>JBBPBQ010020324.1:36443290-36559751 GCA_037974755.1 Cicer yamashitae | reverse complement strand
TTTCCTTCTTTTTTTTTTTTTTTTGCATTGAAGGATGTCTTATCTTTTATTGACGTATTTGCCTTTCTTTTTCTTCTTATGAGACAACTTGTCATCTAAAAAACATGACATTTGTAAATATTTAATCACTAGGCAGTGATTGAAGTTTCTTTCTTGTAGTGAGAAAAAATGTCATTTTGATAAACTGTTTCTGAAAACCAAGATTTTGAATGGATGGAAAATCTAAGAGCTTATTCCATTAGCAACAAAGAATTGTTTTAACCACTTTAAATAATTGGATTACAAATACTCAGTGTGACTTTGATTTGGAAACAGTACTGCCAGGAGTAACAACTTAAAAGGATATTGCTCCTGGCTCTAAGGGGGATATTATTATATGGTGCTACATCTAATTTCTTTTCCTTGATTCAGTAGCTTCTTGCTCTGTTATTACTCATTCAGGAAAATAAGTAAACTCCTAATGATTTGTACAGTGAAGATAGGCTCCTATATTCAATTAATACCACTTTGTAATATCTTGTAATTTATAATTAATTGTTTTAATGCAAAAATGCATCTTTTGTTGCTTAAGTATAGGTTCTAGTTTTTGTCAAAAGAATGTATAGGAGCGAGTTTTGCTGTATAACTCCTCTTTCTTCAATTCCTTCCTACACATCTTATGAGATATTGTTTATTGTCCCTAGCCATGATTTTATCATATTAATTGACAGAAATTTCCTGCATGGAAATTTTGTCATCATATTTGAAAAAAGTGTGGCAATATTCGGTTTCTGCTGTCCTTTAATGCCTACATATAGAGTTGTCTATATTGTCTTTGTGATTGGATGTTTTTCTCGGCCACCTTTTATTGATTTGCAAGTTAGGTTCAAGAAAGTTGTCATTTCAAGAAACTTCGCTTCGTTCTTGATTTTTCATGTTGTTTTATGTATGTCACTTGTTAGGCTTTTGAGTAATTTCTATCCTTCATGTTGATATATGGCATAATTAACAGAATATTTGATTGAGATATATTGTCTCACTTATTTTCTTCTATGTAAATATTCCCTATTTCCATGTAAATATCTCTAATCTAATTGGGTAGATATAGGTCAGATTTAATTGCTACAGTGACGAATTCCCTCTGTACAATTTTTCATTAAATACAAAATACTGGGAGCTAATCTCTCAAGCTATACAGCACCAAAACCTTATTTTCAAGACTTCTTATTTCTGTTCTCTCCATCCTTTTTCTATTACTATAAAGAGAAATACTAGACATGAAAATCCCAAACTTATTTTATGTCAGTGATCAGAAAATTTGTTGGAAACTGTTGTCCAAGTCCTCTGAACATTCTGAAATCGACCCACTGTGGCAGGAAACATTCCATTTTCTCTAGACTCCTGATCCTAATTTGGTTCTTGGGAATAAAAATTCTCATTTAGTTTCATGAGTTTGAGTAATCTTGATGGTTGGTTTAACTGATTTATTATCTCCTTTGCACTTTTCCTTGTATGCATTTTTTGTAATCGACAAAAACTGATGTATGTTATCTAGCTTCTTCAGAAAAGAGGGCAGTAATCCATAATTCAAGACGATGTTGAACCTGTTGGCTAAAGCCCTGAGCTAAAAGTATTTGACTTAAAAAATCCAATCCAGCAGCAGAACTTGTATTGGCTCATGGATGACTGCATCTTTTTGTGGATATTTTCATTAGCCTTTTATTCTCATGCACTTAGTTTTAATTCCAGCCATAAGGTTTGATATTAACTCTTGAAAATTAGTATTATTGACCGATAACAGAAACTTGTATCCCGTCTGATTTGTTCAGCCTTAAAAAAGGTCAATACTTGAATTGAAATTAAACCTCACTCTTTCTAACATTTATGATATGCGGCATTGATTATTTTTCTAACTATATATCAATCATATTGAAGACTTTTCCTTTGTTCTTAAACTCTATTATGGTAATCTAGCTGTTTCCTTATTGTATTTTTATAGAGATTGCGGGGAGGTTTTAAAAACATCAGAGAATTACCCTTTTTTTCAGCTTTTTTTTCTCTTATATGTTTTTTGCTTTATCTTTCTTTATAAATGATTTTAAACTTATTACCCCTATGCATATTCAGGTTGCCATTCCTGTTGTTCCTACCATAAGAGTATTAGTTACTTTTACAAAATTTGAAGAACTACAGCCATTAGATGAATTCGCAACACCGCCATCGAGTCCATCTGCTTCCGGCGAAGAGAGCCCTGCAGCAACAAATATCCCGTCTTCATCTTGGTTTCAGTGGATAAAGGCTCCATACCGCGCTAGTTCATCGGCTGCAGGTTCCAGCAGTAGGATAGAAAATATTCCAGACCCATTTGCAATTCCCTCAGATTACACTTGGGTCACTGCTGAAGCAAAGAAGAAAAAGATGCAAGAGAAGAACAAATCAAAGAAAGGGAAAAGTCATAAACAATGATGTAACTTCAGGGGACATTGAAAATTCAAACTAGGATTAAATTCTCCAAAGGAGTTGTGCTTGACCATTTCATATGAGAAGTGAATCATTGTGGTTCTTGCAAAATTGCTGGAGTTTTCAAGTTTACACCATACATTTGTTGACTGTGTTTCAAAATATATATGTGCAAACCAATTAACTCAAGTATAGTTGCAATCACAATGTGCAACTTTCATCATCATGATTAGAGTTTGAATTCAAGTGGGTTTGATTGTAATAATTATAATTCTTTCTCTTGATTTTATTCATGTTGTAAATATATTGATGAAATTGTTTACTAGCTTTGGGATTTATCATAGCTTGTTTTCTTATATTATTATTATTATTATTATTATTATTATTATTATTATTATTATTATTATTATTGATGATGATGAAATTTGGTATACCGTTGGAGGGTTGAGCTACAACTTGCCTTCTTTGTTCTTGCTGTGATACATTACGGAATACATTTGATGTAAACCATTACTGAAGCTGTGAGTATTTCAAAAAAAGTAGTGCAGCTGTGAATGCATATTATTCTGCAGCATTACCATTGGATCAATACATGCAGCATTGGAATTTTTGTAGCTAAAATGTAGTGGCATGTAAAAAAGGAAGGGAAAAAGCTTAAAGAGGTTTGATGACGGAAATTCAATGACTAATCTCTTGTGGTGAATTTCAAAGTAGATACAGCTTACACATACACATCTGATGCTTGTTAGGCTTTAATTTTTTTTTTTCCTTGTAAAAAAAAGGCTTTAAATTTTTTATAGCTAATTTTCCTCCTTTGAAAGAAAATTACAAATTAAGGCTTCTACTTGAACTACTAAAAGTTATTTAAATTCTATGCAGTTGAACTCGGTAGCTACATAAATTTACATAAAAGTATTTTGTAAATGATAAAATCTTAATTTAACCTTCCGTCAAAATGAATTAACATAACAGCAACAATGTGATAAAAAAATAACAAAAATAATAATAATAATTAAAAAATACTAATAATAACAAAAAAAATTATATTAATATATTATTTTTAAGATAAATAAAAAAGCTATTTACCAAAAAAACAAAGTCATATAATTCATATGTTAAAAAAATATGATTCAATGGTATCTATTATAATATATTAAAATAGACTCCCTTGTGACACATCATACAATATTATTTCATTTCATTCAAATATGGACACTTAAACATAAATCCCATGTGGCACATCTAAAAAGTACTTTTTTAACCTCTCTTTTCCATCCTTCTTATTATTCCACTTTCAATTTGCTTTAACACACATTTTTTATTTATTATTATTATTATTATTATTATTATTATTATTACTATTTAGCATCTAATATTATGTATAACTATTCATGTGCTATGAGTTACAAATTAAAGTACAATCAATATTAGTTAATCTACACCCATTGCTCCTACATCATATATTTGTGAAAATTATTTTGTATCATATATTGTTTATGTTTATTTAGAAATTGGAAGACAATGGAACATATTAAGTTAAGGGAACCACGGTGGTATTTAGCCATTAATATACTATTGACTTTATACTTATTACTACATTTTAATGAGTATATATTTTTTACATAGTACTCTTTTTGTTCTATTTTCTTATAATTTTTAATGAATAAAATGTGATATCAGACATTAAATTATAAATCGATTGATTAAATATTTAAATATTTTTTTATCAGTTTTAAATCTTATTCATTCATTAAAATATAGCTAAAATTTTAACATAATAATTCAACGGATAAAATTTAATATATGAATGAGTTACAATTACGTTCTTCAAAACATTCTACGTATTCTCAAATGTGTATTTATAAACTCATATATAATAATTACTCAAATAAACTTGGAAAAAAAATACTCTACAAACAAAATCAATAAATTATATTATTTTTGAAAATTTAAAATCTTACTCACAATAATATTAATATGTTAAAGTCTATATATCTTCCATAATGAACGAATCATATTTTAGTTGTTATTATTATTACTATATATTAATCCGCGCGTTGCGCGGTAGAATTTAATATGTTAGTGAGTATAAAATAACAATTATATGTAATTTAAAAGTAATGTTAATTTTATTTTACAATAGAATATACTCAAGCGTTTATGTAACTAAAGGTAAATATATTTTTGAATAATTATATATAAGCTAGGTTTGCTTTAGTAAAAAAGAAAAAGTAAAACATTGTTGACTAATACAATTCATGCAAAGTATATTGAAATATGAGACTATTTATAAGGTTTTACAACTTCAGATATGCAATTCTTGTCTTTAATATTTTTTAAATATGGAATTGATTTATTAAAGCTTTTTGGTTTCGTTGAAGTGTTCCTTCTAATAATATATTTATTAAATAGTTATGGATTTCTTTATTGTTAAAGTTTTACATTTAGCTATAATATTTTTTCATTTTAGATAATTTATATTAGTTTTGAAACATTAGATTTATCAATTTGTGTACTTTTTCACGTTTTCCATTTTATATGTTCATCGTAATTCTGTCAATCTCACCGTCAATAATATTGTGTGCATTGCGATTTATTATAACATTCATTCATGAGTGGTAGTTTGTTAAATTCAAAATATTGAAACAATTCTTCATGTGTGTAAATATAAGTGATATATATGAAAAAAAACACTACAAAGCAAAATAGAAATTTCGTAAGGTTCAAAAACTTTAAATAATAATAATGTTTTTACATAATAAAAATGTTAGTCACACAAAATTGTCAAAGCCAAATAAAAATTCAATACAAAAAGTAACCAAATTATATAGTTATGGTATTTTGGATGGAGAACACTTTTAATTACTTTAACTATTATTTCTTCTAAATAATTAGAATGTGAAATGGAATTTTCAAATAAGTATTTGACACGGTCAAAAAACTTCAAGAGTGGTTGAAAAAAATTATAGGCAATACAAGTTTGTGAATGTTTAAGATATAGAAAGTTTCAAGTGAATAATGAAATAGTTAGAAGTTATTCATTTCCAAATATTTAATATTATTCATTTTTTTGTTGTTTCAATTATGATTTATGCTTTTTTAATTATAAAAAGAAAAAATGTTATGGGAGACACATTCAACATAGGGTCAATAACTCACTTCCTATGTAATAATAGTTATATATGATCTTGAACAATAATTAATAATTGAAAAACAATATTATTTAAGTATCTGTGAACTAAAAATGTGTCACACAAATAATTGTAGTTTGATTGCATTTTATAATGTCGTTATCATTGCTTGAATTGAGAATGTACAAGATAGTGATTGAAAAACAGAAGATAGATCTTCATGTGTGCATGTAGTCGAACTTGCATTGTGATGTTTAAAAGATATTGGATGATTTGAATTTTTTTTGTATGAGTTATTGAAATAAAAGTTTTGATGAGTAATTAGAGTTTTTGAAGTGTATTGATGAATTATTGAGTGATAAATTAAAGCTGAAATTAATTGTACTTGAATGGGAAAGTGAAAAGCCTTGCGTTACATATTGGAGAAACAAAACAGAATGGAAGTAGAAGATGGGAAGGTGCCACAACAGAATTTATTTGGCATAGATGAAGATGAGTTGTCGCAAATAGAATTTGGGATTCTATTTTAATATATTTGAAACGCACCGTTTCAATTTTTTTTTAAAAAACAAATAATATTATAATAAATAAGTAACACCAAACCAAATTGTGAACCTAGAACTCTCAGGCTCACAAAAACCATCTCCGTGAACCCTTGCGAAACCGTTTCTCATCCTTGTGACTTCGTTTTTCTTTCTCTACTCCGCGCCGAACCAAAATAAATAAACCTCTTCGCTCTGCGCCAAACTGATATCGTCTTCACTCTTTGCCGAGCCAATATATTTGTCTTCGCTCAACCCCGTCGCAGAAAACCACCGTCATAGCTGCCCCTCACCGCCAACATCCTCATCTATCTTTCACCTTCTTTCCTCCATTTCCTCATTCCTTCCATTGACAAAGTATGGTTCAAGATTTGTCAGCTGAAGTCCTGCCAGCTACTCTGGGAGTTGTTGGAGAACAAACTTAGGGGATTCTCCATAGTAGTGAGTTGACGACGGTCATTGTCATTTATTTTTATAATGCTATAATTATTATTTTACTCGTTTTCTATGTAAAAGTGTTTATTTAAAAAATTGGGAAACACAACCTTTGAAATTTATCTGGATTTCGTCATTTATTTATTTTAATGGTCTTTGTTATATAATATGGTATTAGTTTGATTTACGTATGAGTTAAAAGTATTTAAATATTGAATCGTTATGCGATTGAATATGTTTTCCATTAATTACGATGAAATGAGAGATGATTTTAAATAGTGTTTTGGGAAATTGTTGTTATAATTATTAAATCTTTAACGTCGTTAGGTGCACCTAGTTACCTCGTTTTGATTAGGGAGAGTTACCTGTTAGATGGAGTCGCCCCTATGAGAAATGTCATTGTAGGAGGAGAGGACTGTTGAGACAAAATCTCTCAATTGATTTTAATGATAACAAAATTACTTAAAAGATTATGATTGTGATTAAGGACTAATCTGTGCTCTTGAGTGGATTTATAGTAAAAACAGGTTATTAATCATAAAGACTAAAAGGATGAACATATGACTCAAAACCATCATATTTGCAAGCTAAAGGATGGGCTGAACCTACGTGAGGATGGCCTCGTAAAAGTAGAGTATACATCCAGCAACGTGACCATGATTCTTAATCAGGTTAAGATGTCAAAATTGTAACCAAGAATGACCCAATAAAGCATATTATCTAAAGAGGTCAGAAAGCACATTTGGACTAGTACGAGGATAGGCTGTTCTAGGTAGAGGACGGCTAGTACTAGGTAAAAGGTTGAACAATTTGTCACATCATTCTTCAAAAGTTGAATTCAAACCTGGTACTACACGAATTCAGATGGTTGTAGCTCACATAGTCAAAGAAATAGCCTTTTCATGTCTTGGAGAAAGAAAAAGAAAAAGGCTACAAAGGACCAAGTACCTAGGAAGTTTGAACCTCAAGGCTGAGGATGGACTGGAACTGTTCAAGATAGCTGGATGGCAATTTTGTAATTTCAGCTCAAAGACCATTGGACTCTTTGATGAAACCTCCCCAACGGCCATAAAGTGTTTAACACATGAAAGAGCTGTACAAGGACTCTATAAAAGGCAACAAGCTCTCCTTCATTAGATACACAACAATATTGCAGAAAAAGATCAAGAATCACAAGTTTATCATAAGCAATATTCATCCTCTTTATACTTTCTACAATCATACACTAGATTTTTGAAATATCTTTTTAGAAAGTGTTTAAGTAAAGAGAAAGAAATCATACTCATATCACTCTGTAATTTTCAAGTAAGTTGTACTTGAAAATATTTGAAACTCAGTTGTAAGCTTGGTGAAGCTTGAGAATACACAAAGTGTAATCATCCTCGGTGAGAGGTTGATCTGATTGATCTTTAGTGAAATCTCACAAGAGTGTGAGGACTGGACGTAGCCATCGTTGCGTGAACCAGTATAAAAATTGTGTGTCTATCTCTTTATACTCTTCTTGCATTTATTCTATTCTTGATTAAAAGCTTGAATTTCCATCCTCCAGTTCGCATCCTCTCAGAGAGGACAAAATTCAAAAACTCGTTACAATATTTTTAAACGCCAAAATCCCTATTCAACCCCCCTTCTAGTGATATTTAGCTCCATCAAGGGCTATCAACGAGATGTAAGCTCCCTAATTGATGCATGATGATGCGTTGCGGGATTGAGAGGAGAGGGCTATCCGTTAGATGGAGCTACCCATAAGGGAAATGCCACCCTTAGGAGGAAAGGGCTATCAATGAGATGAAGCCGCCTCTTGGTTCTCAATAATTAGTATTTTTATTTGTTTGATTTTCTATGATGATTTTAATGTTATTCATTTTGATTTCGCTTCACTATTAATTGGATTTTTAATATTTCTATCTGAGCAGCTAAACTATAAATTTAATAATTTTATTATATGAATAACATAATCGTCTCAAGGTTGTAAAACAGTTATTTGTGCCTTCTTGTGTTTCCCTTCTAGTTGATGGTGATTGTTGTCTCCTCACTAAGTCTTTGTGACTTACTCCTTCATGTTGTTTATTTTTTTTCAGATTCACAGGTAACTGAGTAGCAAGCTGATAGTAGGCTCAAGTCTCGATCGTATTTTGTTTTGGTAGGCCTCTTTGATCGATGACCATTTTTTTTGTAAAGTCTGTTGAGTCATAATGTATTTTGCAGCTATTGGAGTTTAGATAGTCTTTTGAGTAATGTACTAAACAATTAGATTATGGTCCTTGAAAATGATTTGGCTGAATTTGAAGTATAAACAGGGATTTTGTAAATATGGAAACGTTGAAGTTACAGAGGGTACTCTATCGAAATTACGAGAAAAGTTTTATATATATTTTTTGAAATGATTATTGAGAACGATTTAGTTGTTTAAATTGTTAAGTTAGTTGATAGGCTTGCCAGGCTAGGAGTATAGCTTGTGCGTCGGTCACGACGTATAGTTTTCGGGTCGTGACAAAGTTGGTATCAAAGCTCGGTCGTAGGTCCTAATAGCTGCAAACATAGGGTGATAATAGATTCTTGTTAGTAAATTGTGTACCCGGGCACAACTTACTTACAAGGGATATTAGCACTCTATGAGAGTCTCATCTGTTGTCTAAATCTGTGTTTAAATTCTTTACAATATCCTTCCATATTTTCTTGTCGTCTTGTTCAATTTTTGATCAATGTTCTTTGATTAGGTGATAATGCCACCCAGGACTAGGAATCCTACTATAAGGGAAATTGCTGATGAATCAATTACCCAAGCCCAAGGCGCTCGTCAACGAGGTCGTGTTTCAGTTCGTGCTCGAAATAGGCGTAGAGCTAATGTTGGTGGACGTGGCTTGGATGCTGATGTTGAGGTACCTAGAAGGAAGCGCAGAAATCCAGCCATGGAAGAGTTTGCTGCTGGTCTGCAGGGATTACAACAGGTTGTGCAACAACTTGTTAGGGCTGTCGTCGGACAACAACATGAGGGTGATCAAAGACATGAAAATTCCAATGGTCAACAAGAGGTTAGACAAGTTGAGCATCAGACGACTACAGCAACGAGGGGTATTGAGGTTACTTTACCAGACTTCATGAAGCTTAAACCCCCTACTTTTTCTGGGTCTAGTGCGACTGAGGACCCACAACAATTCATTGATTGTCTAGAGCGGCTTTGGAGAGCATTGGGTTGTTCTGAGGTAAGAGCAGTGTAATTGACATCCTTTCAGGTAATAGGTGTGGCCCGAGATTGGTTTGATATAGTGTCACGTGGTAGACAAGTGGGGTTACCTCCGTTAGCCTGGAGAGAGTTCTCTCAGTTGTTCATGGCTCGTTTTCTTCCATAGAGTGTTAGAGATGGATTAGCTCATGAATTTGAGTGATTGGAGCAAACAGAGGGTATGACAGTTTCAGATTATAGTGCTCGTTGTACACAGCTCTCTAGATACGCTCCTTACCCTATCACTGAGGAAATGTGTGTCAAGAGGTTCATCAGAGGATTGAGGGATTACTTATTTAGATCTGTGGTTGGGTCGAATTGTTCTACTTTTGCTGAAGTTTTGAGTTTGGCCCTTCAGATTGAACAACGACAGAAGGAAAAAAGAGGCAATAGACAAGATTCACGGAAGAAACAAAGAGTTGAAGGATCCTACAGTAACTATCCGAATCGCGGCGGTGGATCTATGTTTGGTTATCAGGGGCAACAAAGACTCACGTCTCAAAGAGGTGGTCATAACGGGCAATCTTCTGGGACATTGCAGAGCCGTAGATCAGAATCTGGGACAGCATCACAATCCACTTTCCCACAGAGACATTCTGGTGTTTCAGCTACACAGTGTTCTATTTGTGGTAGGTTTCACTTTGGAAATTGTTCTAGAGATGGTAAGGTGTGCTATCAATGTGGCCAAGTAGGTCACATCAGAAGGGATTGTCCTGTAGACACGACACGTCCATCCTCTAGTTATGCATCAGCCCCAACAGCTTTGGCATCTTCTCAGGCTCATTTTGCATCTGGGCGACAAAGTGGAAATTCTTATGTCAGAGGTTCAGGAACATCTCAGCAGGGAGGTAGAGGATTTGGTGGTAGAGGTCAGATACCAGCAGGAAGAGGTCAGGCTCAAGTGTTTGCTTTGAATCGTCATGATGCTCAGACATCTAATGCAGTAGTTACTGGTATACTTTCTATTTGTTCAAGACATGCTCATGTTTTGTTTGACCCTGGAGCTACTCATTCTTTTGTATCCTCGTGGTTTGCTACTCGACTTAGTAAATGTTCATCTTCTTTAGAAGAGGCTTTAGTTGTAGCTACGCCTGTTGGAGGAAATTTGCTTGCTAAGTCAATGTATCATTGTTGTGATATAGTTATTGAGGGCAAGGTGTTGCCAGTAGATTTAGTAGTTATTGACTTGGTAGATTTTGATGTGATTTTGGGTATGCATTGGCTGGCTTTGCATCATGCCACTTTGGATTGTCATAACAAAGTGGTGAAATTTGAGATACCGGGGCAATCAGTCTTCTCGTTTCAAGGAGAACGTTGTTGGGTACCACATAACCAAATCTCAGCATTGAGAGCTAGAAAGTTAATGAGAAGAGGTTGTCAAATGTACTTAGCCTTGGTAAGGGATACACAAGTGGCTGAAGAGGAGTTGGAAAAAATTCCAATAGCATATGAATTTCCAGATGTTTTTTCTGAAGAACTTCCTGGGTTGCCACCTGATAGGGAGATTGAGTTCTCTATAGACTTGATTCCAAACACTCATCATATATCCATACCTCCTTATCGTATGGCCCCAACAGAACTTAAGGAGTTAAGGGAGCAACTTCAAGATCTTCTTGACAAGGGTTTTATTCGCCCAAGTTCTTCTCCTTGGGGAGCACCAGTCTTATTTGTTAGGAAGAAAGATGGATCCATGCGGTTATGTGTGGACTATAGGCAGTTGAATAAAGTAACTATAAAGAATAAATACCTTTTACCAGGCATTGATGAGTTGTTTGATCAACTTCAAGGTGCTCAATGTTTTTCAAAGATTGATTTGTGGTCGGGGTATCACCAGTTGAAGGTAAAAAGGGATGACATAACCAAGACAGCTTTCCGCACGCGTTATGGACATTATGAATTTCTGGTTATGTCCTTTGGGCTTACTAATGCCCCAGCAGCTTTTATGGATTTGATGAATCGCGTTTTTAAACCATTCTTGGATCAATTCGTGATTGTGTTTATTGATGATATCCTTGTTTATTAAAGACGAACACGAGCGACATTTGAGGTTGGTTTTGCAAACTTTAAGAGATAAACAATTATATGCCAAATTCTCTAAATGTCAGTTTTGGCTGGATAGTGTGGCATTTTTTGGTCATGTTGTGTCTAAGAATGGAATAAGTGTTGATCCAAGTAAGGTGGAAGCAGTGCAGAATTGGCCCAGACCTACCACAGTAAAGGAGATTCGGAGTTTTCTTGGTTTAGCCGGTTATTATCGACGTTTTGTGAAGGATTTCTCAAAGATTGCATCTTCGTTGACTAGGTTGACCCAGAAGAAAGTTGAGTTCCGATGGACCGATGCATGTGAAGAAAGTTTTCAAAAATTAAAGGAGTACTTGACGTCAGCACCTATTTTGGCATTATCCATAGGTGGTGAAAGTTATGCAGTTTATTGTGATGCTTCTAGAGTTGGTCTCGGATGTGTACTTATGCAACAATGTAAGGTTATTGCCTATGCATCTAGACAACTCAAGAGGCACGAGGTAAACTATCCTACACATGATTTGGAAATGGCTGCAGTAATTTTCGCTCTTAAGATTTGGAGGCACTATCTATATGGTGAAACTTGTGAGATTTATACCGATCATAAAAGTCTTAAGTATATTTTTCAACAGTGAGATTTAAATTTAAGACAAAGAAGATGGATGGAACTCTTGAAAGATTATGATTGCACAATCTTATACCACCCAGGGAAGGCAAATGTTGTTGCAGATGCTTTGAGTAGGAAATCCATGGGCAGTCTCGCTCATATAGCAGAAGTAAATATGCCAATAGTTAGAGAATTTCAAGAAATTGTTGAAAGTGGAATTCAATTTGAACTTGATCATTCGAGGTTATTTTTAGCCCATGTACAAATTCGTTCAACCATAGTTGATGATATCAAAGAAGCTCAAAGTCAAGACCCATACTTGGTGAATATGGTAAATAATGTTCAGAATGGTAAAATTTCAGACTTTTCGGTTGATTCTGATGGTGTGCTGAGGTTGAAGTCTCAATTGTGTTTTCCAAATGTTGGTGGCTCGAGAAGAAAAATTTTAGAAGAGGCTCATCATTCTTCTTATACTATTCACCCAGGTTCTAATAAGATGTATCAAGACTTGAGAGAATTGTATTGATGGGAAGGGATGAAGAGAGACGTAGCAGATTTTATCTCTAAGTGCTTAGTGTGCCAACAAGTAAAGGTTGAACACCAAAAGCTTGCGGGGTTACTGCAACCTATTGAAATACCTGAATGGAAGTGGGAAGGCATCGCTATGGATTTCGTCACAGGATTACCACGAACCCAAAAGGGTTATGACTCAGTGTGGGTGATTATAGATCGGTTGACCAAATCTGCACATTTCTTGCCTGTGAAGACTACTTATACTGCATCTCAATATGCTAAACTTTATTTAGATGAAATTGTATCTTTGCATGGTGTACCGGTGTCTATTATTTCTGACCGTGGGGCTCAATTTACTGCTCAATTTTGGAAGTCGTTTCAAACTTCATTAGGAACTTGTTTGAAGCTTAGCACAACTTTTCATCCTCAGACAGATGGCCAGTCTGAAAGGACTATACATATATTGGAAGATATGCTTCGTGCTTGTGTTCTCGATCTTGGAGGTAGTTGGGATCAACATTTGCCCTTGATGGAATTTGCATACAATAATAGTTATCAATCTAGCATTCAGATGGCTCCGTTTGAGGCTTTGTACGGAAGACGGTGTAGGTCTCCGATAGGATGGTTTGAAGTTGGTGAAGCCAAACTAGTCGGTCCAGAGTTGATTCAAGATGCCATTGAAAAGGTTAAATTGATTCGGGATCGCTTAGTGACAACTCAAAGTAGACAAAAATCTTATTCTGATAAGAGGCGTCGTCCCTTAGAGTTTTCAGTGGGAGAACATGTATTCCTACGAGTTTCACCAATGAAAGGAGTTTTGCGGTTTGGTAAAAGGGGGAAACTAACTCCAAGGTTCATTGGACCATTTGAAATTTTAGAAAGGGTCGGACATGTAGCGTATTGCTTGGCACTTCCACCGAATCTCTCGGGAGTTCATCCGGTCTTTCATATTTCGATGCTTCGGAAGTATCTCCATGACCCTTCTCATGTGATTAATCATGAAGATGTGCAGTTAGATGAGAGTCTATCATACATTGAACATCCAGTAGCTATATTAGATTGTCAAGTAAGACGTTTACGCTCAAAGGATATCGCTTTAATAAAAGTTCTTTGGCGTGGTCCATCCGGTGAAGAAACTACTTGGGAACCCGAAGAAGTCATCCGTGCAAAGTATCCATAGTTATTTTGAAACTCAAGGTCAGTAGTAATTTATAAATAAAAAGGTCAAATAAATTCGTGGACGAATTTTCTTAAGGGGAGGAGATTGAAACGCACCGTTTCAGTGTTTTTTTTTAAAACAAATAATATTATAATAAATAAGTAACACCATACCAAATTGTGAACCTAGAACTCTCAGGCTCGCAAAAACCATCTTCGTGAACCCTTGCGAAACCGTTTCTCATCCTTGCGACTTCGTTTTTCTTTCTCAACTTACGCGCCGAACCAAAATAAATAAACCTCTTCGCTGCGCCAAACTGATATCGTCTTCACTCTTCGCCGAGCCAATATATTTGTCTTCACTCAACCCCGTCGCAGAAAACCACCGTCACAGCTGCCCCTCGCCGCCAACACCCTCATCTATCTTTCACCTTCATTCCTCCATTTACTCGTTTTCTATGTTAAAGTGTTTATTTAAAAAATTGGGAAACACAACCTTTGAAATTTATCTGGATTTCGTCATTTATTTTAATGGTCTTTGTTATATAATATGGTATTAGTTTGATTTATGTATGAGTTAAAAGTATTTAAATATTGAATCGTTATGCGATTGAATATGTTTTCCATGAATTACGATGAAATGAGAGATGATTTTAAATAGTGTTTTGGGAAATCATTGTTATAATTATTAAATCTTTAACGGCGTTAGGTGCACCTAGTTACCTCGTTTTGATTAGGGAGAGTTACCCGTTAGATGGAGTCGCCCCTATGAGAAATGTCATCTGTATGAGGAGAGGGCTATCAACGAGATGTGAGCTCCCTAATTGATGCGTGATGATGCGTTGCGGGATTGAGAGGAGAGGGCTATCCGTTAGATGGAGCTACCCATAAGGGAAATGCCACCCTTAGGAGAAAATGGCTATCAATGAGATGAAGCCGCCTCTTAGTTCTCAATAATTAGTATTTTTACTTGTTTGATTTTCTATGATGATTTTAATGTTATTCATTTTGATTTCGCTTCACTATTAACTGGATTTTTAATATTTCTATCTGAGCGGCTAAACTATAAATTTAATAATTTTATTATGTGAATAACATAATCGTCTCAAGGTTGTAAAACAGTAATTCCCTTCTAGTTGATGGTGATTGTTGTCTCCTCACTAAGTCTTTGTGACTTACTCCTTCATGTTGTTTATTTTGTCCAGATTCACAGGCAGCTGAGTAGCAAGCTGATAGTAGGCTCAAGTCTCGATCGTATTTTGTTTTGGTAGGCCTCTTTGATCGAGGACCATTTTTTTTGTAAAGTCTGTTGAGTCATAATATATTTTACAGCTATTGGAGTTTATATAGTCTTTTGAGAAATGTACTAAACAATTAGATTATGGTCTTTGAAAAATGATTTGGCTGAATTTGAAGTATAAACAGGGATTTTGTAAATTTGGAAACGTTGAAGTTACAAAGAGTACTCTGTCGAAATTACGAGAAAAGTTTTATATATATTTTTTGAAATGATTATTGAGAACGATTTAGTTGTTTAAATTGTTAAATTAATTGATAGACTTGTCAGGCTAAGAGTATAACTTGTGCGCCGGTGTATAGTTTTCGGGTCGTGACAATATTATAATAGATTGTTGTAATCAATTCACCCATAATATAAGGCTTTTGTTATGAGAATGATTATACTAACAACTTTACGAAAGTGAAGTACTCGATCGGACCACATGGGTTCCGGCAACAACACCAATGTTTGACTTTCTTCTTCACATTCATCGTTTTGTTCCTCCAACGTTTTCTTCATTTTGCCCCTTTCCCTATTCAACAATAACTCTGAAACTAAACCCACAAAGAAGAGAAAACGTGTGCATCAAGAAACCCATTTGTTATGGGTATAATCAATGGTGCTCTCAATTGCTTGTGGTTAATTGTTTTGTTTTATGTTTGAGTAGTTTAGTTTGTATTTCTGGTTTGTTTTGGTAATACGGTAGAAAAATTGTAAATTTATTTTTGTTCTTGTTCTAAACACTTCTTGTGCTTACAATGTTTCTTTAATATATTTATTTTTGGCTTGTTCAAAAAAAAACATATTGATTCATCCATACACTAGCTACCAATACTTCTAACAATTGTTCACTTTTCTGATTTTCATATTCATTCAGTTATTTTTAAACATCAAAGACTTGTTGTTAGTTACAGACTTACAGCCACAACTCAACCCCTCTTAAGTTCTTTTTTTTTTTTTGTACGTATGAAACAAGGATGATTACATTGTTTTAATTTTTTTATGTACGAAAAATATTTCTATCATGTGTTGCTTTAGTTTTGCTGCTATTTTTATTGTATTATAGCTGATGAGGTATATATATATCCAAAAGATTGCATAATTAATTATGTAGCTGTGGATTTTTGTTTTGTACAAGGAATTACAGTTTTTAAGACATTGACATTTACAAAAGTGGTGTGTGTGAGTGGTATTGCAACTTGATTAGTGTTTTTAATATAATTTTGTATTTTAGTTTTTGAAAGCTGAGTTGCTGTTTAGGCCCCATACAGAAAAGCTTAATAGCTACATAATAGCCAATACATGTAAAATTCATAAATCAAATAAAACCAATAAGCAATAAGCACACAAAAATAAAAGAAAGAAAAACAGGTTCTTAAAGTAGTTTTATACATGCCTTTTATGTGTGTGTAGCAAGTAGGAAAATGCAGCATCTACATTTCAATTTTGGTAGCTACCTTTTTGCTTTTATGCTACTGCATTTATGTATGTGACATGAAGGGTGGAACAAGTCGTGGGAATTTAACCATTTAAATTTTGTGTTGCTTTGAAATTATCCTAATTCCATTTCAGAACAATGTAAGAAAATTAACAAGTAAAAACTAGAAACAGTGTGATAAGAATAAGGCTAGTTAAAAAAATTAAAGTGTAACAATTGAAAGAAGCATTGTAACGTTTAGGCCTAGTTAATCAATTATGACTTTGTGTCTTTGGCTTGTTCTTATCTGAACACTTCATCTTTGAATCAATAGTAATCCATGTATAATCAGATGGAATTGTAAATAGGTCTTCTGACGTATTATACGATTCAGCGGCAGATGAATTAGACTGAGAAGGAGTTCTAATCCACTGAAACCATGACGACGATGACGAGGGTTGTTCGGGTGGATTGTCTAAGTCAGCTGAAGTAGGACTTGATGGAGCTGATTCAAACTCATCTACTTTTGGTAATTCTTCAAACTTTGTAAAAGTAACCAATACTTTAACTGTAGACACCACAGGGATAGCAATCTGAATTTGGAAGACAACGAAACGAAATGTACTTACAATCATGTCTATATTAGAGAATTGCAATGGTAATGAAAACATTTTAGAAAACAATGCAATCAATTTCATTGCAAAGTTACTTCATCTCATACTTTTGTGCACAAGGATTGGTATTTTCAAGGACTGATAGATTTTTTAATAATATATGATGCTTGTAAAATGCATAAACAAAAGGAGCACACAAACCTTGACAGGAAAAGTATCCTTTGGAAGTTTCGTCATAAGGAGTTCTCTCACACGACGTACTGCTTTAACTTTTTCCGCAAGAATGTCAAGCAACGGCAAAAACTCTTCAATTTTCAATGGAAAGTTCGGCGAAAGCCAAAGAACCGGCATCATCCCTTTCTTGTACTCACTGTCACCATTTTCGTCTTTATGACTACTACTACTACTACTAGCAGAATTCATAGAAGCTGCTTTAGTTGTTTTTCCCTTGTGATGATGATCCTTTTCTTTATTTCCACTACCCTTCCCTTTTTTCTCTTTCTTTGCTTCATGTTTATGACCATCATAATTATCATCTGACTTATTCAACTCAGCTTCTAATTGCTTTCTCTCTTCTTCTGTCAAAACATCATCAATATCCTTCTTAGTATTATTATTATTGTTATTGTTATTGTCTTTTGGAGGTAACTTAGCTTGAGCTTGAACACCAGGTACCTTTTTGGATTTTACAGTTAAAACCACATTTTGCATATCATAAACTTTACTTTTCCATAACCCTACACTTTCTTTTCTCTCTTTTCTCCTCCATGTCAATTGAGGAACAATAAGTGCTTGACTCACATCAATTCCAACTCTTACAACTTTAGCCTCATTAGATTTTTTAGCTAAATATTGTTTCATACCTTTCTCAGTTGGTTTGGAAGGTCTAGACAAATAAGGAACAACAACTTCTTTATTATGATGTGAAACCAAACACATAAATCCAGGTTTTATTCTCTCATCATTTGATTCATCACCAAGAAAAAGTACACTTTGATCAGATCTTTTAATTCTTAAACCATCAAAACCAGCCAAAGTCATATCAGCTCTCATATTAGCACCTCTTTTCCAAATCTTATAAGTATCCGAAGGCGCAATCCTCGATATAAAAGGTATCATAGAACTCTCAAAATGGAAAGTAATTTCCATATAAAAATCTCTCATCCTTCTCATCGTGGCGGAATAACGAGGAAACCTTCTGTACCATTTTTCGTCTAATTCGTTGTAAGAATAATTGATCATAAGTAATGCTATTTTATCTTGTTTTTTAATGATAGCATGTCTAAGAGCACTCCAACCTTCATGGTTTTTCAATCTATTGTTTGCACCAGCAACCATCAGCATTTCTGCCGCGAGAACATCACCGAGTTTTACAGCCAAGTGAAGAGGGGTGTCACCATTTATAACATCTCTTCTATCTATAACAGCAGAAATTGCAGCAGCTTTTTCATCTTCAGCTATTGATGCAGCCTCAGTTTTTATCTCATAAGGATTACAAAGTTTTGGTAAAGATTCAATAATCTCTTTAAGACCAACATAATCTTTCAATATTATGGCTTTGTGGACAGAACTATGACCATATGCTGACACATTAATGTCTGCCATATCTCAAATTAATCAAAATCATGTATTATATGAATTCAATTTCCCTTTGCAAAATTAAAATAATAAAACAATCAAATTTAACTAAGACAATCATTTGAAGCTAAAAGTATATTCAAGAAAGACAAAGGTGGAAAAAATGTACAATGGAAATTTTCATAGAGAAAATAGGAAAAAAGTTGTTAACGGTAACTAAAAGTGAGGGGCTGATAGAGATACTTGGATGCAAAAAAACCTTAAAAATAGGAAAATGATTTTTTTAGATAAGAATATGTGTGACATTCGTCTCTCTCAAAATTAAGCCATTGATATTGAGGGGAATTTTTTTTCAAAAATCAACCGTTACACAATTAACTATGGAATCTTTTGCATATATATATATATATACCTCATAAGGTAAGAGAGGTTGTGCTGTAATTATGTTTGTAATTAAAATCATCACAACAGATCTTTGATTTTTACATATAAATAAATGAATAACAAAAAAAATCCTCAACAAACAGAAAACTAATAACAAATCACAAAAGTGAATGATTCTTAGAACTATTTGACAAGGTTTTCACTTTCAGTTTTCTGCATCAATTCATTAATTGTGTTTTTCTTTATTCTAGCCATTTTTCTCTTTCTCTTTCACGCATTCTTTTTCTCTTCCATACGGCACTGATCTAGGTTTTTATCAAGTAAATTTTTTTCTTCTGCTTTTCGATTTATTTGTATCGTTTTTTTCTTGTATGTTTATTTATTTCTTTTTTAGAATAAATTTCAAATGCTTAGATTCTAGCAGGTACTAACTACTTTATGAACTGTTGTTTTACACATGTGGTTTAGCGTTTTTGTTAATTTAAATATCTATTAGAACGACAATTAAAAAAGATGCAAAAAATTTTGAACGTGATGAAAGAATTGTTGCAATACATTGGTTTGTGTAGAATCTCATGTAAATTGGTATGAGTAGAGCATCGTGTAAATTAGTATAGATAGAGCATCATGTAGTTTGATATGTGTACATGGACTAAATTTTTTTTTTTTAGTTATTAAAATTGCACTTTTTTTATTAGGGGTCCAATTTTTAAGATTAGAACATGACCTCCAAAATCTACAATGTTTTCGTGATGATTTATTTATATATTTATTTTTCAGGAGGATCCGAAAATTATGAAATAGAGACATGAGATAGTAGAGACTGAGGGAGATAGTAGATACAGATTGGAGGGAGGGAGAGAGACAGAGATGCATAAGAGATTAGAGAGACAAGGATGCATAAGAGATTAGAGAGAA
Source organism: Cicer yamashitae (assembly GCA_037974755.1). Taxonomy (NCBI): domain Eukaryota; kingdom Viridiplantae; phylum Streptophyta; class Magnoliopsida; order Fabales; family Fabaceae; genus Cicer; species Cicer yamashitae. The sequence continues at coordinate 36,539,488 of JBBPBQ010020324.1, read as the reverse complement.
GGGAGAGAGACAGAGATGCATAAGAGATTAGAGAGACAAGGATGCATAAGAGATTAGAGAGATATATGTGTATTTAAAAAAATCATGTATTTAAAAAATGTTTTTTCAAACAAACATAATTTCTTGAAAATCATTTTTATGTCCTTTATGGTAATTTTGTAGTTTAAAAAAATTATTTTTACAAAATTATATACAAACAGGTTAAAAATTATTTTTTTTAAAATCAATTTTATAATAGTAGACAAATGGGAGTTAAAAATTTATTTTTTTAAAATTTTTAAAAAATAATCTCTAAATTATTTAAAACAAAAATCATTTTTATTTAAACTCAATCACACGGACAGTATATGTTTTGCAAGAGAATGAAACTAACATAATACATTACTTAATTGGGACACAGTATTTGTAGGAGCATTAAGGATGGTATAGTTTAATTTTAAAAGACTACAAAGTAACACAATATTTGGACATTTTAATAGAATATATGTACTAATGTCTTACCAAAAATTCTTCAGTTTTATGGAATCTCCTAGCACAGTTAGGAATGAACTTTAAGCAAAAAGCCAATTCAAAATAGGAACCTTCAGCAGGAGAGACGTATATATTTTATAAAAAATTAGCCATTGAAAATGTATGAAGACCAGTCAGCAACTAATTTGGAGTTCCTAAAGACCAGATAATTTGTCATGGTAGATTGGAAAACATAACAAAATTACCTCATTGAGGAAAGAACATTTAAGATTTTATAAAAAGACAATAGGTTTAAATATAGTTTTAGTCTCCCTATTTTAACTCATTCGCAATTTTAGTCTTCTATTTCTAATTTCGCAATTTTGGTCCCCTATTTTAATTGATGCGTAATTGTAGTCCCTCTATTTTTAAATTCGCAATTTTAGTCTCTCTATTTTAACTGATTCGTAATTTTGGTCCTTCTATTTCAAATTTCTCAATTTTGGTCCCTTTATTTCTTAAAAAAATATATAACATTAAGAAAATATTAGATATTTATTTTAAAAAAATATTTTTTTATTAAAAAAACTATTTAAAAAATAGTTTTGAATTATTTAAAACTAATTAATTCTAAAAATAGTTTTATTTATTATTTTTGTTAAACTGATTTTAAAATTTATTATTTTAAAAACTTTTTTTTGAATAATTTTTTATTATTATTTTTATTAATTCAATTATGATTTTAAAATAAAACATAATTTTTATTATATTTTTAATATATTAAAAACAAGATTACATGTATTTTTAATATATTTTTATCATATTTAAAAGAAAACAGAATTTAAATAAAATTTATTTTTATCATAAAACAGAATTTTATTAAATAATAAGCTATTTTCTAAACAAAAAACATATTTTTTAAATAAAAAATAGAACTTAATTTTTTTTAATTATTTTAAAAAAAAATCATAATTTATTAATTATTAATCATTATTTTAAAAACATATTTGAATTAATAACAATAATAATTAAAAATTCTTTTAAAAACAGTTTTTAAAATAATAAATTTTGAAATTAGTTTAAAAAAATAATAAATAAACTATTTTATATTTAATTAGTTTTAAAATAATTAAAAACTATTTTTTAAGTATTTTTTTATGATAAAAAAATTATTTTAAATAAATATCTAATGTTTTTAAATGTAATCAATTAAATTTTATTAAAAAAAAAAATATGTGATCCATTAGATTTATAAAATGTCTCAATTTTAAGAAATAGAGAGACCAAAAATTGGGAAATTAAAAACTGAGGGACCAAAATTAAGAATCAGTTAAAATAAGAGGACCAAAATTGCGAAATAAAAAATAGAGGGACCAAAATTACGAATCAGTTAAAATAGGGGACCAAAATTGTGAAATTGAAAATAGGAAGACCAAATTGCGAATCAATTAAAGTTGGGGGACTAAAACTGCATTTAAACCAAAATTAAAATACAAAAATTATATTAGAAAATTAATCAAGTTGCAATACACTCACACACACCATTTTTGTAGATGTTAAAGTCTTTTCAACTGTAATTCCTTGTACTAAAACAAAAATCAACTATATATATATATACCTCATAAGCTATAATACAATAAAAATAACAGCAACAAATGATAGGAATATCTTTCATCTTTGTTTCATACATAACAAAAAAAACGAAAAGAATCTGTAAGTCTGTAACTAACAACATCAAAACAAGTATTTGATGTTTAAAAATAAATGAATGAATATAAAAAACAGAAATGAAACCCTTAATTGGCGACACGAAGAACAGAGAAATCGAAACATTTTCTGTATGGATCCCAATGAAGACCAATTTCATCCCCTTTGTGTAGGTGCCTTCTAGAGACAAACTCGGGGATCCAACTGCCATTGAAAATGTAACTTTTGGTTGAATTATTATATCTGTGGAAATTGAGAAAGTGGAGGGATTTGGTGTCAAGATCCCAAATCTTGACTGGAACACCTTTAGTGTTCTCAACTTTCCAAACAACATCAACATCATCTTTGTTTTCAAGATCAGCAGCACACATGTTCAAAACAGGAAGCACAAAATGTTTGACCAAATCGGTATTCAACATGAGTCTACTCAATGGACCAACATCACTTTGTTCCAAAACTTTCTTGATCTTCCAAGGGTCATCGTAGAGCATCAAATCAGTTGAATAACCCCAAGTCATGTTCTTTCTTGAAACATGATGGGTTTCTTGATGAGCACGTTTTCTCTTCTTTGTGGGTTTAGTTTCAGTTGAACAGGGAAAGGGGCAACAAGAACGGAGTGAGAGATGGAGACAAACGTTGTAGGAACAAAACGATGAATGTGAAGAACAAACACAAACATTGCCGGAACTCATATCGTCGCTCGAGTACTTCACTTTTGCAAACTTGTTAGTTTAATAATTCTCATACTATTTTAGCTTTATATACATTTCCATAATCGTAAAAAAAAAAACAAGATCTTTAAAAAGATCTTACTAAGGCCGTGTTTGTTTGTATAATAATTCTCATACTATTATTAGCTTTATATAAATTTTCATAATTCAGGCTATTTTTTATACAATTTTGCTATTCGTACACCTTTTTACTACCCACACCCACAATTTTTTTTAAAAAACAAATTATCCAAAATGCCCTTATCTATTTATTAAATTTTTAACTCTAACCTCTCATTCATTCATCTTCATCTTCAACCCTAACCTCTCTCAATTTTCATCTTCATCTTCTACCTCACAAACTCATATTCTCCCCTTCTTCATCTTCATCAACATCTTCAATCATCAGGTATGCATCTTCTTCATCAATGTTCTATTTTTTTTCTTCCAAAATGTACTGTTGTTATTGATTTCGTAGCAAACCCAAAATGTAATGTTAGGTTTTTCTGAATCTGTATTCGTACCCTAAACCCAGAAACGTACGTGAACTCAGTTTGTGTACGCTAACTCAGTTCACGTACGTGAACTCAGTTTGGGTACGCTAACTTGGTATAGATGATTTTGTGATATGTGAGTTATGAGGTTAAGAATGATGATGAAAGGATAAATGGGATTTAAAAAATATTATAAATAGGTTTTGGGTATTTTGTTTTTAAAAAAAAATTGAGGGGTGTGGATAGTAAAAAGGGGTATGGGTAGCAATATTGTTTTTTATATGTTGTTTAATGTCCAAGTACATTTATATCTACTTATCTAAAATAATATGAAGGCTTAAATACAGTTTTAGTCTCCTATTTTAACTGATTCGTAATTTTGGTCCCCATTTTCTAATATCGCAGTTTTAGTTCCCTATTTTACCTGATTCGTAATTTTGGTCCCCATATTTCTAATTTCGCAATTTTAGTCCCCCTATTTTAATTGATTCTTAATTTTGGTCATCTATTTCTAATTTCACAATTCAGGTCCCCCTATTTCTTAAAATTGAGACATTTGTCCTATTTAGAGATTTTAATTAATAATTAGAGCTAGTAATTTAAATTACTATAAATAATGTTATCACAATTATATTATTGTTTTAAAAAAAATTAAATTACTAGCTCTAATTAACAACTAAAATAACCATAATATAAAATAAGGGGTCAAAAATATATTTTTACTTTTTAAAAATTATTGTGATTCGTTGTATACCTCTATTTATTTTTTTAAAGGTGTACATAGAATCACAATAATTTTTAAAAAGGTAAAAATGTATTTTCAACCAACTTATTTTATTTTGTGTTTATTTTAATTAATAATCAGAGCTAGCAATTGTTTTAAAAATTATTTTTAAAATATGAGTAGTGAATTTTTTTTTTAAAATGAGCTACAATTTAAAAAAAAAAAATAAGTCCAAGTAATCATTAAAAAAAATAAAACAACGTTATCATTGATCGAATCAATATTAATAGTTAAATATATAGGTAGGACAAAATGTCTCAATTTTAATAAATAGGGGACTAAAATTGCGAAATTAGAAATTGAGGGACAAAAATTAAGAATCAGTTAAAATAGGGAGACTAAAATTGCGAAATTAGAAATAGGGGGACCAAAATTACGAATCAGTTAAAATATGAGGACTAAAATTGCGAAATTAGAAATAGGAGAGTCAAAATTAAAAATCAGTTAAAATAGAGGGACTAAAACTGCATTTAAGCCTAATATGAATCATTATCACAGTACAACAAAAAAAAATTAAAAAAAATCAAGAACGAGTAAAAAATAAAGAGAATAATTATAATAATTATTTTTTTCCTCAAAAAAGAAATAATAATAAAAGCCGTTTGTTGATAAGTTTTTGTAATTGTTTTCGGTCGAACTTAAGTCCTGTTCGACCCATTTCATCATGATCAAATTATACCGCCAACTATACATATATTATCCATCGTTAGACACACGCGTCCCAAATCAAATCATTATCTACAAATCACAGATCATCTCTCACCCAACCATAACTGACTACTTATAAAAATATTAGAGAATGTTTTATAAAGGGACGTCTCATAAACTTTTCAGTTTTAGACACAAACTTACTTATTTCTCGATGTGCAAGTACACTCGTCGATTAACTATCATTTTAATTGCCGCATACATTAATGACAATACTTTTCTGACGTTTATGAACCAAAATGATTGTGTATTAAATTGATTTTTTATTAAACTAAAAAATCTCTTGTGCAACTATATAAACTAATATCTAGCGTACCTAACTAATATTTATTTAACGAATTGATTTTCCCGACATATATTCATTTGCTCGACTTAAATAACTAACACGTCACACCATATTAGTAATGAGTATATAAATTAACTTAACTACCAAGATTCAAGATTGTATGCTTTTTTTCTTTAAGGATTAATTGTATTTTTGGTCTTCATATTTTATCACACATGAAAATAATTTTCTCATTTAATATTAAACTTTTTGTTCATTACATCAGTTGAATAACCCCCACTTTCTTGATATTCCATGGTCTTATTCTTCTGCTTTGTCGAAACATCATGGGTTTCTTGTTGGCACGTTTTCTCTTCTTTTAAGGTTTTGCTTGTACATGGGTTGTTGTGGAACAGTGGAAAGTGCAAGAAGTACGAAGTGAGAGATGGAGACAAACAAATGATGATGAATTGCCGTAAGCCATGTGGTCAAAACAAAACTTGGTTTCTTATGATCAGCTCGCATAAACCAACCAGGAGGATGTAATGTTATAAGCAGTGTTGATTGTTAAATACCAAGTAACTTATATACGATTTATCAGTCAATTCTGTACAGTCAAAAAAATTATCGTCTTACTAAATCTTATTAAAAGATTTTTTATTTTCTTAACGGCTATTTTTAAAAATTTATTTTTGTCAAATTGAAATATCAAAATCAAAAGTCTTTTTTATTTTAGGATAAACTTCAAGAGTCAATGGAAAATTCAACCGAATCAAGAGAAGAAACATTTCGATTATTGTTTGGCAAAGAAAAGCCCAGAAGAGTTTGTTGTTAAGGAATAACAGCTACACCATCGTTATTGATGAAAAATGTGAAGAAATTTATACAATAAAAAGGCAATATGAAGTAAAATTGCCGACATGTCGCATAAGATAGAAGATGGGAGCAATGGAGGCACTTTTAAAATCCATGTATATGCAACAAAATCCACATTTAAGCCTAGAAGATGTTGATAATATAATGTGACGTGTTGAATTGGGTGCTAAATTATATGTTGTCTCATGAAATTATGTGTTGTCCATAGTAGTTTGTTTTAAGACCTACTACAATTTGTTCATAGTTCATAGTATATTTTACTAGATTTTGACTATGTTACTTAAGGATGCTAGTTACTTGAAATTAGTGTATTGTTAATAGCCTAGCGTTGATGTATATAGCATATGGATGAGGTTGATGGGATTTTTCAATCTAACATATAGAAGAATATGATATAGGAGTATGAAAGGATGGTTTATGTTTTTGTTTATTATATCAGTTTCTTATGGGAATGAGATATAGTATTGTTTTCTCAATTTCTATTAATTATATTAATCATATATACATTATTTTAATATTTACAAGTTACAAACAAAGAAAATGATCCTCAAGATGATGAAGATGATCTTCAACTTGATGATGAAGATCTAGATGATCCTCAAGATAATGAGGAATGATCTTCAACTTAATGAAGATCTAGATGATCCACAACATGATGAAGAGTGAAGTTGACTTAATTATGTTTTATTTTATTTTTTTGGAGATACATATAAGACAATTACAAGTTTATATCTCTATCTTGGATTAATTTAAACATGTATGCTTTTACATTTTGGGGAGTGGCTTTTACATTTTGGGGAGTGACTTTTATACCATTTTGGAGAATGACTTGATATTATTAATGTTTTGGAATGTTATTTACAATTTATAGATCGGTTTCTATTCTATGAATATTAATTATGAGTGAAATAGATATCAAATTCCATCTACGTGATTGAAATATAGACAACAAAACGTTGAAATTTATAGCATTATCCAAATAAATATGTTGCCTAAAGTGTATAACAGTTCTATCACCATAAAAAAAAAAAAAAAAATCAACATAAAGTGTGTACTAATAATTGCACAATTGTGTATTAAAAGAATAGATAACACTTTATAATGTATAGTCAAATATATGTGACTACGTTTGTTAAACTGGGGTAAAACCATAGGCAAATGTTTATAAATGTAGCTTGAGGTATCTAACATCATTTATGTAAGTGTTGCCCAAACCTATAGACAATAATGGGTTATATATACCCTTTAGGTAGTGGTTTTAAGAATTTGTGGCCTGAAGTGAAAAAACCGTTGCCTCTTCAAAAAGGCAACAATTGTATAGTCCACGTGTGAAAAATCGGACAAACTGTTGCTAGAAGTTTAGACCATGGTTTTGTTGTTTTTGTAGAACGAAAACAACACAAGAAATGGGAGGTTGAATTGTGTTTTTAAGAACTTTTTACGTGGCTATACTTAAAGTAAAGAAGGTAATGCAAGAGAGTGAAAATAGACACAACAATTTATCCTTGTTTATCACCAACCCGCTAGCTACGTCTAGTCCCTTAAAACTAAAGGATTTAATCCACTAAATTTTCACTTAATCAGACTTACACTTGAACACCTACTAGTCACACTGATTATGTTCAATCTTCTCAACCTTGTAGCTTAATACAATCAAGCTGTTGAGGGAGGTAGTCACTACTACGTTAGGTTACAACAAAAAGATTTCGAGGTTTATGTAAATGAGTTCTCGCAGAGAGTGTTTACAAATTTTTGCTGTCAGAAAATTCTCTTAGCACTAAAAAGGATGATATCAATAGTATATATGTGTTTTATCGCTTGTTGCTTGTATGTTGTGTATTGTTCGTTGTTGTGTCTTTCTTCAATGAGGGAGGCATGCTGTAAGACCCTTAATTTTAATTTATAAATTATGAATTTTAGTGCATTTTTATGTGGAATTCTGAGACTTTTTAGTCAATTTTAATAGTATTTTGTGTGTTAAATGCCAGAAATATCTTTTTGAGACTGTTTAAAATTATTTGGCGAGAAATAATTTATTTATGTTACAAGAATTTATTACCGGACGGTTTTGCTAAAAATATCTCTGGTTGCTGAAAATTTTATCTGTCAATTGAGTTGCGACGAGAGTAGATATTTTTATCAAAATACTTTGAGATGTGAGTGAAGTGATGTGTGTAAGAGTATTTAGATATGTGTAGATTGGTTTTAATAATATATATATATATTTATATTTAATAATATATATATATATATATATATTGAGATTTGTATTATATATATATATATGAGAAACCGAGAAAGGAAAAACAGAACCCCTGCGTTGCCTGCTTCCTTTTCTTTCTTCTTCTTTCTCTTTGTTACCAAAAACAAAGTTTTGGTTTTTTTTCAAAAACAAAACCTCAATTTTTCTTCGACTTCTGAGTTTTATTTCAAGAAGTGACTAAAGGGAAATTTTCTCCTTGCCACGCTACGGTGCTAGTGAGCCAACTTTGGAAGCGACGTCGCGAACGAAATTTTCACCGGAATTAATCGCGGTGCCGTAATCGGTTGTTAGAGCTACCGTTGAGGTAAGGGCTCCTTCCAAACTTTTAGTTTGTATTTAGGACCTTATGTGTGAATTTGTGGAAAATAAACTTGATGTGTTTGAGGTGTAGATTTGTGGAAAATGAATTTAAGGTGTTTATGGGTAAAAATTTGGAGATTTAAATTGGTGATTTATGGTTGAAAATTTGGAGATTTAAATTGGTGATTTATGGTTAAAAATTTGGAGATTTAAATTGGTGATTTATGGTTAAAAATTTGGAGATTTAAATTGGTGATTTATGGTTGAAAATTTAAAGATTTAATTTGGTGGTTTATGTTTGGAAATGTGGAGTTTTGAATTAATGTAGATTATTTGGCTGTAAAAGTTTGGTGTGTGAAAAAGATATAATTTTGGGAATTTTGTTGTGGTTGGATAAATTTTAGTTGTGAACAAATTGTTATAAATATTTATGTTTATGTAGTTAGCTCCTTGAGTCTCGAAAAGGAATCGAGACTGTTGGCACCGAGTTAGCAGTGGAGAGAACTCTGATATATTAATGTTGTTGTGGTGATTCATGTTTGGTGTGATTGATGTGTTCATAATTAATATTATGAATTTTGGGATGTATTTTATGTGTAGATTGGAGGAAAATTAATTTAATGTGTTTATGGATGAAATTGTGGAAGTTGAATTTAATGTATTTGAGATGTGGGTTGTGGTGATTCAAGTTTGGTGTGGTTTATGTGTTCATAATTAATATTATGAATTTTTGAGATGTGATTTATGTGTGGATTATGGTTGGAAATTTTGGAGATTAAATTTGGTGTTTTATGGTTGAAAATTTTGGAGATTAAATTTGGTGGTTTATGTTTGAAAATTTTGGAGATTAAATTTGGTGATTTATGGTTGAAAATTTTGGAGATTAAATTTGGTGGTTTATGTTTGAAAATGTGCAGTTTTGAATTTGGTGATTTATGGTTGAAAATTTTGGAGATTAAATTTGGTGATTTATAGTTGAAAATTTTAGAGATTAAATTTGGTGATTTATGGTCGAAAATTTTGGAGATTAAATTTGGTGGTTTATGTTTGAAAATGTGGAGTTTTGAATACGGGTGATTCATGATTAAATTTGGTGTGAAATTTTGGAATTCGAATTGATTGAATTTGTTGTGTTTGAGATGTGGATGTGTAGTGAATGTGCGATTGATGTATCAATAATTGATGACATATGCGTTATGAATTTTATGGATGAATATATGTTTGAGTATGCTCTGTGAAAAGATTGAAAAATCATTAGTGTTAAATGAGTATTAAAAAGGGGAATCTTTTAATAGTTGCATTTACTTAATGGTTGTGGTGAAAAGAGTCAGAGTATGCTCATGCATTTCATAGTACATGGTGACCGCGATGGGCCATGGTGATAGTGGTGACCGGATGGGTCACGAGATGATGTCATGTGAATTGTTGGTTCATCTTATCCTTGCAGGAATTACCGCGTCGTGCTGATTTGTGAGAGATTGCACTCTAGAATGTGCTGATCTGTGAGCGATTGCACTCTAGAAAACAGTGTAAGGCCTGTGAGAGGCGACACTTTAGTAAATCGTGCTGATCTGTGAGAGATTGCACTCTAGAATGTGCTGATTTGTGAGTGATTGCACTCTAGAAAATAGTGTAAAGCCTGTGAGAGGCGACACTTTAGTAAATCGTGCTGATCTTTGAGAGATTGCACCTCGGTGATTAGTACTGGCCTGTGAGAGACCGTACAATTATGATTTACGCCCCTTCGAGGAGGGTTTTGGTTTGGAATTCTGGAATCATGTGCATTGGCATATCCGCATTGCATTAGGGTCCTTGGCACGCGAGTCATGTTTGATATATCGTAATGGTTGTATATACATACTCGATTGTGGTTTGTGATTGTGCCGTATTTGATGAGTGTTATTGATTGACTTTATGTGATAAGCGTTGAATGATATCGAAACGTTTTCAAAACTGAAATTCTGCTATTTTCACAGTTGTATTCGAATACAAGGATGCTGTATTCGAATACGACAGTGCAGTTTGGTTAAAAACTTCATTTTTCAACTTGTTTATGCATTGTTGGCATATGAAAACCCTTTCAAGGTGTATGTTAAGTTGAAAGGTTATTTTGTGCATTTAAAACTTAAATGCTATGTGTTGTTTGTTAATTTCGGATTGGTGACCCTTTACAATTATTGTGGAAATCTGGGCTTTGCCCTCAGATGAGGATCAGGACCGTCCTTCCGGTTAGTACCCCGGAGATGGGAAGGTAGTGGTTATACCTGACCGAGGCTGTGTCAGAAGGTTTTGCTGGGCGCGTGGAGTTTACCCGGGTTGTATAGCTTTTTGTGGTATGATCAGATTAGGTGGTTGTATAGGGGCAGGGTGTCTTCCTCTTGTGGTTGTATTATTTATTTTATTTTGGAAGATTGTATCCCTATATTTTAACTGTCTGTTGACTTTTATTCTGGTGGGTCCATGTGTCACTTTTTGATGTGACGTGGGGGAAATAGAGATTCTTGGGGCAGTGCATTTGTGTAGGTGACTGCCGAGAATTCCCCAGGGGTATGAGCTATGTTTGATAGGTCTCATAGCCCCCCGGTGTATTTTTCTGTTGAAAATACTTGGGACTTTTAATTCCGAAAACTATTTTCGCTGCTTGCAATTATTGTTGACTTTTGTCGTTGTGATACGACTTAAATGTTTTATCCAAAAGTATTTTCTTGATTTTATGAACTTGAATTTATTTAAATAAAAAAAAAAGGGCTGTTACACATGCGTACAATTAGGGTTTTTGGCCGTTGTACTGATTGGAGAAAATCAAGATAATCCATGAAGTTTCGCATCATATCTTTGTGGAATTGATGTGACAAGTAGACTTTCCAAATAAGACTGATCATCCCATTAATATACTATAGAATCTGAACCTAATAGCTTGTTAAGTTGGACTAGATGCGTCTCAGTTGTTTTGGTTGTGAGACAATTTGCTTAATCTGACTTGCGTTTCATTTGCTGAACAAAATGTCATATATTTCTTGTGTTTTTTTATAAAACATAAAAAGACAAATAAAGAAAAATCGACTCCATTAATAAGCAAATGAAATATAAAATGGTTTGAAGGGTTATGCTTGCATTTATCTCACGATTAACATACCGAAATATCACTTTTTTTTTTTTTTTTTTATCAAACTTATCTTTTGAAATCATCGTTTTATGACTGGATTTGAAAAAAAACCCTCATTTTTTGGATTTTTTTTAATATCCCGTTTTTATTTTTTTTTAACCAAATTGCCCTACTCCCAATTTTAATTACCAGTTTGCTCTACTTTTTGGGCCTAGTGGAAGTTCCCAATGGGGGGTGTGATTAGCTGAAGAGATAATTTTTCAGGTCTAGTGGGAGGTCGCTGGCTGGGGGTGCGACCTCCTACTAGGAGTTTATTTATTTATTTATTTTTGTCGTTTTGTGTATTTTAGATGTTTTTAAATAATTAATAATAATAATAATACATTAATAAATAATAATAATACATTAATAAATAATTATTAATTAATATTTTGATATATATTTTGGACTCAAAATTTTTATCAAAATTTCTAATTGGTTTTTGTGCACCTTAAAATACATAACTCTCCTTATTAACGTGTCATTAAATAATTGATTTTATTTGTTCTTAAAAACTTCGCAATTGTGTAAGTTAATTATGGAAAAATTTATCATCTCTTTTGAAACAAAAAAAAATTGACTTTACTTTTTAATAAATCAATTTGATATTCTATTTTAGAATAAAATTATGATTTCAATTTTTGAATATCAATGTGATTTGATATTCTGATTACGGTGAGGCCACCACCATCCTACTTTTCAAGCGTAGTTGTAGTTGTTTCTCACATTTGCATTCTTGTTCTGTTTATCGAGTTCGCGCATAGTGTGGTTTTGAGTTTGTCATTGTGTGGTTCTGAGGTAAACGTAGTGTGGACTAAGGTTGATGTTTTGATCATGCTCGAAGTCCGGGTTGATGTTTTGATCATGCTCGAAGTCCAGTTTTGAGATTACTGATCGGTTCTAAGATTCATGCTCTGTTCTAAGATTTCTGCTCGGTTATGAGTATGTTTTAAGGTCTTGCTTGTCTCAAATATGGCTCTGAGTGTGATTGATTTGTGATCCTTGTTCGTGTGTTACTTGATTTTATTTGCATATTTTATTGGTGTTTTGTTTGATCTAATTGACATGAGTATTGGTGTTGCATCTTTGCAGTGTCTCCCATCGTCAATGGTTACCATGCGAAATTCACCACTCCCATGGTCTATTTTTTGTGACTCGACGATTGTAAGGATCTTAACACTAACTAACACAACTATTTCAGTCAACACTTTACTGCCCATCGTAAAACCTTTTTCTCAAGCTCTTAAAACTCTTGTAATATTCCTTTAAGTCAGTTACCAAAATCATGTATCAAAAGGTCCACCCTCACTATCAAAATTCCAAAAGACGAAAACTAACTCGAGTTGGCAAGCTACAAAAAATAACCTTCATGTTAAGGTCATTGTGTCTAAAGGTGATGCACCAATCATGTTTTCGATTTTACGTGAAAAGCTTTTGAAAATTTGGAATTGATTGGTTTATGGCAGGTTGTTCCCCACATGAAAGGATTTTATGAATTTTCTTTTGTTTTTCGTGATTATTTGGACAACACTCGAATAGTGAGGACATGAAATATGAAACCAGGTATTCTTCACATTTTCTCTTTGTTGAAAGATTTCAATCTGTATTTGGTAAGGAACACAAATGCCTAGTGGTGAATTCGTATCTGCAATCTATTTCGAGAATATTGGAGGCCAAAAATCATTTTTACAACCGCTTCAAGTATTAGCACCTCTTTATATCTTGACAAAGCGACCAACTCAAAAATGTTGGTACATTTCACTTGAGTTTTGGTCTATTTGGAATTGACACAAAAAAATTGATCTTTTGTTTATATTATGAAAAATTTCCATTGTTTTGTGAGTCTTGTAAGGTTATAGCTCATTCTATAGATAAATGTAAAAAATATTCTAATGGTCATGGAATAGCTCAATCTCTTGAAGATGTTATAGTTGTTGAGAGGCTGGTAGTGAAACATGTCCCAACAAACATTGAAGCTACAATCGTGAGACCCTATTGAACATTAAGAACAATATTCTTAAATATCCATAATCAAAATAGTATTGTTAATTAGGAAGACAATAATACATCGAAACTATTATGCAAGTTGATTGATGATCACATATCATAGGTCATGAATATGAGATATTAAGTCATTACATAGATATAAATATTAGGAGTAATATTTATACTGGATTGACCCACCATGAGAATGTTATATAATTATTGTATAAGTGTCATTAGTGATTCTCATGTGACCATAGTGAGTAGTCTTTCGATTTGAAGTCACTATGATCCCTGCATAAATATTCGTAGGCTTTAAGGCCATGAAACGTTATTTGTAATAGGTTGTTTGAAAAAAAGGGTAAAATAGGTCGTTTATATAAAATGTGGGGTATAAGTGTGAGGGTATTGGGTAAAATTTTCTAAAATAGACAATGATTTACTTACAAATAACTTAATTGTTTACACTGAAAAAAGATATTCCTAATATTTTTAATACAACATCAATTATATGAATTTGACTCTTTAAAAGGTCATCAAACTCAAATTTTTTAATTGACTATTGTCATTTGTTATTTCCTTTTTGTTTCTTTAATTTATATCTTTTATCAATAAAAGTTATTTAATTTTTTTTCTTATTAGTTAAGTTTAATATATTATTTTAAAAATATATTTTTTCTTTATATTTGTCCCTCATAAAATTATGGATAACTTCACAACTGATTATCAACATTCCATATTTTGTGAGAACTCAAATATCCAAGTACAGTGTGTTGTTAAAGTACTATAGAAATACTATTTGTCGATCTACGTAGATATTCTACGATCTTTATGAAATTGACTAAGTTTTTTGGCATTTCAAGTCAGTGAGAGTTTGCTATACCATTTTTAAATGTTTGAGTTTATGTAAACTCACCATTCTTGTATAAAAATATAAATTTAACATATATGATTTATATTCCCTTTCAAATATAATTTTTGCAAGGTTAAAGTTTATTTCTCTTTGGACATCTCTTAAACTCAAATATTAATATGATTTGTCAAAATTGCAAAAAAAAAAAAACTTTAAAAAAAATGATAAAATCTTAAAGAAAATCTTTACGCACAATTGAAAAGTTCTAAGTTTAAACTAAAATAAGATATTCAATACAACGATATCAACATTTGTTCGTTCATCGTTGAACTAGTATTTAAAGATAAAAATTATAAATTTTGACAGTGCTTCCTTTATTTTTTTACAAATACTTCTTTATTTTTTTACAAGTCCTTCGTTTAATCTCATTTTTTTTTTAAAAAATAACTCAACTGAAAATAGGATTGAAGCGAAATTTGATTTCACCGCCCAATGCCATGTGGTTGTTATCTTAATATCTTTTTGTTTAAGCTTTTGGGCTCTTTCCACAACTTGTATTCGCCGAATCAAACCGACCCGATTCAACCCGACCCGAATTCACATCTTCTTCCATCGCAACAGATCGAACCCGTTAACCGCACTATTAAATTCTCATCCCTTTCTTTCTCTTTCTCACTTTTCAATCTTGCTACTAATCAGGTATTTTTTTTTAATATTTTATTTTATTGTTTGAATTCTGTTTTTTAAAATACGTAGCATTTTTTTTTTACATTTATCATTTAGTAATTTCTTTTGCATGTTTTCTTTCGGGTTTTGAACAATTCGATCTTATTTTTCCCCAATCAATAGGTATTGTCAAATTCTTATTAGCTTGGATTGATGGTGCTTCGCTTTGTTTTCTAATTTTTCGTGCATTTGTTTGAAGTTTCAGTTTTATTTAATTATTTGTCTGATTTTGTGATAAGGTTGAGCAACTTCATTTCCAGTTTTGTTTAATTATTTCTATGATTTTGTGATACGTTAATGCCATGAATAATTATCCCACCCCTTTGTGATTATTGAACTCATCATTCAGTGAAGTCAGATTATTGTTTATAGTGAATTTATGGGATTTCATTTTTCTTGATGAGAAATGAACATTTCCTTCAATTTTGAATTCATCTTTTTGTTTTCTTAGGGTAGGCATTTTGCTTTCACTTCAATTTTTACTTGGTTTAGTTTCGAATTTCAACTGCAATTGCTCATCTATGCTTTCCTTTAGGGCTCATTTCAAAATTGTTGTCTCCTATTCAAACCGTCATGTGAGTGTTGATTATGGCTTTCAGAAACTGGTTGAATTTTTTTATAGGTTTATATTTGAATTTGTGACCCCTGAGCCCTAGGTTCTAACCCTCATTTTTTTTTGGTGATAGATGAAACTAGGGTTTTAATTTGCAGTTGCGGTTATGTTAAGGCTGTGCGAGCTGATAAGGGCCAACAATGGCCTATGTGGTCTGCAATCACAGACTGAGATGCTGTGGCCAGCTGGCAGCACCACATGATGTGGTCTGCAATTTAAAACACTGGATGAAATATCTACTTTGTTTACTGCATTTGTGTGTGAATGGAAAAATTAGTTCTTTGATCATTATCCATTGTCTTTCACTAGAATAGATGATCATGAGATTTCTATATCATCATGCTTAACATCTTTAGATCGTGGTTTATTAAAGTCAGAATCAAAATTGTCGTGTAGCTTAACTTTGATGGGGTGCACCATAATGTAATTTATTATTCATGATTAGGTGTATGCTTGGTTTTTTTTTCCACTTTTCTAAAGCCCTAAAGTGCTTGTTGTAAAGAAAAATGAAAGTTAGGAATTTCAAATTTTGAAAAATTTGGATATAGGATTTTTTTTGGTGCTTCATCAAAAGCTAAAATTTTGTAAAACTTAACTTTCCAAAAGTTTTTTTATCCGTAGAAATATGAACAATTTTTTTACTCACAGAAAGGGGTGGTGGTAAGCTTTAGATTTGTCCTGTTGGTGCTAATTTTTTTATATTAATACGCTGCAACCTTTATTTAATTATATTTTACCAATTTGATAACTATTAGGATACTGGATTTGGCCTTAGCCCAACAGATGGGCTGAATCGGGGATTACTGAGGTGACCAGTTATTTAGAGTAGGCAGTACAGTTAGAGGGAAGGGCAAGTAGTATGGCATTATGGATTATTTTATTTTAGAACCTTAGAGGTTGGGCAGAGCGAATAATCTTTTCTATGAGGAGCATTAACTCAGGGCTACAGGGGAATTTTATTCTGTAATAGTTACTTTTTCCAATAAATAACACTATTTCTGTTTCACTGTAATTCTGGTTCTATCAATAATGAAATTATTTTTGGGTATATATGAAAATGTGGACACAGTACCCCCTGAAATGTCTGTTTTTTTATCTTGATGTAAGCTCAAAATCAGTTCCTCATCCTTCCTTACACTGTTCTGCTGCTATGGCATTTTGGAATTCTTTGTTCAGTATTTTTGGAGTGTGTTGGGTGTGCTCAAGATGCTTGCACAGTGCAATTTTTTTAGATGTCAGATATTCAAATGTGCATTGTTTTCTACCCTTTGGCGTGTATGGTTAGAGGTGTGAGATTCCATTTTTGGGGATTTTTCTTTATATAAGCAACTGCATTCAGATAAGATTAGACATATAGCTACCATATAGTGTTAAGTGCATGGTCCTATGGCGTTTTCGAAAAAAATATGTTGAGGAATTGGATTGTTTTGCTACACTGATATCTTTGGTTTTCTGATGTTTGTTTCTTCTCTTCTTTTAAGGAGGATCTCTTATTCTTCACTCTTGTTGTATTATTCTTCACTTTGTCTTTTTGAATATCTTCTCTTAAATTATTTTGGTTAAAGTGTGTTTCATATACCCAAAAAATATTTTCTGTTATATTCCTGGCAATCATTTTTATGCTTGTGGAGTGAAGTGTTTATTTCTTTATTTCTTGTTTATTTTTGGAATTTGTATATCCAGAGTTCTTTCAGTCTGTAGAACATTTTAATTTTAATGCAAATAAGTTGCTGTCAATTATAATTATTACTTTATGTTTTATGTAATTTTCTTGATAGTTAAATATATAAAATGAAAAACAGGGTATGGAGGAGAATATGGAATTTGTTCATATTGAGGATGTTCCTGATACTCCGGATAGAGTAAATGCTGGGAACAATGATCGAAAACGTGTTGGTAATCTTGAGAAGAGGGAGAAAGGTTTTCCTGTTGCTGATGAAATAAGTAATTGCAGCAACTATATAATATTGTCCCCAGATAAACCTTATCCTTCTCAGAAGCCTCCCATCTTCAGGAGAGCTCAAACTGAGAAAGTTTTTGGACTTGGGACATCACGCTCTAGTGGAGCTGAAAAGATGGAGAAAGGGAAAACTATAAGCTCTAAGATTCCTTCTATGTCATCTCACCATGGGCATATTTCTGTTTTTGATTTGACTGAAGAGAGTGGACAGTTCCAACAACCAAAATCAGCTTTCTCTCATTGTGGATCAAGAGATAACACAATTGAAGACAAGAAAGAATTGAAAGCAAGTATTGGGAGTTCTTCATCCTCGGGTAGACCTCATCCTTCTCAAAATGCTCCCATCTTTAGGAGAGCTCAAACTGAGAAAGTTTTTGGACTTGGGACATCACACTCCAAAGTTGAAAAGATGGAGAAAGGGAAAACTGTAAGCTCTAAGATTCCTTCTAAGTCATCTCACGGGCGTATTGCTGTTTTAGATTTGACTGAAGAGAGTGGAAAGTTCCAACAACCAAAACCAGCTCTCTCACATTGTGGATCAAGAGATAACATGATTGAAGACAAGAAAGAATTGAAAGCAAGTATTGGGAATTCTACGTTACCATTAATCACCGATTCTTCTAATTCATCAAGAGATGCCTTCACTGGAAAGTGTAAATTAGATGACAAAACACTTCCAGGTCCTAATATATTTATGGACCGTGGCAAGAGCATTTCTCTGTTTAATGATTCACAATCTCAATCGAAAGCTGAAAAACATGTTTCTTTGCCTTCTCATCTCTCCACTGCTCCAAGAGGTAGAGGGCACAAGAGATTGGTAAGAAATGGGTGCATATCACCTCAAAATATTGCAACTAGGGCAAAACAATCAGCTGAACAGAGCAGCCTTCAAACCAACAATGTGGAACAGATCCGTGCTGGGCATTCAGTTTCTAGCAATACAACGTCTCAAATTAGTGTTGATGATATAGTTGCTGAAGAGAGAGGTAGTGGTAGAGTGAAAGGAAAGGGAGTACTTGTTCATCCTTCATCCCATGGAACTAATGCTGGAACTATTCACACTGATAGCAGGTAATCTGGCTGTGTTTCAGATTGAAGTGTTTCTTGGTCAACGACCTTGGGGTCATATCACCTTTTCCCAAAAATCTTGCTGCCTTTGCACCAAGAGTTAGGCAAGGTTCCTCGGCATGCGTTTATTAAATATATGAATAACCTGTTAATAAATTCAAAAATGAAAAAACAATTTGGATAGACAACCAAACTATCCAATTTGCAATTTTTTTAAAAATTGGGTTTGTTTCCTCATTTATTTTATTGGTCTATTTGTTGCCAGCATAAATTTGTATGCTTTTGGACATTAAATTTACCAGATATTGTTTCATTAGGTTTTATGAAGTCCATGCATTAATAGCTAGTCACTGTTGAACTATGCCTTCCACAATGAAGGCAAGGGAGTATTTTAGATAAATGGATGTGATTTCAACTTTTGAAGCCACACCTGAAAATGGAATTAGATTACTTCTTTCATTACTTAAACTCAATTTGCATGAAATTAGATTACCATGGATGTAATCTTGACTATTTGAACCTCAAAAATTTTAAATTGCACTAACTTGTTGGAACATGGTAAAGTCTATGTTAAAGGCACATTTAGTCAGAATTAGGGGTGGTTAAGTAATTTTGAAACCTGATGTTTGTAGACTTATTTTGGAAAGTAAAATGAGTCAAATGACATGACATTTAGACATATATATCAAGTTTCTTTTTGATTGCCTAAATGTTTATATCATCCCATCTGTCATTTCTTTTGACTATTTTATGATGAGATTAAGGACATTCAAAGTGCTTCTCTTGCAGCCCTGCGATCAATTATGAAGAGGCCAGTGGTACCAGTAATAATTCAAGAAATTCATTTGAAAACTGGGAGAGACAAGGTGGTTGGAGAAATTATAATGTTGGAAGATTTAGTAACAGGCAGAGTATAAACAGACCGGACAGAAGTTACACTGAGAGCAGTCAAAATGGCCACGATGTTCCTGGTTCTCTATCTGATCATACACCTCAACCAGCCTCACTGATTATTCCAGAGGTAGGTCAGTCAACCACACCTCATCCTACTGCTGACTCACTGACCAAAAGGCAAAGGAAACGTGAATCATCTTCTAGAAATTCTAGTGAAGCATCTCATAGTTCTAAAACTATAATCGGCAATTCATCTAGGGAAGCATCATGTTCATCATGGAACCGTGTCTTGGATCCTGAATTAGATGAGTTGTTTACCATACCAAGTTTCACCAATGGACTTAATGAAGGTTTAAATGACAATGGCAACAATAGTTCGGATGCTCGGGCAAGGCAATTAGAAGCAGATGAGATATTGGCACGTGAACTCCAAGAACAACTGTACCATGATTTTGAAGGCAGTGGGGTCAGCTATCTTCTTTTGCTCAATTTTTATGTAAGTTGTCATTTAAGACTTTAAGCATGTACTTATTTACTATAACTTGTTATCGGTTGATTTTCTGCAGATGGATGAACATTTAGCTTGGCAGCTGCAGCATGCAGGGGATCTTCTGTATACATCAATTGATAGTCACGATATACCTCATCCTGTAACTAAGTCTCTCCCTGTTTTTCTCTGATTTAAATATATATTAGAGATCTCCTTTCTTTATAAGCAAAATTTCTTTATGAGTTATACCAAATATTGTGTTAGTAAGATGCTTTCTTTTGTATATTGACACTAAAATGACCTGTGCCTAATTTGCTGTCAATTTTTCTTCTGTATATCATGATTTAATCATTTTCTAAATATATTTTAAGAAACTCAAATGTGGAATTTAAAGGAGGGAGTGCCAAGTGCACTTGAAAACACATTAAAAATATCAGTAACTAACCAGAAGTCATAAGGGATCTGCAATGAGTAAGGTTTGCTGTTATTTGTATCCATATCATTGATCATTGATAGGCTGCAAGAAAAATATTAGTAACTAACCAGAACTCATAATTTTAAACAGTAGGGCTTGGTATATTCTGGTTTCTTATAAACATCCTACTGATCATATGTAACTCTCCCCCTTCACTCCCACATTTGACTAGTGGAATTGGTATCTTGAACCTTGAACATGCCCCTTAAGTCCTTAACTCATCAAAGTATGTATTATATATAGAGAATTGGTAACTGATTGCTGCCAGAGTAACGAGTTTGTTATTCGTGCAGCAGTGCTTAATGTGTTATATAATGTTCTATCTATATTTATTTATACAGGCACGGATTCCAAGGGAAAATAGACAGCCTCGTTCACGACCTCATCAAGATCCTTCAAATAGGAGGAGAACTGTGCCTCAAGTTCCTCATACTAATAGAATTTCACAGTTGAGGAGTCGCATGACAACTCGGTCGTCAAGACCTGCCATATCATCTAGAGGAAGACGCCCTCGGTTTCCTCTAGATATGGACCTAGACATGGTATTTTCTTACCATTTCCCCTGTTTCTTTTCTTATTTTACCTCTCTGCATGCAATGTTGGTTTTGTAATGTTATTTTTCTTGTAATGTTCTCATTTTGAATATCGTTTTTATTGCTTTTATATTTCCTAGAAGGAGTCTTTTATAAATCAAAAGATCATTATCTTGAGTTTTGGTTGAGTCTCTCCACTGCTACTTTTTCTATGGTTGTTGTGAATGTGTAGGCCTAATCCTTGTAATTAGTGGATTCTCTATCTTCATTTAGTTTACTTTAGGTCATATACATTGGATGTCCTTGGATAGAGATCCATAGGGGATGATAGATGTAATATGTAACACTTGTTTTGCACCCTGATTTATTTTTGCTATTGCTATGGTATCATTATTCTCCTTTATCCTTAGAACTTCCCTTGCACAAGACATCAATATTAGTTTTACCATAGACTCTTGTTCACTCTGGATAGTTTGGATGGAGAGAAAGAGAAATGATGATGGGTTTGGTTTGAGGAATCGTTTTCAATTCTTGTTTTATATTTTTCACCAATAATTAAAATAATACATCATTTGTTTTCGTTTTGTTTCCTATCTTCAAAAGGAATACAAACAAAACATGAGAAATGAATGTAAAATTTGAAAATAAGTTTTGGGACAAAGTGATAGTTTTTGGTTATTACTCTCCAAGTCTCTCTACGCATGCCACATCAGGTTCCACATAGAAGAGATATACTGAATTAAGATGGTATTATGCATTAGTTGCTAAACATTTTCATTATGGGATTATTTAGGAAAAAATTAAACTTGAGGGACAAAAGTAAAATCTCTAAAAGAAGTGAAGTACACAGTTCTATTTTGCCTTAACTGTTAGCATAATGTAATTGTTATTATTTTTGTTTTGCTCATCTTATTATTCACATGTTTATCCCTGCAAATTTGTTTTTTCGACAATTTCTATTTTATAAAGAATTTATACTAAATGTCAACATTAACATTCGGCTCTCTTAACATACACCCCTTACTTGTGCGCATCAGAATATTTATTCTCATTTTTTTTTTTAAATCTGTTAGAATTAGGTTCTATTGGATATATATAGTTTGTTATCAATGCTTATCTATCTCTCTTATTGCAGAGACTTGATATATTGGAAGCATTAGAGGATGCAGTAGGGGATTTTAATGATATGGGAATGGCTGATGACATCCTTAATGCTCATCGTGATTTCAATGAGTAAGCTTTTAGTGAATATATTCATGCACATAAGTTATGTTTCCATATTCTTGTGTAGAATGACACCTGACAGGGTTTGCTCATTGCATCATTAACAAGGTGTCTTTAATTCTTTTTATTGGTGGGTAGGAGTATTTCATTCTCATAATCTCATTTAACATACATTTTGAATCATCAATATTCCTTTTATGTTAGAATATATGAAGTATCTCAGAATATCTTAATATATGAAGTATCTCAGAATATCTTAATATCATTGTAGCATATCTAATTATCTCATAGGATTAGTTTCTTATCTTACAGTATATCTGAATATTAGTTTTCATATTATATAATTATTATCATGATTTGTTTCTCTAGTTGATTAGGATTAGGAGTCGTGTATCTCTATAAATAATAGTTAGTGCTCTTTTGTACAAGTCATTATCAGTTATATTACATCATTATCATATTCAGAGTCCTTATTATTTCTCTTATCCAATAACTTCAACACAGTTTCAAAGCGATGCCATCCTCCGTGATCTGTCCAGTCACAATTCCATTGTTGTATTCCCAGAAGGTTGGAACTCTAATTGGTCACCTCTTCTACCGCGTTTCTTCTTTCCAACATCACTATTACCACTTCTGGTCACTCCACCACCATCCCATCAGCAGGCACCACCCTAAAAGTCAGAAAAATTTCCAGTGAAGCTGTGCGTGTTGATTTATTTATTTGAGACGCGAGCACCCACTTTTTGGCTTCATTTACCGCTTTCTAGTGTCGTTTTCTCTCACTTCTTGGGTGACCCATGACTGGTCTGCTTGTGGTTGACACTGTTCAAAGTTGTTCTCCACAAAATTTCCGTTATTTTGTTGTTTAGTGGTTGTTGCCACATTTCTGACTCACTCTAGCCCATTTCCCAAATACTTTTGGCCTCATCCTTTTTCCCAAGTGATTTGGCCCTGTTTTCGTCCCTCCATTTGGAATGAGTTTTCTTTTTCTTGATATCTGGATTAGTGGATTTTCTTATGAAGTTTATGTGTGTAGTAGCTTCACAAATGTCTAGGGAAAGCTTTTTCTCGCTTTATTCTGTTTGCATGAAAATAAACATTAGAATTTCATGCTTTCCTCGTGCCGTCATGCAGAGATGACTATGAAATGTTATTGGCCCTTGACGATCACAATCACCAGCATACTGGTGCATCTGTCAATCAAATCAATAGCTTGCCACAGTCCACCATCCAGGTAACAACTCCCCTCTCCGTTTTTTAGAACCTTTCTTCTTCTGTTGTCAGTTTTTTCAGTTTTGGAACAAAGAACCAGCTGACAAAGGGAACTAATTGTTGTGGAGTTCAACACTAATTAATGTTGTTCATTTGCCACAGACTGACAACTTCATAGAGGATTGTGCCATATGTCTTGAGACCCCAGCCAAGGGAGAAATTATTCGCCACCTTCCTTGTTTGCATAAATTTCACAAAGACGTAAGACTATCAAAAGAATCTATTTATTTGCTATTTTATTTGAAGAAATTGTCAGAATGCTTATGTGTATTAACCTGCTTATGGCAGTGTATTGATCCTTGGCTTGGTAGGAAGAAGTCGTGCCCAGTGTGCAAGTCATCTATCACCTAACTATGCTTGGGATTTGAATAGTTAATTTATCATGCTGGGGTGAGTTATCTCAGCGGTCTCATTTTATCTTTCAAGGTAAAGAAAAGCATGAACAATTTGTTTCTGCTTAGAAGTTGTAATTGTAATAAGGACATACTTCCTTTTTACAGTGTACTATCTTTTGTCTTTAGATATCAAAAGGTGAATAGAAAGGCATAGAAAAATCTGCAAGTTGATAACTCTATTGGTGCTGATGATCTACTGTTATTGTCTTTTGAACTATGGTTAGTTCTGGGATTGCATATGAAGATAACTGTTCTGAATTGAATGGATTGCATATCAAGATAACTGTTCTGAAATGCAAATTCCAAGGCTGTATTGTTTCCAAGTCAGAAGTGTTACAACTTGACGGAAACACAAGGTGACAAATATTATGGGATTGAAAATTAATTTCCATGTGGTAATGTTAAAGATGTATTATTTGGCACTGGCAAGAGCGTAGTTTTTTTCCTTCTTTTGATTAGATTGTATGCCAAGAGCTTGCTTACATGATCTTCAGTGAGGCCAGGTGAAAGTTTCATGAACCAATAATTGGCATTTGGATGGGTAAAAATCCCTTGAAAGCAAAGAAAAATGTAGGTCGGTTAAACTCCATAGCAATTTCCTCTTGTAAAATGAAAATATATTTTTGCTTTTATTATCGGTCCAAGAAATTGAGTTAAAAAACTTAAGTGGTTTTCTTTTCAAAAACATAAAAGGTAGGTATATCATTTGAACAAAGAATCATTGTGAGCAAATTGAACTAAGAAATAAGCATATCTATTTGCTTCTCATGGAGAGAATAATTAAGAGTAGATTTAGTCTATCTGATGCAATATAGAGATAATCTCTTTGAAATAGATAAGCAAAAGAGTAAACTGAGTATAACCTTTCTTGATCATGGAGAGGAGGGTTAGTGAGTCACTTTCAAAAATAACATTATGAATGCATTTATTACGAACCAATAAAACATCAATGGGAAAATTCCACATTTAAAAAAATAAGGAGCTACTGGATGCCACTTTGCTGTAGAAATCATATATAAACTCACAATTATGGTTGCGGAGGATTCTCCCAGAAGCCGATGAGCCATAAATATGGGTGTAAGCATCATCAACGTTCATCTTCATAACCCTCACAGGGGTTTAATCCATGATTTTTGATTAAGGTTAATCAAGTTTTGCTTTCGAACCTTACTCTTGATCAAAAAGTTACGAATAAAGTCAACTTGGTTACAAATGTAATGCCACAAATCACTCCGCATCTTTGTACTATCGGAGAAAACCAACTTTTTTTTTAATTTTTTAATTTTTTAATTTTATTTTTATCTTTCCAGAGTTCATTAACCGCCACACCAAAAAACGTTTTCCATCTCTAAGGGATATTTCCATTGTCGTTATTAATAAGATTCCATTAAAGCCAAGCATAGGTTCTTGGAATTTACTTCAAAATCCAAGTTTAATAACTCTATTATTTAGTAGTTGGACATCCTCACAATCCCCCACGACGTGCATAAGGGTCTCAGGTGCAGAGAGACAACACTGACAGAGGTCGTCGGAGGCCATGCATCTATGATATCTCTCAACATTTGTCAGGAATTTCATGTGTGCCATCTTCCAAAGCGTCGTCCTAACTTTGGCTGGGCCCTGCCAATTCCAAACTTCCTTGAACAATATTATTGAGTCAACATTGGTCTCATGGTTTGTGAGGTTATTATAGGATGACTTAAGAGTAAACTGGCCATCAGTGGTTGACAATCATGTTGGAAAATCTGGAGATGCATCGATTGGAGGCTTCAAGGATCGAATTTTCTCACAAATTGACTCAAGCATAATTTGTTGCAGTTTACTCCAATTCAAATTTGTACCATTGGTGTAACTCGATAAGAAAACTCAGGTTCTCTAGGTGGAATGACTTGAGGTATTGAGTCAGCAAACTTCCCATAGCCTAGTATCTAGCTATCATTCTAAAATTTTGTAGAATGACCATTATGAATAATCCATCGCACATTACTTTCGGTATTGGGCCATCAATGTTGTGTTGTTGGATAAGAGAAGTGTTCATAGTACCACAAATATACTTGGTTCGGACTAGTTGAACCCATGTTGCAATTAGTTGCTAAACAAGTTTGGTCATATATGCCTCATTAAGGATTTTGAGATTCTTGAAGCCAAGTCCACCTTCCTTCTTTGGCTTGCAAATTGTTTCTCAATAGATCAAATGACATGCTCTCTGTTCAATTGTACAACCCCAGATGAATTTGCGACATAATATCTCAACTTTGTCACAAATAGAACTAGGAATTAACATGGTTTGCATCACATAAGCAGGAATGCTAGATAGAGATGATTGAGCAAGAATGGCTCTACCTGAAAATGAAAGAGAGTTAGTTTTCCAATTTGTGAGTTTAGATCTTAGTCTGTCCAAAATGAATTTAATGAGTTGAATTTATTCTATACCATCCTCAACAACCAAAACAATATCATCAGCGAAAAATATGTGTGAAAGGTAGGTCCCCCACCCCTACCAAAATGAAGAGGTTGCCATTGGCCATTTGTAATCGAATCTTTAATTTTGTGGCCCAATCTCTCCAGAGCCAACACAAAGAGATAATGGGAGATAAAGTCTCCTTATCTAAGCCCTTTAGAAGTGCCAATGGATTAGTTTGAGCACCATTCCAATTGATAGTCATAGATTTAGGGGCAAGACAATGTCGAATAATATTCTTTAGTATCAAAAGCAATCCTAACATATAAGGGATTCCATGATAAATTGCCATTCAAGTCTATCATAAGCTTTTTCGAGATCAAGCTTGAGAATCATGAAACCTTTAGTACCATGTAGATAATAGAGGATATGGATGGTTACTTGGAGATCCAAAATGTTATCAGAAGTAGATTTTCTTGGGATAAAACTATTTTGATTCTGGGATACCACATGAGGCATAATACTTTTGAGTTTATGAGCAATTATTTCAGAAAATAATTTTATAGCTCACATTACAAAGTGTTATAGGTTTATGTTGATTAACCCTTATAAGTTCGTCCACTTTAGGAATGAGAGTAATTAGAGTCTGGTTGATCTCTCTAATTTTAGTAGGATCCTGAAAGCAATTCTGAACTAGCTTAAGAATGTATTGGCCAAGCACACTCCATGGACTCTTGAAAAATATAGGATGACACCCATCAGGGCAAGACGACTTATAATTTCCCATGCTGAAAAGAGTTTCCTCCAAAGAAACGTCTCAGCCTAACCTTTCCATATCAATCTTCAATAGGAAAAATGTAGATGTGGTATCAAAAGGGATAAAGAGGCCTCTAGTTAAACAGTAGAGGTTGTGATAAAATTGGATCACAAGATTCCTAACATCATTATCTTCAAAATCCCATCAGTTATCATCTATTTGGAGTGCATATATTCTATTGAATTTTTGCCTCTTTAGAGTTGACAAGTGGACGAATCTAGAATTAAGATCTCCTTGTTGGATGCATTTGCATCTAGATTGTTGGAACTAATAAATTTCTTCAACCCTAACTAAGGAGTTATACTCTTTTCAGAGCTCTTGTCTTAATTCAACCAGGGTGTTGGTTTATACCACTTGTAAAGGCATGGGTAATACCTCCTAATCTTTTAAAAAGATTCATTTTACGTACAAAGATATTATCAAATGTATGATGATTCTAAAAATGCAAAGTAGATGTTAGATTTGTGATATCAAAGGACCAATCGTTAGAGTTAATCCAATGATGTCTAACCTGATTATCAAAGTCGGGATGTTAAAGCCATGCACCAAAACATTTAAAGTAGTTTCGTTGAGGAGGAAGTTAACCATTATGCAACTAAAGCCAAAGACCATGGTGATTAGAAGAGGGGATAATTGAACTATTTGGAAAGAGTTTATGCTACAAAGTATTACAAAGAACTCTGTCAAGTCTATCCTACAGTGTGTCGCACATCCAGGTGAAAGAATGGCTAGAGAAGCAAAGATCAATTAGATTGTAGTCCTCAATACAATTAGCAAAGGCAGTTGTAGATGTCTAATTCATGGGAGCACCACCTGATTTTTTGTGAATTGCAAGGACAATGTTGAAATCTCTAACAATACACCAAAGGTCATTTATTTTTGAGGAGAAGTCACAAATTTCTTTCCAGACTTCAAACCTAAAACAAAGGTTAGGGCTAGCATAAACAAAGGAGGAATAAAGAATGAGGGGGTTCCAACATTAACCTTAATATGTATACAATATTTAGATGAATTGATAATTTGAATGTTTGAGCAAGAGGATCGCCACAGACAACAAATCCCACCAGAGAAGTCATTAGCGTCAACTTTAAAGCTATTGGGGAACCCAATTTTACGGATGACGTCATCAACCCTGGTTCCAAAAATACGAGGTTACAAGAGCATAACAAATATGGCTCATTGATTGAAGAATCTAGTGTCGTTACCACGTTGGATTTTTTTGAGTTTTTATCTCAGGTTATTGTTGGAACTAAGTTGATTTTATACTTGGAGTTTTGATGATAACAAAAATATTTTATGAGAATAATATATTTGACTTCAAAGAGTATGAAAGAAGATTCATGTTTTTGAAGAAAATCTAAAATAAGATTTTATTCAAATTTATAATTGATGAAAATTTAAAATAATATTTGATTCAAATTTATAATTGAAGAAAATCTAAAATAAGATTTGATTCAACTTTATAATTGATGAAAATTTAAAAATAAGATTTTATTCATATTTATAATTGAAGAAAAACTTTGACCAAGTTGAAAAGAAGATATGGTCAAGATTTGAAGAAGATTTGATCAAGATTTATCTACAACAAAATATGAATAGAATCAATCTGAAGAATTTACAAACACAATCTGAACAAAATACAAACAGAATCAATCTGAAGAATTTACAAACTCAATCTAAACAAAATAGGAACATAATCAATATGAAGAGTTTACAACCTCAATTTGAACAAAATACAATTCTGAATTAAACAAAGACTAAATTGCAGCCCAAATTTTAACTATAAATAGATACTCAAGGCTGAAGAAGAAAATCATCGAAAAACAGAAAATAGTAGTCTTAGAGTTCAAAGAGAGAAACACTTGTTCAAGTTAGAAATATTTTCAAAGTGTTCTTTTCTTAGAGTGTGAAGTTGTTGTTGTTGTTGTTGTTGTTGTTGTTATTGTTGTTGTTGTTGTTGTTATTATTATTATTATTATTATTATTATTATTATTGTCAAACATGACAAACATAAGTATACCATAATTCAATAAAGCAAAACATAATCCATAAAGAGTTATGTGAAAAGAATGGTAAATCGTCAAGAAATATATCTAATTTAGTTGTTAATAAGAAAACAGTTTGAAAAACTAATTGAAAGTAAGCAAAGTTCATAAATTTGTGCATGATTGTAATTTAGAACTTACAATTATTTCTTTTAGAGAATGAGGGAATTGCAAGAGAACGATTGACAAATTTTTTTAAATATTGAAAAAGCAAAGGCCTTACATAATGAAGGACCACTTCCTTTTATAATGGAAGGATGGGTCTCAAATTACAATAATGCTCATAAATTATTTAGATAACTTTCAATAAAGCAAATAGTAAAAGCTAATAATACATTGTCAAAGTCAAAAGTAATCATCATGCTATGTCGGAGAATCTTTAATGATAACAAGGTGTTGTCACATCTTGTCTCTTTAATAATTCAGATGCCTTTAATGTCATGTTTTTCAATCATGTCTCCTTAATAATTCGACTGCCTTTAATGTCACATTTTGTTTTTCAATAGTTTAAATGCCTTCTATTCCGTAACAATCGTCTTCATTATGCTGAGTAAAGCTTTGGGATGATCCTTCAAACTCTTCATTATTATTTTCAGACTCAGATATTGCTGGTTGTAATTTCTTCAAAAATTCCTTTTTTATTAGAAGATGATGATAATTCTGCCAAGAACTGTCCATCTTTAATGTTCTCTTTTGGCTTAATAAGAAATTTAGGATTTCTTCTAAACCATTCTAAGAGTGTAGAGTCTTTTAATAATTCTGAATTAAATTTGTTCCACCATTTAATTTTAATAACTGAATACCCAGTTAATATTAGAATCAGGAATTGATAATTCTTTTTTATATGTCCACGAAGTAATCCATGAAATACCAAAACTTGCATGAAACATTAATATCTTCATATGATCCGGAAAATTAGTTTCTTTAATAAATTCCTGGAATGCTGATCGAGCAAATGCAGGGTAAATTTCTGGCTCATGTCCTCATTCATTGAACCATTTAATAAACCATAATGGGAATTGTAACGAAATGTCTTTTTTAAACCAAATGAACCAGGAATGTTCAAAGGGTTCTTGTTATAGCAGGTTTGTCCATGCTTCCATATAATCATAATACGAAAATTCCTGAGGAGTAAATCTTCTGGAACTTTTTTTTAATGCTGAAGGGTGATCTTTCCAATCTGTCGATGATAATACCTTTAATATTTTAAATTTTGAAAAAATAATTTTTTGTTTATCACTCTTGTCGTATGTATGAGTTATTTCTATTGAATCAGTATCAACTAAAACAAACTCATAGAATAATCTTGTTTTCTCCGGGGGTGGCTGTTAGATAATGAAATCCATGAGGGTAATAATGAGAAACAATCTGAAGTAATGATTTGCTTAATGAATATTCAGGTTCCACAAGAAAAAGTATTTTCTTGTAATCCTTTTCTATAAATGGACAATTTAAGTTACTAGGGGGTGTGTAATAGGGTAATTTTTTTGGTTTTTGTGTTGGAGTATTTAAATGAGACGGTGTGTTTAAGGAAAATTGTAATGGTGTTGGAGTATTTTCTTGTAATCTTATTGTTTTTGGTTGCAAAGAAGTTGTTGGGTAAAAGGTTGGTAATGCTAATGGGGTTAATGAAGTAAACCTGTTTTGGTTTGGTAATTGGGAGGAAGGAGGGGAGTTTGTAATACCTGTTTTATAGTGGGTGTTTTTGTAATTTTTTCTTCTGTAATTGGGGGTCCATACTTATCTTTATGACTCATAGTTCTTTCCCTGTAAAAATTCTCTTGTAAGAAAATCTGGTAATGATTTTTTCTCTCCTTTAATATGTTCTATTTCGAAATCAAAACAAGAAAGTAAAGATTGCCATCTGGCAAAAATATGTTTAGAAACCAAGTTTTTAACATCCTTTTGCAAATCATCTTTTGCTGCTTTACAATCAGTTTTTAAATAAAATTTCTTCGAAAATAAGTCATCTTTAAATTTTGTAATGCATAAAACAATTGCCAAAATCTCATTTTTAATAGTACTATATTTTAATTGGGCTGTGTTCCATATTCCAGAGTAATATCTCACTACTTGCTCTTTTTGG
The DNA here is from genome assembly GCA_037974755.1 of Cicer yamashitae. Classification (NCBI taxonomy): domain Eukaryota; kingdom Viridiplantae; phylum Streptophyta; class Magnoliopsida; order Fabales; family Fabaceae; genus Cicer; species Cicer yamashitae. The sequence continues at coordinate 36,507,950 of JBBPBQ010020324.1, read as the reverse complement.
TTTTCTGGTAATTTTTGTTTTAACACTCCTCCATAACCTAACTCTTATGAGTCAGTCTGTACTATTAATAGGGCTTTAGGGTCTGGAATCCCTAAGCAAGGTAATTTTTTAATTATTTGTATTAAGGTTTTGACACTATCGGTCATAGTCTCATCCCATTTAGGTGGATTTTTTTTCTTAATCTTTTAAATAAAGGTGAACATATAATCCTAAGGTTGGGAATAAAGCCTGCTACATAATTTACACATCCTAAGAATCTTTGTAATTGAGTTTTGTCTTTTAATTGATTAGGAAATTTTTCTCCAAATTCTATTGACCTACTAATTGGTGTAATTGTTCCTTGATAAATGTTGAATCCTAAAAATCTAATATTATCCTGAAATAATTTCATTTTCTTGGCTGACAACACTAATCCATTTTCTTTAATAATATTAAAGAATTTTTCTAGATGTTCAAAGTGTTGATTAATACCTTTTGAAAATACTAAGACGTAATCTAAATATACAATAGTAAAATGTTGGTAATTATTAAAAATATCATTCATAATATTTTGGAATTCACTGGGTGCATTTTTTAATCTGAAGGGCATAACATTCCATTTGTAATGTCCAAAGGGTACTACAAAGGCTGTTTTATATTTATCCTTTTCTTCTATTTGTATTTGGTAATATCCTGATTTCATGTCAAATTTAGAGAATACGGATGAACTGTGTAATCTACTTACTAAATTTTTATTGGGTATTTGATATCTAATCCATTGTAATACTTTATTTAATGGTTTATAATTAATAACTAATCTGGGTGCTCCTCTTTCTAACTCTGAGTTCATTACATAGAATCCTGCACAACTCCAGGGAGACTTACTGGGTCTTATTAATCCTTTATCTAAGTATTCTTTTATTTCTTTTTTACAATAATCTAGGTATTGTTGATTTATTTGTATTGGTCTTGCCTTAGTGGGAATGTTTCTCTCATTAAAACTAGGTTCATAAGGAAGTGAGACCACGTGCTTCTTTCTTGTCCAGAAAGCATTGGGGTGATCTGCACATATTTCTTTTTCAAATCTATCTTGTAATTCTTTTATTTTATTTTGTATGATTTTATTTTGTAATTGTTCTTCTATTCTTTTATAATGAATCTCTTTGTTTATCATTCCTATTTGTTTCTTCTTTTGAGAAATTAAATTAATGTTATTAAGACTTGATGTTGATGCTTCCTGTAACATATTTAATTCTTTAATTTTGGGTTTTTGAACAAATTCAAATTTTATTGTTTTTCCTAATGCTTTTGTAGTAAGACCTTCATGTGATACAATGAATGGGTATATTAGTGCTAAGAAAGGGTTTCTATAATTACACTTTCTCTAATGTCTTTTACTAATAAAAATGAAGTACGATAACAAATTCCATTTTTACATACCTTTGCATCATGTAATTTATAAATAACACTAATTCTAGAACCATTGGCTACACTTAATCTTTCTAAGGTTTTTTCGTAATATTTAGTGGGTATTAATCCTTTTTGGATACAATTAGACTCTGCACCAGAATCAAATAATGCAATAAACTCAAATTTTTGATTTTTAATAATTATAGATATTGGGCCTAAACAATAATCTTCTTCTGAACTTTCTTCTGATTCTGACTTTTCTGATATATTATTAACATATTCTTCTTCATAAGATGATTCTTCCGAAGAACTAGAGGATTCATCAATCAACATAATTCCTTCTAAGATATTAATAAGGCTTTCCTTTAATTCCTTTTGTATTTCTAATTTACTGATTTCATTAATTTTTTGTTTTACTCTACAATTTTTTGCATAGTCTTCCACATTTAAAACATTTAATTTCTTGTTTATTAATGACTTTTTTTATTAGTTTTTTTAATTTTCTGTGTTTTCTTTATTGGTTCTTTTGGGGTGTAATTATTATTATAATTTTTCTTTTTCTTGTAATGTCTAAATGTTTGTTTTGGATATCTTTTTTTATGTTTTTACTGGGAGCTTTAATTATCTCTATTCCGAATTGTTCACAAAATGATCCTAATTCTTTTCTACTTTGCACTACTTTTTATCTAATTTTATTCTGTATTTTAAAATATGTGCATATTCCTATTCCTGTTTCTACTACGTAATTCGATATTTGTCCTAAGGTTAATGTTCCATAAGGAATTATTCCACTAAATTTTGATTAAATATTCATTTTAACTTTCTCACTAAATAATTTAGGTAATCCTGCTAAAAATCTCTCTTTCCAATAATCCGCATTTCCATCTGGTCTCATATATAATTTTGATATAATAGGGTATTTACTGAGTCCTCTTCTATTGGTATTCCATTATTATCTACTTTAACTGTTGTTAATATCATAGTTTTTTCTTCTTCAGTAACTATATTATCCCACCATCCTTTTAATTGACTAGTAAATCCAGTGATTAATAATAATGCCGCCTTTTTAGCAGTATTTTTTCCTGATGTTTTAAAGGCAGTGGCTGCCATAGTCATGGCCGGAATAATATTTAATATGTTTTGTTCACTATGTCCATCTATGTTCCATTCAATAATATAATCTCCACTATAGGCTGCAGAGGTCATGTAATAACTTTCTTCAAATTGTAAGTCTGGATAGCTAGGTCTAAGATAATAATTTCTAGTTTTACCTAGGTAACCAGTATTTTTCACATTTTTAATTTTATTAATTTCTAACTCATTGGGGTCTTGTGATAATACATTGACTTGAGAATTATTTGTGATTGTTAACCTTTTTAATTGTTCTATTAATTCACCTGAGTTATTTTTTAATTTTGCTTCTTTTAATTCTTTTTCAGGTACATTTATTAATCTATAAATAGGTCTTTTTGGATCTAGTTGGTAATCTTTATATGAATTAATTTCACTAGACGTACTGGGGTGATTTTTACTCACTTGTAATTCTACTCTATCTAATTGTTCAGCCATAGTATGTAATAGTTGATTATTAAAGTTTAATTGAGTTTGGACTCTTCCTATTTCTTTAATTTCTTGATTTGGATGCTTAATTGTTTTAAAGGGTGAAGCTTCGAACATAATTCCATTCTTTTCTATTTTTATTGCTTCTAATGGAGGATGTATAGATTCTATTATTTTATCATCTACAGTCTTCCATTTATTACTTATTTTAGTATTAACATTTATGTGATTATTTCTATTAAAAGGGTTTTCTATATCATTTTTTAAACAGTAATCTACAAACCAGTTAAAGAAATAAATATTTAATCTGATTTCTTTAAGATATTCACAATATTTTTCTCTATAATCACTTGTCATTTCTTTTGAGAAAGTATTAAAATACCATTTTCTTTTATTTGTATTATAATCTTCTTCGAAATCTTCTCTTAACCAGACTTTGTCTATTTCAAATTCTTCTTCTAATTCAATTACTCCTAATACCTGAGATGTTGTTGGTGACATCTCTGGTGACTCTAATCCTTGGCAATCTGTGCAAGGCTCATATAATGGTTGAGGTATTGAGGGTATGAAATCCACTCCTGTTAAGTTAATATTAATGGTAGATGTTGAATCTACTGATTTTCTAGAACTTGTTTCAGATAAATATTTTAATGATTTATCAGTTATAAAAAACTGACTTCGATTCATTCTAATTCTTATACTGCCATCCTCTTCTAAAATAAATTGTCTAGGTTTTCTAGAGTCTATTCTAGGTGTTGGCATCATTTCTTTTAATACCCATTCTTCTGGTAGTTTAGCAATAATATCAGAAACTTTTAGTTTTTTAGGGGTTGTAATATTAAAACGTTTTAGATTTGCTTCAATAATTACTGTTTCATTTCTAGGTGTACTTCTTAATGCTTTAAAATTATAATTTGTATTTAAAACTTTATATTTGATTTTGTAACATATATCGATATTAGCTACTCCTTCATAAAATAAATCATCCATACATTGAATATTAATAACTAAAGACCTTTTAGTAAAACTGTTTTCTAAGTTCATAAAGTAATTTGGATAACAATTAAAATAAACAGGACCATCGTTTAAATTTGATTCTAATATAGCAATAATGGATTTATTAAATCTTTTAATTCTATAATCACATACGTAATACTAATAATATGAGAGTATTTAGTCATAACTTATGTAATGGTTGAACAACAACTTGTATTAATTCTAAGTGAATATAATGAAATCCTTGTTTGATATGACCGTCAATTATTTCTTCATTTAATAAGTTAATAGTTTCATGATGTTCTACTATTGATTTGGAAGATTCTAATGTATGACTAATTTCTTGAGATCTAAATTTGTCAAACGTACTAGTTTTATATATTTCTTTATATTTAATGTAAGGAATATTCCAATTTTGTAATTTATTTTCTATTTCTGCTATTTGTAACTCTTTGTTTTGATAATTGTCTTGGTCATTTTTATTGTCTAATTCTTCTATAGATAATGAAGTAGAAGGTATCATGGTTTTATCTCTTCTTCTGGATCCTAGTTCGCTCAAGGTTCTACGGAATTGGGCCATATTTCTATAGTTTAAACTTAAGGTTTCAAAATGTTTCACTTCTCACGGGACCACTGATATATCTATTATGGGAACACCTACCTCACTCTTGGGCTTTACGGCTTACCAACAGAATCAACCACAACTGACCAACGTTTTGATGATTAAGATTTTTAAAAACTTAAATTTAAAATATAAGAAATATAATTCAAATCCTCAGCGTCCTATAGCAAGGCTCTGATACCATAATGAAGATGATTGTTACGGAATAGAAGGCATTTAAACTATTGAAAAACAAAATGTGACATTAAAGGCAGTTGAATTATTAAGGAGACATGATTGAAAAACATGTCATTAAAGGCATTTGAATTATTAAAGAGACAAGATGTGACAACATCTTGTTATCATTAAAGGCATCTGAATTATTAAAGAGACAAGATGTGACAACACCTTGTTATCATTAAAGATTCCCCGACATAGCATGATGATAACTTTTGACTTTGACAATGTATTATTAGCTTTTATTGTTTTACTGTTTTACTGTTTGATTTATTGAAAGTAATCTGAATAATTTAGGAGCATTATTGTAATCTGAGACCCATCCTTCCATTATAAAAGGAAGTGGTCCTTCATTATGTAAGGCATTCGCTTTTTCAATATTTAAAAAAATTTGTCAATCGTTCTCTTGCAATTCCCTCATCTCTGAAAGAAATAATTGTAAGTTTTAAATTACAATCATGCACAAATTTATGAACTTTGCTTACTTTCAATTAGTTTTTCAAACTGTTTTCTTATTAACAACTAAATTAGATATATTTCTTGACGATTTACCATTCTTTTCACATAACTCTTTATGGATTATGTTTTGCTTTATTGAATTATGGTATACTTATGTTTATCATGTTTTACAATCATCTACATCATGGTATCAGAGCCTTGCTATAGGACTCTGAGCATTTGAATTATATTTCTTATATTTTAAATTAAAGTTTTTAAAAATCTTAATCAACAAAACGTTGGTCAGCTGTGGTTGATTCTGTTGGTAAGCCGTAAAGCCCAAGAGTGAGGTAGGTGTTCCCAGAATAGATATATCAATGGTCCCATGAGAAGAGAAAGATTTTGAAACCTTAAGTTTAAACTATAGAAATATGGCCCAGTTCCTTAGAACCTTGAGCGAACTAGGATCCAGAAGAAGAGATAAAACCATGATACCTTTTACTTCATTATCTATAGAAGAATTAGACAATAAAAATGACCAAGACAATTATCAAAACAAAGAGTTACAAATAGCAAAAATAGAAAATAAATTTCAAAATTGGAATATGCCTAACATTAAATATAAAGAAATATATAAAACTAGTACGTTTGACAAATTTAGATCTCAGGAAATTAGTTATTATTATTATTATTATTATTATTATTATTATTATTATTATTATTATTATTATTATTATTATTATTATTATTATTATTATTACCAGCTTTCTTAGAAGCAACTAATCAAGTTCCAATCTTTTGTATCCAACCTGATAGTGGTTTAGTTCCTTCTTCAATCTAGGGTTGTCAGGTTGTTAGGAGAAGAATTGGTTTGTAGGGTCAAGGTGGTTAGTTCTTTCTTCAATCTGGGGTCGTTAGGTTGTTAGGAGAAAACTTGACTTGTAGGGTCAAGGTGGTTAGTTCATCAAAAGTATAGGGTTGTCAGGCTGTTTGAGAAGACTGACTTGTAGGGTCAAGTGCTTTGTAATTCAAGGTAATTGAATTAGTGGATTAAAGCGTTCTGAATGAGGGGACTGAATGTAACCAAGTTAGTGGTGAACCAGGATAAATCTATGTGTCAAATTATTTATGTTTTCATTGTTTGCTACCTCTAAATCTGATTGCTTCTTATCCAAGTAATTCATAAAAACCAACCAGCCTTCATCAAATTAGCAAAAAGTTGTCAACTTTGTCAAACACAATTCAACCCCCCATTCTCATGTTTGCACCTTTAATTGGAATTAGAGCTCGGTCTCAAGGCTGAGCACTTTACAGTATTTAAGGAAAAATCCAAGGGTTCAACTTGTCTGGATTCAGTGAAGAAGCTGCTGGAGGAATCTTCAACAGACCACCTCTGTTTGATGGAGAATGTAACAGCCCGATTTTTTTTTTTAAACAAATTCAAATTCATAATAAAGAGATAAATACCTTTGGATAAAATATTTAAGTCTTATCACAACGACAAAAGTCAACAATAATTACAAACAGCGGAAACGGTTTTGAAATGAAAATCCAAAATATTTAAAATAGAAAAATACATCGGGGCTATGAGACCTATCCAACGTAGCTCATACCCCTGGGGTATTCTCGGTAGACACCTGTACAAAAGCACTGCCCCAAGAATTTTAACTTTCCCACGTCACATCAAAAAGTGGTACAAGGACCCATCAAAATAAAAGTCAGGCTGACAATATATGGTATAGGTACAGTCTTCCAGAATAAAATAAATACAACCACAACAGATAGACATCTAGCCCCTATACAGCCATCTAATCTGATCATGCTACAAAAAAAAACTATAACCCAAGTGATCTCCACGCGCCCCGCAGAAATCCTTCTGACACAGCAGTGGTCAGGTAAGTCTAACTTCGTTCCCATCTCCAGAGTACTAACTGGTAGGACGATCCTGATTCCCATCTGAGGGCAAAGCCCAGATTTCCACAATAATTGTAAAGGTCACCAACTGAAATTAACAAACATCACATAGCATTTAAATTTTAAATGCACAAAATAACCTTTCAACTTAACATACATCTAGAAAGGGTTTTCATATGCCACACATGCATAATCAGAGTTGAAAAATGAAGTTTTTAACAAACTGCACTGTCATATTCGAATAAAGCATCCTTGTATCCAAATACAACTGTGAAAATGGCATAATTTTCAATTTTGAAAATGTTTCGATATCATTCAACACTTACCACATAAGGTCAATCAATAACCCTCATCAAATATGGCACAATTACAAACCACAATCAAGTATGTATATACAACCATCACAGTATATCAAACATGACTCGCGTGCCAAGCACCCTAATGAAATGCGTATATGCCAATGCACATGATTCCAAAATTCCAAACCAACACCCTCCTCGAACGGGCGTAAATCATAATTGTACAGTCTCTCACAGACCAGTACTAATTATCAAGGTGCAATCTCTCACGGATCAGCACAATTTACTATTGTACAGCCTCTCACAGACCAGTACTAATTTTCTATGCGTGCAATCGCTCACAGATCAGCAAGACTTATAAGAGTGCAATCTCTCACAGATCAGCACGACGCGAAAATCCCCGCAAGGATAAGATGAACCAACTATTCACATGGCATCATCTCGTGGCCCATCACGGTTACCACTATCACTATGGCCCATTGCGGTCACCATGTACTATGAAATGCATGAGCATACTCTAAATCTTTTCACCACAACCATTAAGTAAATGCAGCTATTAAAAGATTCCCCTTTTTTAATACTCATTTAACACTAATGATTTTTCAAAACTTTTCACAGAGCATACTCAGACATATTAATTCATAATCCAACAAATCCACATCAAATTCAATCTACAAACCACATTAAATACAACAATCCAAATTCCACACATCCACACCAAATCACTACAAATTACTCATTTTCAAAACTCGTCATATTTCAACCACAATACACCCATTAATTTCTATAATTGCAAACATGCATTTACACCAAATTTATTTCCTCAAATCACTCCTCAAACACATCAAAACAATTTCACATAAAACACCTTAAATTCATTTTCTGCAAATCCACACATCAAACACGACAAATTCAATCAATTCGAATTCCAAAATTTCACACCAAATTTAATCTCCAAAATTTTCAACCATAATCCACACATAAATCACATCTCAAAAATTCATAATATTAATTATGAACACATAAACCACACCAAATTTAATCTCCAAAACAACATTAATATCTCAGAGTTCTCCCCACCGCTAACTCGGTGCCAACAGTCTCGATTCCTTTTCGAGACTCAAGGAGCTAACTACATAAACATAAATATTTATAACAATTTGTTCACAACTAAAGTTCAAACTCATTTATTTGAAAATAACTCATTTCGTAACTCAAACACGTCAAAATCAATTTCTTTTTTTTTTGTCAACCATTACTAACAAAATCGACCACATTAATCACATTAATTCAATCTCAGCAAATCGCACACAATTCATATCAAACTACATCTCAACCGCGTCAATTTTAAATTCCGCTAGTCCACGCATAAACGAATTAAATTCATTTTCACCATTTTACACATCAAATACACCAAATTTCTTTTCCATAAAATCACATATAATGTTCTAAATGCAAACTAAAAGTTTGGAAGGAGCCCTTACCTTAATGATAGCTTTAACAGCCGATTACGGTACCGCGATAAATTCCGGTAAAATATTTTGTTCACACGTCACTTCGAAAACTAGCTCACTAGCACCGCAGCGTGGAGGTGAGCAACTTTCCCTTCTGTCACTTCTCGAATGGAAGCTTAGATCTAAAAGAAAATTGAGGTTTTGAATTGATGGGTTTTGAATTTTTTTCTAAAACTGAAGAAAGAAATGGCGGCCTGGCTTGTTTTCTTCCCCTGACCTTTCTGTTTCCTTTTTCCTTTCCCTGACCTCACGTTTTACTATATATATACTACTACTTTACTAATAATATATATATATATATATATATATATAACTAACTTATACTAACATATATTACTTACTAATTTAATATATATATATATATATATATATATATATATATCTAACTTATACTATATACTTATATATTATATACTAACATATATATATATATACATATATATATATATTATAATTAAATCAAATCAATAAATATCTAAATATTCTTACACACATCTCAATTATTCCGATAAAAATATCTACTCTCGTTGCAGCTCAATTGATAGGTAAAATTTTTAGCAGCCAGAGATATTTTTAACAAAATTATCCGGTAATAAATTTTTCGTACATAAATAAATTATTTCTCGCCAAATAATTTTAAACGGGTCTCATAAAAATAGCATTGGCATTTAACACACAAAATACCATTAAAATTGGCTAAAAAGCCTCATAATTCAACACACAAAAAATATACTAAAATTGCATAAATTAGAATTTAAAACTAAGGGTCTTACAGAGAACGTTTTGAGTACTGGAAGAACATACTGAGAAGTTTCTTTATTTCACAAGATCATGAACTTCAGGACTTGGTGGAAGATGGTTATACTATTCCAAAGAATATTGACGGTATTGAAATTCCAAGAAAGAAGATAAAGAGTGATCAAAAGAAGATGTACAAGATGAATCATAAGTCCAAAACATTCATGATAAATGCAATCACCTTCAAGGAGTTTGAAACATGCACCAACAAGGAGACAACAAATAGTATTTATGATAGTCTGATTCTAACGTATGAAGGAAGAAAGCAAGTTCAAGAAGCAAAGGCCAACCTCCTAGTCAAAAGGTATGAGTTGTGCAAGATGGAAGAAGATGAAAACATTGAAACAATGTTTTCCAGATTCCATACTCTGGTCTCATGATTAAAGGTACTTGAAAAAAGTTATACTACTAATGATCATGTGAAGAGATACTAAGGAGTCTGACAAGCAAGGGGAGACCTAAGATCACTACCATTCAAGAAGCAAAGTATATGAATACTCTTAAGCTGGAAGAATTGATTAGCTCTCTCAGATCACATGAAATTGAGCTTGTAGAGGATGAGCCCAAGAAGAAGCAACCGACCTTGGTTTTGAAATCCAAGCAGAAGAAAATTCTAAAGGCAACAACAGAATCAGAGAATGATGATTCAGATGATCAGAATAGAGACTCAGATGAAGCGAAACTGGGATTTATTTGTAGAAAAGTTCAAAAGATATGGCACAACATAAATAAGAAACTTCCCAAAAGATATTGCAGGCAATCTAGTAGAGGAAATAATGATAAATATGACAAGAAAATCATCATCTGCTATTGATGCAATGAACCTGAACATATTGGGTCATAATGTCCAAATACGGAGAAAAGAAAACATCAGAGGAAATATTCTAGACCCAAGAAGAAGAGTCTAATAGCTACATGGGGTGATTTTGATGAATCCTCTAATAATGAAGAGCACGCATATTTGGCTCTGATGGTTCATACCAACTTTGCCTCTAGATCCAACACAAACTCTAACTCTAGAAGTGAATCAACAGATGAAGAAATTGAAGTATTTTCTGACTTTAGTCGATTTGATTTAATTACTGCTATAAATGATTTTTTAAATAATAATCAGAAATTATCTTTGAAACTGAAAACATTTAGGAAAGAAAATACAAATCTAACTGAAAAAAAAGTTAATGTTTTAAAGAATCAAAGTGCTAAATTTAAAACAGAAAAATGCAACTCTGAAAACTGATATTACTGAACTTAAGACATACAATGCAACTCTGAAAACTGATATTACTGAACTTAAAACAGAAAATGCAAATCTGAAAACTGATATTGCTGAACTAAAGGCTAAAAATCTAACTCTGAAAAGTAATTATAGTTCAACATCAATTGAAAATACCACATGTAACTCTAATAAGCATGAAGAAGTATTTCAAGATTTTCTTGATAATGGTATTGTAAGAAGCAAGTATGCATCTATGATTTATGGTGTTAGTAGGAATGGTAAAAGAGGAATAGGATTTCAAGAAAAAATAACTGAACCTAAGTTTGTTCCCTCTGATGATTTATGTACTATTTTCTATAAGAAATGTCACACTAAAATATCTTGTCCTATGCTAACCACATGGAATAAGAAGAAACCTTTAAGAACTAACAAACCAGGACCCAGCCAGATTTGGGTACCAAAGGATAAAATTGTTTATGTTGCAAATGTTCTAAGCAACCAAATTTGAAACACCAATCATGGTGTCTGGTCAATCGATGCTTGCAATATATGAAGGGAAAAAGGTCTATGTTCCAAGACTTAACAAACAGAAGCCAACTGCCTCTGGTGGAAGAAGGACTGTTCAGCGCATTACCTATCAGAACCAGAACCATGTGATGAACCTGAAATATCAAAAAATTATGGAGTATCAACATAATCAAAACTGGCATGGAAATCACACATATCAACAAAATAAAAACTCTAAAGAGAAATCACACATATCAATAGAACTTGAACTACCAGAAGAATCAGAATTACCATCGGTTCCAAAATTACCAGAGGAACCCGATACATCAGCAGAAACAGAAGTGTCAGATTAACAATCAGAAGATTTCTTTGAACACTTCAATCAAATTCATTAAGACTACAAACCTGGATGGGAATTCAAATCTCTTCATCTAGACCCTCTAATTTGAGAATATGCAAATTCTGAATCTGAAAAACAGAAAATAAGAAATAAGAGGATTTTCATAGTGAAATTAAAACTGTTGACATATAGGTTATATCAAAAAGTGTTTTTCTAAATGGTTATATAAGTGAAGAAGTCTATGTTATACAACCCCCGGGTTTTGAAAATTCTAAATTTCCAAATCATGTTTTTAAACTTAGGAAATCTCTGTATGGTCTAAAACAAACACCTAGGGCAATACACTTTTTAGAAAATCAATAGGAGATGACATTCTTATTATTCAAATTTATGTTGATGACACTAATTTTGGATCTACTAATGGCACTCTTTGCCAAGAATTTTCTAATTTGATGCAGCTTGGACTTCAAATGAGTATGATGGGAGAACTTAAGTTCTTCTTAGGGATACAAATTCAGTAAAGTCAAATAGGTATATACGTTCATCAAACTAAATATAAAAAATATCTTCTCAAGAAGATTAAGATGAGTGATTGCAAACCTATGGCTACACCAATGAACCCTACTTGTTCACTTGAAAAAGATGATTCAGGCCAAAAAGTTGACCAAAAAAAAAACATATAGAGGAATGATAGAATCCCTACTTTACCTTATAGCTTCCAGACCTGACATCAAGATTTCAAGTTGACCCTAGGGAATCACATTTAAATGATGTTAAAAGAATCCTTAGATACATAAAAGGCACTACCAACCTTACCCACTTCTACAAGAAATCTCCTAAGTAAAAACTAAGTGGATAATGTGATTCTGATTATGCTGGAGATAAACTTGAGAGAAAGAGCACTAGTGGCAACTGCACTTTTCTAGGTAACAACTTAATATCTTGGTCAAGTAAGAGACAAAACACCATTGCAATGTCAACAGTAGAAGTTGAGTATATCTCATCAGTTGGCTGCAGTTCTCAACTACTTTGGATGAAACATCAACTATAAGACTACAAAATCCTAGAAACCAACATTCACATCTATTGTGATAAGACTTTTGCTATTTGTTTAACCAAAAACATTATCCTACCTTCTAGAGCTAAACACATAGAGATCAAACACCACTTCATTAAGGACTTTGTTCAAAGTAGTTTTTATATTTTCTTGTAATATGTTATATTCATGTTATTAAAAAAAAAGAACGGAAAAAAAATGAAAAAAAAAAGTCTCAATTTCAAGTCTTTTTGTCTGATGACAATGGGGGAGAATGATATTTGATAAAGTGGGTAGAAAATGATACTAGGACTTAGAGTGAGCCCTAAGTTAGGGGGAGTCAAAGAAATATAATGAAAAGTTGTTATCAAAAATAAAAGTTTTGTCATCATCAAAAAAAGGGAGATTGTTGGAACCAAGTTAATTTTATACTTAGAGTTGTGATGATAAAAAACGTATTTTATGATAACAATATATTTGACTTCAAAGAGTATGAAAGAAGATTCATGTTTTTGAAGAAAATCTAAAATAAGATTTGATTCAAATTTATAATTTAAGAAAATCTAAAATAAGATTTGATTCAAATTTATAATTGATGAAAATTTAAAATAAGATTTGATTCATATTTATAATTGAAGAAAATCTTTGACCAAGTTGAAAAGAAGATATGGTCAATATTTGAAGATTTGATCAAGATTTATCTACAACAAAATATGAACATAATCAATCTAAAGAATTTACAAACACAATCTGAACAAAATACGAAAAGAATCAATTTGAAGAATTTACAAACTCAATCTAAACAAAATAGGAACATAATCAACCTGAAGAGTTTACAAACTCAATCTGAATAAAATACAATTCAGAATTAAACAAGGAGTAAATTGAAGCCCAAATTTTAACTATATATAAATACTTAAGGCTGAAGAAGAAAATCATCGAAGAGCAGAAAAGATTAGTCTTAGAGTTCAAAGTGAGAAACACTTGTTCATGTTAGAAATATTTTCTGAGTGTTCTTTTCTTATAGTGTGAGAGTTATTATTATTATCAGCTTTGTTAGAAGCAACTAATCAAGTTCCAATCTTTTGTATCCAACCCAATAGTGGTTTAGTTCCTTCTTCAATCTAGGGTTGTCAGGTTGTTAGGAGAAGACTTGGCTTGTAGGGTCAAGGTGGTTAGTTCCTCAATAGTCTGGGGTTGTCAGGTTGTTCGGGAAAACTAGTTTGGAGGGTCAAGTGCTGTGTAATTCAAGATAATTGAACTAGTGGATTAAAGTCTTCTGAATGAGGGGACTGGATGTAGCCAAGTTTGTGGTCATCCAAGATAAATCTATGTGTCAAATTATTTATGCTTTCATTGTTTGCTACCTCTAAATCCGATTGCTTCTTATCCAAGTAATTCATAAAAACCAACAAACTTTTATATAATTAGCAAAAAATTGTCAACTTTGTCAAACACAATTCAACCCCTCCTTCTCGTGTTTGCACCTTCAAGGTTGAGTTACGAACTTTTTACTAAGTTGACTTCTTCGTTGTGGTTAATTTAGAGCTCGTGTCAGAATCCACTTTAGGATTAGTCAGTTCTTTATTAGTTTGACTTGGCTCTGTATGTTCAAAGATATCCTTTTTGAGATAGTCAAACCTATTATAATTTTTATCTCCTAGATTTTTGAAAAGGTTTCCTCTTTTTTAGTAACTGTTTGACTTGACTATTCATAGTCAAAGTTATAATTTTTGAGAGAGTAAAATCTATTATGGTTTTTATCTCCTAGATTTTTGGAAATGATTTCCTCTTTGTTTAGTAACATTTTTTTTTTACTTGAATTGTGCAACGAGGTGGACATTTGACCAGCATCCAAGGACCAAAAAAAGCTTTCTCATTGCTATCTTTTGTAACTACATTCAATATCTCATCACTATATTTCACATCTCTTTTGGGGAAATAGCAACCATTTTGGGGTCGGGTAAGGTTTGAAGTGTCGGGTCTTGTCCTCCTGTTTACCCTAGAGCATGCGGTTTCGACGTCGCAGTTGTTTCTGGATGCTTTGTACTACATTCAATCTTATGTCCATATTTACCACAATTGAAGCATATAGAATGGAGTCCCTCGTACTCGAATGGAAATTTGTATCCTCTTATAATGATAACAAGAACCAATGGTTTTTCCAAATAAATCTTCACACATATACGTGCAAATTTTCCTCTCGAATGTATAGATGTCATTTTGTCAAATTTTAGCATAATGCCTAGCGCTGCCTCAATGCGACCAAGAAACTCTGTGTTGTATAACTCTAGAGGAAGCCTTGGTATACGAATCTAAACGGTCACTTTTTTGGAAACTTCATATTTTTGGAGAAACATGAGTGTCCATTTATGGACAATAAGATAGTAATTTGCCACTAACCATGGCCCTTCATAAAGAGCATGGGTATAGTCTTCCTCATAGTTGAAGTATACAAGACAATACCCATTGATCATGTTAACAATATGTATCCAACACTTTAAAATTAATTTTCTTCTCTATAAGTTTGACCATCAACGTTTTCTTCCAAGGGATAGCTAATTTATCTCATTCTTTATCAACAACAAGAATATCTTTATCCTCTCTGCGAGGAGAAGAAAAATGTTATGGATCAATGAAAGCATTCAGGATAACTTACGTTGAATTTCATCTCCAAAGATATTTAGTAGTTTGTAAGATACGCATAGTATCATTATTTGGATCATCTACTTTTATGTTACTACGATGGAGGATATCGTATTTCTCTTAGGAAGGTGCAGTTCAGGGTTTGCCATGGGGTAAACCCTAGAAGAACTTGCCATATTCTATGTTGCTTGTTTTTTATTTTATTATAATTTAGTGTTTTTACCTTGAATATTAGTTGGGTGTAAATTGTATTAAAATTGAGTGATTGAATGATGATTTAGTTTTTTTTTTTTTTTTTTTTTTTTTCTATCTAAGTGTTTTCTTTTAAAAACAAACACTTATGATATTTTAGTTACTTATAAGGAAAGACAAGAATGTATGAAAATACAATATGGATGTAATTTGAAATAAGTAAAGTCTAACCAATAATTGTTTCAGTTATGATTCAAACTTGGATTTTATAGAAAAATTCGTCTCTAACTGAAGATTATTAACCACTTGAGCCAAATTACTTAGTTTTTTTTTTTTTTGACATAATTTAAAATATGAAAACTCACTAAAATACTTACTTACATGATGATATATTTTTAATTCTAAAATTTATTATATATAAATATTGTGCTTAGTATTTAAAATTTCTAGACTTATTACTAATATCATTAGGGATAACATCCTACAAGAAGCTCTCATGAAAAGTCCAAGTCCGCCTTCTAAGAGCATCCGTCACAAATATAAATAAAAATCAAATTACATTTATATTTGTGATAAGATAAAGTATTGTATTTGTGATCATCCAGGAGCATCCGTCAGAAATATAAATAAAAGTCAAATTACATTTATATTTGTGATAAGAGAAAGTATTATTTGTGACCATTCAGAAACAACCAAAACTTAATTTGCATACCATTGGAAACCAGTGTTGCAGTAGTGGTCTCAATGGTCTGTCTGTCTTGGTGTAAATAATGAATGTTTTTTCAACAATATGGTTGATTCCCATGCGGTTGTGCGGCCTTGTCGGTTTGAATAATGATGAAAGTCTCGCACAATTTAAGATTGGAAACAATGAAAGAGGCATGCTCCTACCATCGTGAATAACTCTCCAGTTGCAAACTCTTTGAGAAAGTATTGGCCATGGATTAAGAAATGAGATGAAACAAGTAAAAAAAAATAAAAAAGGAATGAGAGGGATTTTTATTTTTGTAGGAAAGATGAAAGGGATTAGAGTAAACGTGTAATGTGTACCTAAGTTTTTCCCTTTTAATTAATATATATGAATCTATATTTATATCCCCTCTAATCATATAACACATCCATCCGAGATATATAAAAGAAAAACTTAAATAAATGACGTATTTTATCTAAATTTTAGATTAATTATATAACTTTTCTTAATATTTTTTATTTATATTTTGAGAAGTAGTATTCTACAAAAACATAATTAATGAAATACATTCAATTCATCTAGTATTTTTTCTAGATCTAACAGCAAATCTGTAGAATAAAAACAAACAAAAACCAAATAATTCATTTATTAATTTTGAAAAATAAATGTTTTATCAAATAAATAAAAACCACCATTGTTACTATCATCTTTTGTCTATTGACCACCACTACCGTCACACACGAACCACTCCCATCCATTATTATCAGTCATCTATTGCCACCATCGACCACCATCACTTGTCACTGACGACCAACGTCAACCATGAATGTTGACAACCACCAATCACTAACCGCAGTTGTCAGTTGCCACCACTGATAGTCGCCGCTGTCAATGTCGATCGCCACACTATTTACATACTCAATAAATATAAGTCAAATATATAATTTAGTTTATTTATATTTTTCCAAAACTAATAAAAAGAATCTATTTAAAATATAACATTAGGGATGAATTACAATTTTTAATGAAATTGTTAGTAAATTGCAAATGAATAAATGTAATGTTCTAATTTATCTATTACAATTCACATCAAAATTTATTCATTTGCTATCCCCAAATAAATAGAAATGTTATTTCAACAATTTGAAACAACAAATCTGATAACTTTTTAAAAGTTAGAGAAATATACACATGTGATTAATGGAGCTCAGTCAGTGACTAGTAGATACCGTAAAATTTAAAATTTAAGTGTCATAATAAACTTTTAGCGCAAACATTCAATAAGTAAATTTTTTTTGACGTTTATAATTTTCACATACCCGGATTCGATGAGGAAGCTATAGTACTTCACATCAAGTTAGAATAAAATAGTTTCTCTCCCTTTTACCCTTTTTTCTAAGACAATTATTATGTGTACGTAATGTGTCTTTTGTTGGCAGAGAGAACCAATTTACAGATAGTGTCATATAATTTAAGACGTCCATCAAGTATCAATATCAATGAATGAAATTTGACCCATTTAATATTTAGTGGTTATTATAATCTGTCTTTCCAATTTCTAACTCTTAATATTTAGTGGTTACTATAACCATTGCCTTTCCAATAACTAACTCTTAAAATTGGTGGTTACTATAATTTATTTTAGACCAATAAATTGGTAGGTTATGAACCCATAAGAATCCTTACATTCTCCCACTTGACCTAAAATTTAGAGAAACCAATACATAAGTATGATACATAAAATTCATGTATCAAATCTCATCCATCTGAATACATACTTAACTTAATATAATAAAACACTAAGTGTGAGTTATAGTAGTCATGTACTATTATTTTCCAAAACATGCTTCCTTCCATATACCACAAACATTAGTGCTCTATTATACAAGTACTTAAGCACCACATAAACTATCATTATGATCTCGTAAATGTTTCTATGACATTCATGTTATAACTCATAATTAAAATTAAGTGCAAAATGACTAGAAACAAATTATAAGGGTTCAAAAAAAAATCATAAAGAGCTCATATTATCAACATCATAAAATACATTATTCAATACGACAACCAAAACCCATTATATGTACATATTACTAAGTCTGTTTGTAACCTTTAGTTAACTGGTCAATCATAAGGTCTGTTATAAGATGCTTTATGGATACTTTTTGTTTTTGAACTTCTTCTTTGATAGAGAAATACTTCAACTCCATGTGTTTTACACCTTTTAAGTATTTATCATTCTTTGAAAAGAATACAACTCCAGAATTATCACAGTAAATTTTCAGCGGTTTAGCAATAGTGTCAACTACTCTAAACCCTGAAATAAAATTTTGCAGCCATAATGCTTGAATTTTAACTTCAAAGCATGCTACAAATTCTGCTTCCATGGTAGATCAAGCAAAAAAAGATTGCACAACACTTTTCCTTGATATGGCTCCTTCTCCAAAGAGGAATAAGTAGCTGAAAGTGGACTTCCTCATGTTAACACATCCACCAAAATCTGAGTATGTATATCCGATTACTTCTAATTGATTGGATCTTCTATACATGAGCATATACTCCTTAGTTCCCTGTAGATACCTCAAAACTTTATTTGCAGCTTTCTAATGATCAATTCTAGGATTACTTTGATAACTGCCTAACATTTCAACCGCAAAGCTAATATCTAGCCTTGTGCAGGTTTCCACATACATTAAACTAACCACTACAGAACCATATGGAACTGATTTCATTTGTTTTCACTCAATGTGATTTTTTGGACAATGCATTAGACTGAATTTATTCCCTTTTTGGATTGGTACAATTCCAACAGAACAATTTTCCATGTTAAATTTCTCTAGAATTTTATTGATATAGGTATTTTTGAGACAATCCCAACAATCCTTATGATCTATCATGAAATATTTCAATTCTTATCACATAGGACGCCTCACCCAAATACTTCATTTCAAAGTTCTTAGAGAGGTATTCTTTATTCTTATGCAACATGCTCAAACTATTCGTTGCAAGAAAGATATCATCAACATATAAGACCAAAAACATAAACTTACTCCCATTGATCTTTCAGTATATGCATCTATCAACTAGATTTTCTTCATAACTGAAAGAGGTAATGGTATCATTGAACTTAATATACCATTGTCTTGAGGCTTGTTTCAGTCTATATATTGATTTACTAAGGTTACACACCATATGACCCTTCTCTTCAATTGGAAAACCTTCAGGTTGGTCTATATAAACTTCTTCTTCAAGACTACCATTTAGAAAGGTTGTTGTCACATTCATCTGATGTAACTCTAAGTCATAATGAGCCACTAGTGCCATGATAATACGCAATGAGTCTTTCTTTGAGATAGGATAAAATGTTTCTTATAATCAACACTGTCATTTTGAGTATATCCTTTAGCAAAATTTCACGTTTTTTATCGTTCGATATTGCCATTTGAGTCACGTTTGGTCTTAAAGATCCACTTATAGCCAACTTGTTTAGCACCTTCTGGCAATTCAACGATTTTCCAAATTTTTTTTTCTTGCATGGATTTGAACTCATCTTTCATGGCATCAATCCATTTCTTTGACTCAACATTTTCTATGGCTAGTGAAAATGAAATTGGATCTTCATTGATTCTAATGTTCGACTTTAGTAAATAAGTCTCATAACATCTAGGAATAACTTATTTTCTTTCTCTTTGAGATCTCCTCAAAGGAACCTCTTGAGACTTATTTTGTTCAGACCTTTGTGAGTTGGTCTCTTCAATTAAATTATTTTCATTGTTGTTAGGATTTTTTACAATAATATTTGAAACGATTTTCAAAAAAGGAATGCTTATAGGTAAAGTAATGTTTACCTTAACTTCTTTTATGTCAACATTTTTCGTTCCTCACTCCCACTAACTTCATAATTTTCGAGGAATTTTGCATTGATAGTTTCTACAATTCTTTGACTATGGTTAGGACAATAAAAGATATCCCCTTTAGACTTATCTAGGTAACCAATAAAGTAACCACTTAATGTTCGAGAGTCTAATTTATTTTCATGTGAATTATATACTCTTGCTTATGTTGGACAACTGCAAACGTGCACGTGCCTTAAATTTGGTTTCTTGTTTGTCCACAACTAAAAAGAGTTTTAGGAACTGCCTTGCTAGGAACTTTGTTTAATAAATACATTTTAATGCATACATCCACAAAAATTTGGGCAATAAGGAGTTGCTCATCATATTCCTAGTGTTTGATTACGCCTTTTTGCCACATCATTTTGTTGTGGTGTATATGACATTTTGTATTGTGCACGGATACTGTGCCTTTCAAGAAGTTTTGCATATGGCCATATCCATAATGTGGATAAATCTCAAAAGCACCAACTACTTGAGACTTTTCTTTAAGAAAATAGACATCAATAATGTGAAAAGTCATCAATAGAGGTGATAAAATATTTTTCTCCACCAAGAGATGAAGTGTCAAAAGGTCCACATATATTAGTGTGTATAGTTTCAAGAAGTTGTCTGCTTCTTGTGGCACCTTTCGTGTTATGTCTGACATACTTTCCTTTGATGCAATCCACACATAATCCAAGATCAGTAAATTCTAGATTTTGTAGAATCTCATTTTTTACTAACCTTTCTAGTCTTTCCTTGGATATGTGACCCAAGCGGTTATACCACAAGTATGCATAACGTTTATTAAGCATGCTACACTTAATTCCAATACTTTGATGCTCGATAAGCAAGGACTCATAAAATTGATCATGAAGTTTCAGTCTATATAAACCATCAATAATATAACAAGAATCAATAAGTTTATTATTATTGCATAAATTGAAACAACCATGTCAACCATTAAATTCAAAATCACAATTGCCCAACTTTGAAAGAGAAACTAAACTCCTAGACATTGAAGGTACATAAAGAGTCTTTATTAGATCTAAATGATAGTCAATATCCAAAATCAAACGATAAGTCCATATGCCTTCAATGGGAGCTTTATTACGGTTTCTCATGTAGAGAAACATCTTACTTTGGCTTGTGGTTTTGATCGTAATAAATCCCTACATCATATTAGATACATGAGTAGTAGCACCAGAGTCAAGCCACCAAGAATTATGATAACATCAACCAAGTTTGATTCAAAAGTGCATACTTATGTTTTACACATACCTTTCTTCTCAAACCAAGCCTTACGTTTTGGACAATCTTTTTGGAAGTGTCCTTCTTTAGCACATAAAATTACATTTATTTTGATGCTTAGCATGTCTCTTTTTCTTAAAGTTATTGGCTTTTAGCTTCAATGATTTTCTAGCTCCATGAACTAGGTTGACATAATGATTCTTAAAATTCTTCAGCCAATTCTCCTCTTTAAAGAGTTTGTCAATCAATTCATTAACATCTGACTTGTCTTTCATAATGTTATAGTTAATTTCGAAAGTTTTATACTTGGAAGTAAGTGAGTTCAAAATAAACTGAACCATAAAAGAGTCATTCACTGCCATACCAAAGACTTTAGTCTTCCTACAGTGTTAGTCATCTCAATAATGTGCTCTTACATGCCCTCGTGACCCATCAAACTTCATGGTCGTGAGTTATACCATCAATGTACCAATGAGTGACTTATCAGTTGAGCAAAAACGTACTTCCACAAACTTAAGGTATTCCTTAGCACTTTATGTTTGTTGAGTAGTAGTCTTAATGTTGTTTGCGATAGTCATTTGCATAAGCATAAGGCTAAATCTATTGGATCGCTCCTATGCCTCAAGCTCGAACTTTTAATTCTCAGTGTTGTTATCATCGACAATAGATTTTTATATTTTCTTTATAAAATAACACAATTATTAAATAATAAATCAATAAATTTATTAATTAATAATATAAAACATTTTAATTTTTAACATATCATAAAAGATGATGTGTTGGTGTGCATTTATAGGGCCACGTGTCATGGTAGTTTGTCAGCTCTTTTTTTGTAACGTTGATTTGACGTTAGGGACCAAAACCGATTGCCTCTAATTTTACGGGAACTGAATCTAAATAAAAAAACTTACAAGGACTAAAATAAAAAAAACTTACAGGGACTAAAATAAAAAAAACTAGTATATTTGCAGGGACTAAAGACATATTTAAATCTTTAAATAAAAACATTAAAGCATGTTATAGTTCACCTTTGGACAATTGCTACAATACACTATCATAAATAATATCAATTTTTATCATAATCAAAAAATTAAAATTTTCAAACAAACACATAAATTATCTTTAGACAAAAATATATATTTGATCTAAAACTTCAATTTCTCACACTCAAGTTTATTGACCATAGAACAAAATTTTCCTTTGGGTAAATCTAATCCTATGATTAATTAACAATCATATTTTTATGGCATTATTTCATTATTTTAACTTTGTCACTTTGGTCTACACAAGTTTTAATAAAATATAACTTGCTAGAAGCAACATTTATAACTTTCTTCAATAACATTTAATCATAATATGTATAAATGATTCAAATTAAACATATATATATATATATATATATATATATATATATTTTAAAGATATATATACATCATATTAGTAAAGCAAAAAACAATTGTTTAAATCATACATATGAATTTGCTCTTTACAATACTTAATATATTTTTTCTCGGTGTGAGACAACAAAAAAACCATATATAATAAGAACAATCACATATTCATCTATTGAATGTAACGACCTCATATACATATAAAGTTTTAGTAAAATATAACTTGTTAGAAGTAGCATTGATAATTTTCTTCAATAACATTTAATCATAATATGTATAAATGATTCAAATTAAACATATATATATATATATATATATTTTTTTTTGAAGATATATATGCATCATATTAGTAAAGCAAAAAACTAGTGCACAAATTCAACAATGAAGTTTATGATTTTCATATATTCGGATTCGTTGAGAAAACCATAGTACTTCGCACCAAGTTGACAGAGTAAAATGTCTCACTTCTCCTTGTTCTAAGACACATATAAGAATGAAAATTATATTTGAGTACGTAAACAAAAAAAAATGATTGTGTTTTTTGTGGGCAGCGATTTATAGGTAGTGTCATTTAATCTAAAACGTTTATCAAATATCAGTATCAATGGATGAGATTAATTCCTTTAAATATTTAGTGGTTACCGTAACCTTTACATTTTCAATTTCTAACTCTTAATATTTAGTAGTTACTATAAGGATTGTCTTTTCAATTGTTAGCTCTTAAAATTTGTGGTTAGTATAATTTATTTTAATCCAATAAATTGAAAGGTTATGAATCTATAAAAATTGTTAAACATATATCAAAATTGGATAACTCACTTACCTAACCTGGACTTAATTAACGAAAAATTCTAGTGTCTAACTATATTTAAATTTCAGTAGATTACGACGCATGACATATACGTTAACCAAATCTAAGGCTTCGTTAACCATGTGTGTAACTTTGCTAGTCATTCAAAAAAAAATTCGAAATTTATGGTTTTGAATTGATGTTCAAATAACTTTTTTTTTTTTTAATAAAACACGGTGAATGAAAAAAAGAAAGAGAAGAATAAAGGATCAACTTAGGGGAAGAAAAGAAAGAGTAAAGGAATAGGATTAAGTTGCCACGTTCCTCGCTATAATTCATTACTGTTGCAAGTTTATTAATTGACACTATAACTAGAATATGGCCTATGCATAGACTTTAATATATTAGTATTATTGTGAATAAGATTTTAAAATTTCAAAAATAATATAACTTATTGATTTTGTTTGTTGAGTATTTTTTGCAAGTGAGTTTATTTGAGTAATTATTATATATGAATTTATAAACACACATTTGAGAATTTGTAGAATGTCTTAGAGAATGTAATTGCAACTAATTCATATATTAAATTTTATCCATTGAATTAATATGTTAAAATTTTAGTTATATTTTATTGAATGAATAAGATTTCAAACCATTAAAAAAATATTTAAATGTTTAATCAACCGATTTATAATTTAAAGTCTTATATCACATTTTACTCATTAAATATTATGAGAAAATAGATCAAAAAGAGTATTATGTAAAAAATATCTATGCATTAAAATGTAGTAATAAGTATAAAGTTAATAGTATATTAACCATTAATCATTAATGGTCTATATGATGGACCAATAATCTGTTAAAATTAATATGTTAAAAATTAATACGTCATGACATGACAACATCCTAGTTTGTTTGAAGGAGTAGAATAGCATAGATGTGTAAAAAAAACTTATATAGCAAAATTAATAGTGAGATGGCAACATCATAGTTTGTGAGGATGTTTTTATAAAATTGTATATAAAAAATGGAGTATAAATAATAACTATAAAATATTTTATAGATCTTATTCAAAATGAACTATTTTTTGCATTAAAACGTGATTTTTTTCACCATGATGATACTATGCAATATTTAGTTAGAGAAAATTAAACAATTGTAGAAACAAAAAATATGAAATATATAGACATTAAGTATTTATTATTCTTTATACGAGGAAACTTAGAGAGTTATGTGCTACACTTAGAGAGGTATGGTTATACTATTTAACTCCATGTGTCTAAAGATGAGGTGAGAAAGATAGTATAATTGTCATCATATAATATTCCATAACTTATTTGTCACTGAAATTTAAGAGGTGTATTGGTGTTAAAAACATATTTCGGCGTATATCTAAAAAATATATTGGACGACACATAACATATTTCATAATAAAACATATGCATAATTTGGTCAAAAATATTTGTACCAAATGTATACACACAACAATTGACCATAATGATATCGTAACATATTATAATTATAAATAGAATTAAAACTCAAATATGTAAACTAAAAAAATATAAAAATTCTCAAACGTTTTCCTTATCTAAAAACACGTAAAATAAACATAAAAAAGAATCACAAATTAGATGCAAGCAATTACAAAATTATCGCCAATCAATCTAACACAAATTATAAATAGAAAAGTTGCATAGAGACTAAAGTGTATGTGTCACTGTCTTCCAATTTCCAAATAAACATAAGCAATATATGATAGAGAATAACTTCCACAAATTGTTGTCATTAATATATTTAAGCGTTTATAAGGACCAATATATATTGGAGTTAAAACCATAGAAAAATGATTACCAATAATGATGGAGCAGCAATGAGTGCGGATTAACTAACATTAATTGTACCTTAATTTATAACTCATGGCACATGAATGCTAAATAGTAATAATAATATTAAAACGTGTGTTAAGCAAATTGAAAGTGGAATATGAGGGAGGATGGAAGAGGAAGGATGAAAGTGTACCATTTAGATGTGGCACATGAAATATTTTTGTTGAGATATGACAATAATTGAATGAAATGACACCATATTAGATGATGTGTCACAGAAGTATTTAGGAATCTATTTTAATATATTATTAGAATATTACCCACGTTTTGCACGGGGTTTAAACTTTTTTGAATACAATATATATAATTTATTAATGTATTAATTTTGTAAATAGGTAAGGTTATAAGAAGAATACATGACATTGAAGAAATTGTAGAGTTTGTAATTAAATAAGTATTTTTACTCCTGAAATAATATGATAAAAACAATGTTTTGCAAAAGTTTAATCATAAAAACTTAACAATTTTTTTAGGGATGAAAAAATTATTATTAATTAAAGTAGAACTAATCACCATTTTACAACTGTTTGGGGTCTATAATATCAAAAATCTTACCGTTTAATTGACACCTCATAGACATAAAATATTTACTGTGATTTAAGTAAAAATTTATATAATTGATAATCGTAGGCTCTATTTTTATTAAAGTATATAAATTATCTGAGTAAAAAAAAAAGTATATAAATCATGTAGAAATTATTAAAATTGTAGCATTTTTCCGCCACATTTTAAAATGTTTCAAAAATGCTCATGGTAAATACATGCATGGATAACTATTAAGAGAAAAAGACACCAAAATCACTTATTAGATTGACTAATTGTTATTTGTGCATTACATACATGGTAAATATATGTGTCAACGCATTAATATTAATAATAATAATAAAAAGGTATAAAAGTTGTACATTGATTATTTTAATATATAAATAAGCATTTAAAATTATTTGAATGTTTTATCAATTATATTGCTAATTTTTATTAAAAAAATTTGTTTCAATATTATTTATTTATTTTTGTTTAAAAGGTTGTGTGTTTGTAATTGATTATTGAGTTTTAAGTTGTGATAATTATGTTTTTATATACTTTGCGATCATTTAAGATGATATGTTGTAATTCTTTAAATATAATTAAAAAATTGTGATCTATTTATCTGTAATGAATTACCAAGAGTAATTTAATATGAAATAAAGTTTGTTATAAGAGTTATGTTTTTTATTGTTAGTTTTAATCATAGAGTTATGAAATAAAATTAAATTGTGATGATTATGTTTTTATTATATATTTTAAGATGGTTCTTACATTTTAATTATTAAAATGTAATTAAAATATTGTGATGTATTTAAATGTAATGAATTATCAATAATAACTTAATATGAAATTAAATTTGTAATATTAGTTAAGTTTTTTATTGTTAGTTTTTTAATCATTGAGATGTATGCAAATTTATGGTATAAAATTATAGAGAATGATTATTCTTTAGAGATAATGTTAGTTTTTTTGGTTTATTTTTTTCACCAAATTTATCTTATTCAAAACGCGGCATGAATAAATTGTATTTTATTAATTGTTTGTCTTTTCTTTTTCTTTGTGGTATTAAGATGGTTGTTACATTTTAATTATTAAAATGTGATTAAAATATTGTGATGCATTTAAATGTAATGAATTACCAATAGTAACTTAATTTGAAAATAAGTTTGTAATAACAGTTATGTTTTTTATTGTTAATTTTTTAATCGTCGAAATGCATGAGTTAGTGCTTATGACCGAGTGACTTCCCAAACAAATTTGCTATGCTATTTGACATTGTAATCTCTTGGATTAAGTGAACCTTAGTACTTGGTTATATTCAATTATCTATTATATATAGTTGAACTAAAAATCTAAAAAAATAAAGGAATTGAAAATGTCATTTTGTGGTTTAAGAATTCAAAAATGTTCAACGGACTCTTAGTTAAAGAAAAACAAATGATTTGTATCCAAAAGAAAATGTGTTGCCAATATTAAATTAGAGCTGAAAGACATAGATAAAAAAAGGAAAAATAGAAGATGAGTAAAATTAAATGGAGAAAGAAAATGACCTAAAGATAAGTTTTGACCTAGTTTATGAAATCACTAAAAAGGTTACATAATGTCACATTTCTCATTGATATTTGGGGTGAGAATTGAGAAACCATATTAGATTAGAATTGCATAGATAAAAAAAAAAGGAAAAATAGAAGATGGATAAAATTTAAGTGGAGAAAGAAAATGACCTAATTTGATTGAGGAAGTCACCAAGAGGGTTACAGAATCTCACATCTACCATTGATACTTAGGTGAGAATTGAGATGCCATGAAAGATTTAATGTTGTGTAAACGACGAAACTTTGTATCTAAATCGTGCTATCCACCAATGTTTAAGAATGAATTGAAAGGATGATTCTTGAGATAACATAAGATATGATGTATTTGGTTATCAACTAATTTGAATATATAAAGTTAGAAATGGAGGAACAGTGAAAGTTGATTGAAGTAAGAAGATAGTAAAATTATTTTCATCAGGAGCTTTGATAGTAAAATTATTTTCATGAAGAGTTTTGATAGTAAAATTATTTAATGTCTTTAAATTTTTAAATAATTCTATCTTAGTGTGCTTTATAACTCAACAATGTGGGGTGATGTTTCCAATTGGCAGCGAGTATTAAAAATTTGAAGAGTATATTTTGTTCATCTATCCAATAATGTATTATGCGTTCAAACCAGAAAATATCAAAAATCTATATTTAGGAATTATGTGTTTATTTTACCTTTATAGTTAAACTTTTTATTTAAAAAGTTAATTGTAGACCTTTTACATTTGTAAGATATTTCAAATGTTTCCATATATAATTGATTTTTATTTAAAAAAGAATTTCCTTTAAAAATATATACTTTTAAGATTTTAATTTTTTTTTAAGATTTTAATTTTTGAGTAAACCAATTTAGTTTTAGACTGCAACTTATGTATCAAGACTTAAGTATGAATTAAGACTTTTAGGATATCAATAAGATTTCAATTTGAGATTTTTTTATAGAGAAATGTTAATAATTTATTAGATATCTTTGCATATGAACCATTTCTTGAAACAAAGTAACTCTAATCCTATGTTAATTGACCCTTACAAGTGATTAGAATATGATGTGGTACGTTACGACAAGTGTTGATAAGGTTAGACACGTCACTCAAGCATTTAAGCAAAATAAATGGCTAAAATATGCACTGTTGAAGTCGATAATATGGAGTGATTCGATACATGAAATTCTCTGTTTCAAATATTTGACCAATGAGTCATATAAGGGAATAAAGGCTCAAAGTAATACTAGGCCAATTCAAAAGAAAATTTTTGTTTTAGAGACGGTTATTACTTATTTTTCCAACAAAAATTATCAACAAATACTAGGCCTATTCAAAAGAACTGCGCAACAAATTGAAATCCTGAACCCAATCGAAGTAAACCATTTAAAACTGAATACTTGAATGTAGTTTGATAATTAAACCGCTGCTTTAAAGACAATGTACAAACTAATCTTTGAAGCTAATTATTTAGGTATCTAGTGAACTGAACTCAAATGACTGTGTAATTTATTTGGCAGAGCAGAATTGCTGGTCACTGTAAATTAGTTTAGAGAGTGCCTTTTTTATGAACATTCAGTAGAGGAAGACGAAAGAAATAGCACTAAAATGAACAAATTGGACTTCTCTTTTCGACTGTGTTATTGAAACTTAAAACTTGACATATGCACTGTATGTTTACATTGTACTATTTTTTATTTTTTTTGCAAAAAAACATACTTTATTTTTAATTTTTAAAATTGAAAAAATAAAAAAAATACCTTATAACTCAAAATACAGATTTATGTCATTAACCACTATAAATATTTCATTAACCATTAAAATTTATGATATTAATTACTTAATAAACATATATCTTATTAACCACTAAATTACATGAAATTAACCATTTTAGAATACTTTTTTAACCACCGAATCACAATACTCTAAAGTAGCTAATGTCTTGCATTTTAGTGATTAATGATATATATGTTAAATAAGTGATTAATGTTTTTCAAAAATAAAAATTAGTTTGAGGTTAATGAAATATTCAAAATGGTTAGTATTGTGTCAAATTTGTATATTTAAATAATTTTTTTTTTAATTTTTATTATTGTATTTTTCCAAAGTGTTCTCTTCAAAATATATATATATATATATATAGGATGATATAATATTTTATATGTATAAATTAACGTGACGTGATTAACTAGGATAGAAAATGACACTTTTTCGTTTCTTTTGAAACTTGTGAAAAGTATATATAAAATAAATAATTAATTGATTGAAAATATATTAATAATTACAGTTAAAATAACTTATATCCAAAAAATAAACAAAAATATGAATATGGCTGTATTATGGACACATTAAACTATTTAAGTGCCGAATGACAATTTTAAGTGGGGTTTTTTTATATCATTTAAAAATTGTTATTTTATTGTATACCTTTGTAGAAAGAGAAGAAAACATTAACTTCAATAGTTTAGTCCAGTGATAATCTGTAAATAATTTGAAAAATGTGTTATGCTGAATCAAAGGATACAATTTGCCTTACTTAAACTAAGAAGAAACAAGTAGAATATGACATCGGTGCATGTTATATGACACTTTAACACAATTTGGTTCTAAATAATAGAGTAGTTTGAGATCGATCCTCACTATACAGTCCAAATTAATATTGTTTGCGTTGAAATAAAAAACCTAATGTTGTTTAATTATAAAAATATTATAATCACATGTTTATTAGAAAATTTGGCGTGCGCACACTAACAGCTTGCATTCATTTTTTATTTTTTTATGAAAAGGTTGCCTTCATGTTTGAATTAAACACATGTGGTCAATTAATATAAAACAATTATTCTAATGCCATTTACAACTTCATATTTTATACATTGAAACATAACAACTCTTATTAAATCGTGTTTACTAATTGATGGATTTAATTGAAGGTGAGTTTTACTTAGTGGTACTTTGTTGAATCCTATTTAAAAATAATAAATAAATTAACGGTGGTCGACGATACTCTTTAGAATTAATGGTTCATGATTGTCTTCGTCTTTATGAATAAAACGATAATCTGATTGATGTTGATTTAATATAAGTTATATATTTTTTTTATCGAACCAATATCATTTAAATCACTATCTCAATTATAGAAATGCAAATGACGTACTTTTAAAAGATGACGAATATAATCTTTCATGTTTTATACATATTTTTACCATTTGATTTATATGGGAATGAAGTCCCACTGATCTGAAATTTAGTCGAGAAATAAAATATAAAAAAAAATTATTCCAACCCGAATTCAAACTTGAATTTTCCGAAAAAGTTCGTTAACCGCTTAACCTCTTAACCTCTATCAATTTATTAAATTGAGATTTTGTTAACTAATAAATTTTGATATAAAAATTACATTGTAAATTGAAAATAAGCATGACCATATAATATAAATAATAATATGTATAAACATAGTAAGAGTCAAAATCGGGCATACAATTAGGAAGCCCATGAGTCACATTGCTTATTCTTTTAATATATTTAATTTTTTTGACAAAAGGGATTAGTTTAAATTTTAAATGCTTTAGTAGTACACGTAAGATGTGAATTACTAATTTAATGTATTAATGTTTACTATAAATTATCTATATTGCCATCTTGTTTCCCAAAGTGAACCTTAGAGTGGTAGAAGAAGAGGAATTGGTTAAGCATCCCTTTTATTTGAAAACTTCAATATGCCTGCTGTAGCTAGCTTCGATCCTAATTCAAAATCTGACTTGCCTATAAATGTTGCAGATTACCCCCCTAATGTTTGGGGGGATTTCTTCCTTCAATATGCTTCGGAATCTATGGTATGTATATACTGCTAGTTAGTGTTTTTATGTTCTTCATGCATACTATAAACCACTTAATCAAACTTGACCATCAACATGTTTTTCTTCAACACATGCAGGAACTCGATCAGAATATTGCAGCAGAAATTGATAGTTTAAAAAATGAAGTGAGAAACATGCTAGCTACAAACATTGAGAAGCCCTTCGACAAAGTCAAATTCATCGATTCCATATGTCGTTTGGGTGTCAGCTATCATTTTGAACATGAGATCGACCAAGTGTTGCAACTTATTCACAAGACTTATGTTGAAAATGGAGAAATAACTCTTGAAGACAACATTCATTCTCTTGCCGTATTATTTAGGGTATTAAGACAACAAGGACTTTACGTATCACCTGGTATATTATCTCCAATTTTTTACATTGATAGCTTTTTATATTGGTCTTTAAACTTTCTTATATAGTTAGTCTATTAATTAATAATAAATACAAAATAACAAGCCACAAAAACACCGTTAAAAACACAAATGTGAAAGTTGTCTCAAGTACCACCAATATATTGAATGACGTATGTGTGTATACATATTAGTGAATGACATCAATTTTTGTGTTGATAAATTATTACATTGTTTTCTAAATTTTTAATTGTGAAATTACTACTTTCACAACAATTTGTTCTTATAATGTTGATGTGATGTCCATATCCTAGTCTGTTTGATTATTCTCTTGAATTTAATTATATGTTTTTTAACATACATGCAAAGATTAAATGATATAAAGTAATATTAGGATTGTCAAAATGATCAAGTCAACTTTAATCTAATCTATGAACATCACATTACATTGAAATCATATTATACATTATCTTGTTCTTTCTTTCTTGTTTTAATTTTTTTTACTGTTACAGACTCTAATAGGCATTTAATATTGTGGTTGTTCAATAAAAATCACAGATGTGTTCAAAAAATTCAAAAACAAGCAAGGAAACTTTAGTGAAAGACTCATCACAGATGTGGAGGGGATGCTTAGCTTGTTCGAAGCCTCGCATATGATGATTCACGGAGAGGAAATTTTGGAAGAGGCATTGGCTTTCACCTCTACTCACCTTGAGTCCATTTCCACTCAATTGAGCCCTTTTCTTGCAGCACAAGTCAAACATAGCTTAACGCAAGCTCTCCGCAGAAACTTGCCTAGGCTAGAGGCACGACGCTACATTTCCATATATGAGCAAAATACTTCCCATAATGTAATTCTACTCAAGTTGGCAAAATTGGATTTTAATATACTCCAAAGCCTACATCAAATGGAATTTGGAAATATTTGCAAGTAAGTACTTTAAATCACACACTCCTTAATATGCAGCACAATAAAATATCAAAGTAGCTAATACTTTATCTGAGATCTTGATAGATGGTCGAAGGAGTTGGGCATTACTAAAAAACTACCATTTGCACGAGATAGAATAGTAGAATGTTGCTTTTGGAGTATGTCAGTATACTTTGAGCCCCAATATTCTCAAGCAAGAAAAATGATGTCAAAAGTAATCGCTCACCTATCATTTATTGATGATACATACGACTCATACGGAACTGTTGATGAATTAGAACTTTTTACCAAGGCTGTTGAAAGGTAAATCATCGTTTATATACAATATTAGAAAAGATTAAATTATAGACAAAAATTTAGAGCTAGAATTGATTTCATCCTCAATTTTGTGAGAAAAAATTAAAAAGTGACTTGTTTTTGGTTACTAATTATGGTTTCTAATTCTATCTTTGTTTCTAGTAATGACACACATATCTTCTTCACATATTTTTGCTCTAATTATTTAAATAAAGGCATAAGGATTTATATATTGTAATGAAAGTGATTTGCAGGTGGGATATTAGTTGTTTGGATGATCTTCCAAATTACATGAAGATACTTTACAAGTCTCTCTTAAATGTTTATGAGGAAATAGAACAAGAAACGAGGAAAGAAGGAAGAATATATACCCTAAACTACTTTGTAAAAGATGTGAGAGTTTTTATTATTATTATTATTATTATTATTATTATTATTATTATTATTATTATTATTATTATTATAAGATTTCAACAAAGTATGAGTTTTAATCTGTTTCTTTGGTTGATTTTAACTTTGTAAAAATAATTTCATGTAAAAACAACTTTGTTAAAAAGTTAATGTATGCTTAATTTATGAATACAAATTTATGAAAAGTTTATTAATGATTTTTTCACTCATAAAATATTTTTATTAATAAAATTTATTTATCTATAAAAAAAATAGAGAATTGTTCTATATGGTAAAATCATAGCAAGAAGAATAATTTTTTTAACATTAAATGTTTTTGTAAAAGTAAAACTCCTTATCATTAAATTAAATAATAATACAATTTGACATCATAAAATAAAGAAAAATATTTTTTTTATAGATATTCTATTAATAATTTATATTGCATGGTGATGACAGTTCAAAAAAATAGTCCAAGCTTATATGACTGAGGCAAGATGGTTGGACAATAACTATGTACCAACAATAGACGAATACATGTCCATATCAAAGATAACATCTGGTTATCCAGTGTTGTCTACAACTTCTTATATTGGCATGGGAGATATAGCCACAGAAAACATCTTCAATTGGGTAACTAATATGCCAAAAATTGTAAACGGTGCTGCTCTTGTTTGCAGGTTAAATGATGAAATTGTGTCCACTGAGGTATTTTATATTATTTTATATTATTATATGTCATTCCAAAATTATTTCTCTACCATTAATATATGAGTGTAAGGACTAATAATGAATTGTGAGTGTAAACAAGTTTTATACATGTCCAATTATATCTAATCCGATAGATATATTTGTGCAAATATTTAAGAATTAATATATCAAAGTGACGTGATAATAATAAATTATGATTTTTCTTCATTGTCATTAGATAGTCGATAAAATCTCAAATATATTATTTGATCACAAATGATGATATAAATATTTATGTAATAACTTTTTTATGACGTGCAGTTTGAAGAGAAAAAAGGGCATGTTTGCTCATTCCTGGAATGCTATATGAGACAATATAATACAAATAGGGAAGCTTCCATTCAAGAATGCCAAAAAGGAGTTGAAAATGCATGGAAAGATATGAATGAGGATTGTCTTACGCAAACTAAAGTTTCATTGCCTCTTTTGACATCCGTTCTCAACCTGGCACGTTTTATTGAGGTTTATTACAAAGATAAAGATAACTACACACATTCTGAAGGATTAATGAAGACACATATTAAAGCTTTACTTGTTGATCTAGTGCCAATTTGAGCATTAATTTAAGTTTGTCGTTATGTTTTGTATTTCCACAATTAATAAAGAAAATATGTCAAATGTCAAAATTACTATATAGAAAGCTACTTTCATCTTAAATAAGTTTATATCTTACTCTCTACCCATCATTTCAACATAAAACATTCATTGCAAATCTAAAATCCAACGAAACGAAGACATTAATCAAATCTAAAATTAGTGAGACTAATTCTATTGTGGTAAAATTCTTCTACAACAAAACTGGATGGTAATTTAAAAAAATTTATCTGGATAAATTTCTCTCTTGATAGGTATGAAAGTTAATAAATTGCATGTGCTTGTTAAGGAGTATATCACAAATAATTCTTTCTTCAATTCTTAAATTTTATGGGCACAATATCATGATTTTGAAGTCTTTGTTGATAAGAACATAGTTAACCTCCAACCATTACGTAAGTCAACTCTTTGACATGCAATCTATATATTACTACCGTTATTGAAATTAGCTCTACATGAAAATAAGATTCCAAACACAAAAGAAAGGTGTCGCTAGATTCTTGATAAAATGCTTTATATATATATAAGATGCTGACCTTTGGCTACCCCAAGACGAACCATCCAAATTTCACTTGATTCAACCTAATTTTCGTGACACAAGTTAAAATGCACGTATATGATTTAATTAAATGGTCGGTTAAGAACGTTAAATATTCTAAGTAATTAACTTAAAATAAATAAGTTTATTATGATAGTATCTTATATGTGTGCTATGTTGTCTCTTTTGATAAGAACTTTGAGATATTAAAATAGAACTGAAAGACATAGATAAAAAAAGAAAAAGATAAAAGATGAGTAAAATTAAATGGAGAAAGAAAATGACCTAAAGATAAGTTTTGACCTAGTTTATGAAGTCACTAAAAAGGTTATATAATATCACATTTCTCATTGATATTTTGGGTGAGAATTGAGAAACCATATTAGATTAGAACTGCATAGATAAAAAAAAAGAGAAAAAAAATAGAAGATGGATAAAATTTAAGTGGAGAAAAAAAATTATCTAATTTGATTGAGGAAGTCACCAAGAGGTTACACAATCTCACATTTTCCATTGATACTTGGGTGAGAATTGAGAAGCCATGAAGAATTTAATGTTGTGTAAACCACAAAACTTTATATCTAAATTGTGCTATCCATCAATGTTTAAGAATGAATTGAAAGGATGATTCTTGAGATAACATAAGATAGGATGTATTTGGTTATCAACTAATCTGAATCTACAATGTTAGAAATGGAGGAGCACTGAAAGTTGATTGAAGTGAGAAGATAGTAAAATTATTTTTATCAGGAGCTTTGATAGTAAAATTATTTTCATGAAGAGTTTTTGTGTGGGTTTTCAACATATGTATATGATGATGTGTGAAATGCAAAAGCTAAATTGAGAAATAAAAGATGTAAGATAAATTGTAGAAGCATTTGAAGGGTGCCACATAAAAATATAAGTGATGTGGAGCAAATGTTATGATGTGGCACATAAGTGTGTGATGTGTCAATCAATAGATTTGGGAGTTTGTTTTAATATATTATAATAGATTGGTGTGTCATCCCCTGTGATCTGGTAAGGCATCATGAGTTGTTGCAACTTGAATTTCTTGGTATAGTTAAATTAGATGAAAAAAAGCCGTCCCGGAATTTCGAAAAATTCATTGCATGCTTTAATCTATATAATGAAAAAATTTATACTTAAAATATAATCAAAATTAAATTAAAGTTTGATGTGCTTGAAATGATACTTGCATGTTAGTTATATATACATATTTCCCTAGTTGCATATCATTTATAGATTTCAGTAATAAACTCGTTCTCGTCAATAGTATTGCAAATATGCTTTTCTAACTAAACAAAATAATGGCCAACCTATGTTCCAATGCAGAATACATCTCTAAAGTAAGAGGGCGAATGAAGTGATTACATTATTCAGAAACATTTCACATTGAAGAACAAGTGATAAAGTATGCTATTGCAGTATTAGCCTATCCTTTCATACAATAAATTTTAGAGTTCTTCAGCAGTGATTGACATTTTCACTATCCCAGAACACAACTTTTATTCTAATTTCATAATCGATAATAATAACCAAATAGAAATGAGTCCCATGTAATTATGTTCTAGCGAGCATCCTTAGATAAGTAAAGGTCATCCACTTTGCGGGCATTGCGAAGCTCATCGACAGAGTCGCCTCTCTCAAAAACAGCAGCTGCCCCCATTCCAGTACCTGCTCACAATTCACAATTAACACTATTAACTATAAGGTGTTCGAGATCACACACACATGTTCACATGAACGCACATAGAGTGACAAAGTGAGAGTACCTATGCACATAGATATGACTCCAAATCGACAGTCCTTGCCACGCCGCTTCATTTCATGCAATAGAGTTGCCACACATCGAGCACCTACACCGAAAAATAAAATATATCAAAATGCATATGTTTGCAGTACCAGTTATTATTATTACCTAGTTTATGACATTTTAGCTCAATTCTGAATTCTCACATTTCTTAGCTATATTTCCAAGGTGCCATTGCAGTGTTTTTTTTACAAATAAAGAAAATCCATTAGGTGGTTATTTTAGCTATAAGTATCTATCTCGCAAACATATTGTTAACTTTCGAAACAAAAAGGATACAGGTATGAAAAATTTTAAAGCTTCATTAATCAGCAATGGTGTTGTAGCTTTTGAAAATAGCAGTTGTTGACTTGTGGTATATACCTGTTGCTCCCAAAGGATGCCCAATTGCCATTGCACCTCCATTAACATTAATCTTTTGTGAATCAAGTCCTAGCTTGTTACGGCAATACACAAACTGGGAAGCAAAAGCCTTGAACATATATGCAAATCATTGAAGTTAGTACATAAAAAATTGGTAAGATAAAAAAATGGAAAATAAGATAAGTACATTAGTTAAATACCTCATTTATTTCGAAAAGATCAATATCATCAAGCTCTAGACCTGCAGCCTTCACAGCAACTGGAATTGCAGCAGCTGGGCCGACGCCCATGATGGCAGGATCAACACCAACTGCAACGAAACTCCTGCATGACAACCAACAAATGTTGTTCTTCAAATTATCAAAGCATTTCATGTTAAATATATATATTTTCTAATTTATATCTTTTATGTTAAAGAGCAGGAAAACCTACTGCACCTTCCTTATCTATTTAAGCACACAGCGTACCAATTTGAAATCGGTATATAAATATCGCAAAGGATTATAACTTTATGTTACCCATTAAGTACCTGAATACACCAAGAATGGGTAGCCCCTTTTGCATTGCAATACTTCTTTTCATCAGCAGAACAGCCCCAGCACCATCACTCACCTGGCTAGAATTACCTAAAACATAGACATCAAATGATTATATTATATCAATTAGAAAGAATTTGAGGAAATGAATGACATTTCTATGATCTTATACCAGCAGTGGTGGTTCCGTCTTTCTTGAACACGGGTTTAAGCTTTGCTAGATCAGATAATGTTGCATTAGGTCGAATTCCATCATCAACGGAAATCGTGACAGATTTCTCCTCTCCGGTTTTTGGGTCCACAACCTATTGAAGAAAAGTCTAATTACGAACCTAATATTCCAAAGGAAGATTCAATGTACACTTATAGTGGAAAAAGTACCTTGGTCGGAACTGGTATGATTTCATCTTTAAATTTACCAGAAGCAGTAGCGGCAGCAGCTCGCCTGTGAGACTCGACCTACCAACAACATTATCAACAAGATTCAGTTAAAAGTTGCTAAAGTTTAACAAATAAAATAAAAGAGAACATAATGTTGTAGAAAAGATATATCCCAGAACCAACATTACATTGGTCTGAGTAGAGCAGGTCTCAAATCCCTTATGCAAGGTCTCGGGTTCGAGCCTTGTGGATACTTCGCACCAATAACATGGTTAAAAAAAAATGATATATCCAACTTACAGCAGCTTCATCTTGTTCTTTCCTTGAAACCCCAAAGCGATTGGCAACATTTTCAGAGGTAATCCCCATTGGAAGAAGGCAGTTTTGGGCTTGTTCAAACATTTGAACCTGTCACAACAAAGTAAGAAACATCACAACCTTGTAGTCCTCTAGACGTTTTATTTCCAAAAAAGAAAAGAAAAAAGAAATTAAATGAACTAATTAATCTGGCAAAGGAGATGGAATGAGGAAAAAAGGGACAGAATACTTTAGGATTCACTGATCCTTCCCATGCCATTGGATTAGTTGTCATGGATTCCAAACCCGCACCAATACCTAAACAAAAATAAGTCGCAGTAAAATCAATATACAAAGTTATTGCAATCACAAGAAATACAAAACAATTTGATGAATCCTTTACCGATGTCGTAAAATCCAGCCCTTATAGCAGCAGCTACATCAGCAACAGCTTGGAGCCCAGATGAGCATTGCCTGTTAACTGTCCTAACCGGCACAGTTTCTGGATTGGAAAAAGAAACACATAACATGTAAATAACAAATCAAAATAATCTATTAGGTTCACTTACACAAGTTATCTGGACATACCAGGAAAACCAGCATAAAATGCAGCCATGCGACATTCACTAGCCCTTTGAGATCCAGCCCCCAATACAGAACCCACAACAATATCACCAACTTCACTTGGGTTCAAGTTGGTTTTCTCTATTACAGCCTACAACGAAAACCTCGCCATCAGGTTCATGTAGATGGATATACATTAATAGAGCAAAATATGAACTAAAGTAGCAAAAGAATTAGAAATTAAGAATAACAAAACCTTCAAAACAGGAGCTAGGAGATCATCAGCATGAGTGTCTTTGAAACCACCACGTTTAGCTTTGCAAAGAGCAGTCCGGTATGCACTGTGAGCACATAATATAACTTCTGTTACAGATAAAAATTTAAAAGATCCCTCAAATATATTGCCCCTAATTCATACTTGAACAAGGCAAGACAGTTGAGCACATATTTAATACACACTTATCGTAGAAAAGTTATGTAAAAGTTGTATCTACAATTGAAGAGAAAATAGGGAGAATTTTTGCATAAGCTCAATATAATATAAGTTATTCTATAGAGCTTACGAAAATAAACCAAAAACATTGTATGGGCCTATTACAGATTATTTTTATAAGCTCTTCCAAATCACTTACATAAGTGCTTATATCATACATAAGCTCAAATAGGCTTTCCCGGATGCCTCCTATATCAATTATCAAATAAAACACATGCTTAATGTGGAAAATTCAATTGGAGTAATAGCTGAACTCACGCTACAATCACTACATCGTCCCCAAATGAAGCTGTCCTGTGATACGCAGCACTATCACCCGCCAAACATGCTGAAGCCTGGGAATCAAATGTTCAACATACAAATAAAAATCCGCCACGACAAGGTCATTTCAAATTGCAAATATACACAAATACTTATGTACATACATGTGCATACACACACACATTTGCCACTTTGCACTAATGCCTAATACTCAATAAAGGAATCATGTGTAGCAAAAGGGTCAGACACAATTTTCGCCCTCCTGAAAATTCCAATTCTAAAGAATATGTAGATAAACAGAGTACCACGGTTAACGATTACTTGAAAATCACCCAAAACTCCAACTACAAGAAAGTGACATGGTTGGTACCGGTTCAAAGAAAACAAGGAAAAACGCACATGAACACCTCAAAACTCAACTCATATTTGTTTTCTTTTGTTTCTATCAAAACAACACAAATCAGGTCACCACATGATAATAGCAAGGATGACCGTGAGCTTCTAATTCTAAGGGACAATATTTTCCTTAGTATTTTGAGTGATTTTCAATTGTCGGTTACAATAGAATACGCCTGAATATGAATATTAGTATTTTTTTGGTTTTAACTATCCGGTTCTAAGGGGATGGGACCCAGTAATCCGGAATTTGGCTGACAGGTAACCTGGCCAAAAATTGTTCCAATCAGGATTCAAATTCAGGATACGAAGAACTCGGGATATTCATATGAATATTAATATGAATATACACATTCAAGATCAGAACTTTGATAAAATTGTAAGCTAATAAACAATCAAGGATACCAACATAAGAGCCAAAAGGGTAATTAATTTTCGCAAAAGAAGAAAAAGACGATTAAATCGAAACAAAATTGCGAATTGAAAAAGAGGAAGAAATAACTAACAGAGAGAGAGGTGGATGATGAAGAGATCGATGATGATGATTGGGAAGGGTTGAGATGTTGAAGCAAAGCTTTCTGTCTGTTGATTGCTTTGTCCATGTTGAGGTTGAGGGTGATGAGTGAGAAAGCGAATCGAATTGTTGAAAAGAGAATGAGAATCAAAATGAAAACGAGAGAAACTGGATTAGCTTCCTCTGTTACTTGTACTTATTTCTTACTCTATTATTGCCGGTTCTAGGAAGCAATCAGAATATTCAATATTTATTTATTCTTCTTTAAAAATATAATAGTAATCGAAGTATTATATATATTAGGAAATTCTTTCAAACAGTATATGTTATATTTATCTAATTATTATTGTTAGATATTAACTAATATTTGATCATCTTTATTTGAAAAAAGATAGACACAGTCAGTATATTCTATCATAAAGTGGATTTTATCATTAAATTTATAATTTTTATGTGACTTTCTCTTTTCTTCAAATAAATTATAAAAAAATAAAGAAGAAATGAAGATGATCATAATTCACAAATTCACAAAATATAATGACACAAATTGGTCTCTTAAAAAATCATTTAATTTTTAGGAAACTTAAATATGAATTACCTTGGTTAATAATAGAGATTTTTCAAAAACAGAAATTGAGAGTATAAAGACATTACTATGAATATCTAATAAATGTTAAAATATGCATAGAAATTATCTTAAAAAGTTAAAATTATTATCTGTGATTTTTAAAGATCAAATTAATAAACTTTAAGAAATCAATAAGTCACCTGTGTTTTTTTTTCAAGAATCAATTTGAATATTTATACTATATATATGTTATTGTTATCTAAGATATTTTAGTCGATGTAGTAATTATTATTATATTTAAAAAATTAATATGAACATACTATTTATATTATATTATTAAATAAATTTAAATAATTTTTATAAAATTTTGAAATTTTGTTTAGTCCATGTAAAAAAATAATATGTTTTAGTCTCTACAAGATTATTCCACAAGTTACATAGTACTTACTGAAACAAAATATACTTTAACTTTTAAATGATTTTTTGCAAATATGTTTAGAACATTTAATAATGTTCATCCGCATAAATATATATTCAAGATAAGAGTCCTTAAAATATAGACCTAAAAATTAACTTTTGAACTTATTTTTTGTGAATGAACATTTTATAATGTTGTAGAGATATATGCAAAACAATCATTCTAAAACATGTGTTGATGCTCCAAAAAACGAAAAACTTATTTAACCCTATAAAATATATACTCATTTAGTAAATATACTTTTAAAAATACTTTTAATTCATAATCAAAACAAATTTCATTTTATAAAACTAAGTTTGAAAAAAAAAATCAAAACATAAATTACTATAGAGAAAATATAATTTTAATTAAAAGTATATTTATAAAATAAAATTTTCTTTCAAATACATATGAAGACATTTCATGTTCACTCTACTGTGACTCCCTTGAATTATTAATATTTTATTAGATATTTTGTAAAAATAATTTCATTTAAATAAATTTTGTATAAATATTTAATTGAATGTCATAGTTGTTAAAGAGAGTATATTGCAAATACTCCTCAAAATAATAATATACTATGAATATATAATAATATATATATGAATATATAATAATATATATTAAGTTTAATGTCTACCAAAGATATATATTAAATTTCAAATTGATGGACAAGTTTCTCAAAACTTTTTTTTTATCTTAAAAACAATATTAACTCATTCATATATATTAAACTTTTTTTATGGTATGGGTTGGGGTTGGACAGTTGGTCGTTGGAGAGGGATGCTTCTTACAATAGTTGCCTCACCTTTCCATTCGCGGCATCTCGGGCGTGATTTTACAATTTCAGATGATGTCATTCATGTGTTTGTTTATCTACTTTTTGTTTTGTATAGGTTTTATTATATAATATTTATTTTAATTTAAAAAATTGTGTTGTTAAAAAATTCTTTATAATTATGGTATTTATTTAAGTTTAAATTTGAAAAGAAAAGTTGAATTGTTAGAGATACAATTGTCGGAAAATGAAATCTAACTAAAATTAGGAGTTGCTATCTTTATATAAAAATAAAGATTTATGATTACGGAAACAAAAATCATTTAATTTATGTGAATGAAAAAACATAGACAGTGGACTTTGAAAGAATAAAAGTGTAAAATGATTAAATTATATAGGGTATAATTGTTCATGAAAAGTACTTGCTAAATTGTTAGTTATTTTAGTTAACTCTTGAATTACCATTATATAATGGTTTAAATTTTTTGAAATTATTACAATTACAAGTTTTAATTTAGTGATTTTTTTAGTACAAATTTAGTGATTTTTTATATTTCAACATGTCAATTGTCTTCTTATATCTTAATCGTTGCAACAAATTTTTTTAAAGTTCATGAAGTTATCATTTTTTTTTACTCAATTATCGAGTTATCTTATAGGAATGTATAAATGACGGGTTAAGTCGAGTTTGGTGTATCTCTGTCTTAATATTTAATCCGACCAATTTTTAGACCCTAATTTTTCCTTTAACTCGACTAAACCTGATTAGTTGTGAGTTCAAAAAAGACGGAATTAGGTTGGTCCCAAGACGAATCCCCTACAACCTACTAGACCCATAGATCTTTTACCATCTAATAGTTTTACTATTTCATTAAGAGTAGTATAAAACCAACATTATCTTATAATAATAATAATAATAATAATAATAATAATAATAATAATAATAATAATAATAATAATAATAATAATAATAATAATAATAAAAATAAATACAAAGTCGCGCGCAGGAGAAATGATGTTGGGATGAAGAAATTTTTTCAAACCTTAAATTAAGTTAGTGCAGTAGAATCAATAATAAGGTAAAATAACTATAAAAAAAAACTTGTCATTAACGTATTTTGGGACAGGATAGGTAACCCGGAGGTGACCCGAACCGGATCCTTTTTTTTTATCTCTTGTCTTTTTATTTTTTTGGACCGAGTCAGATTCAATCTGTTGCTTATGGGTCAAGTTCGATTTGTGAGATAAACCGGATCCTGTACACCCCTATTATCTCGAATAAAATATTTTTCTACGCTTTGGAAAAAGATAAAGATAATAATATTATTTGATTCATCTTATTCAAAAGTATACATTGTCTCTATCTCTCTAGACTCTTCTACTTGAAAATTTCAATGATTATGAACTTATGATTGATCTCATTCCATTTTCGCACAGTATAGGACAGTTACACAATGGACATGGTTCAAGTTGGAAATGTTGGAATGCGTACCTCTTTTTATTTTTTTATAATAGTATATTTTATTTTTTATTCTAACTATTTTATGAC
The DNA here is from genome assembly GCA_037974755.1 of Cicer yamashitae. Lineage (NCBI taxonomy): Eukaryota > Viridiplantae > Streptophyta > Magnoliopsida > Fabales > Fabaceae > Cicer > Cicer yamashitae. Next base: position 36,463,611 of record JBBPBQ010020324.1, on the reverse strand, counting down.
TTTAAATCGAATATATTGAAGTGTAAAAAATTTTGGATTTAATTTGTATATATTTATAATGTAATTTTTTTTTACATATGCATCTAATCAAATCACTGCATGTAGATTTATGTTGAAATAATATAGATGTGTAAAAAAGTTTTACACTATCAATACATAGAAATTAATCTTAAACTTTTTTATACACGGACCCAATCAAATCACTTCTTGAAGGTTTTTGTAGAGATGGTTTTTTTATCAATGGGAAATAAAGATAAACAAACGAAAGAAAACTAAGTTTTTGGGAATTGAATTACTAGAGAGTTCGCTAAACAAACATTAAGCAAATGAGAGGGATAAACAGAAAACACTCTAAGATCATGAACAAGTGATACTCCTAATTTAACAAGCCAATTGACACTAGCATTTCCTTCACGTAAGGTATGTACAATGAAAAGTTGTCATTCCTTAGAAATCAAAGATTCAATATAATCTACCACTGGCGCATAAGGATGAATAGGCGACACTCCTTCTATAATAAATCTCAGTGCCGTTGGGAATCAAACTCGCAAATCACATTTCTAAAACCATGACTCCAAGCAATATTAAGACCGTGAGAAATGGTTTGAAGTTTAGCATTATTATTAGAAGTGAAACCATAATTTCATGTAAAACCTATGATCCAACATCCAAAAGAGTTTCTCAAAAGACAACCAAAACCGGATCATCTGGTTTACCAATGGAGTTACCATCAATGTTTATCTTTATCACATTCTTTAGGGAATGGTGCCAAGAAACAAGTCTAGGAGTTAAAGCCTTATTAGAATCACCAAAAACCTTCTTAGTGGGGTGAAAGAAAGTATAAATTTGGTTAACAATATTTCAGAGGGAATAACTAATATTAGTGAAGGATTCTTTGTTATGAGATTTCCAGACCAGCCAACAACAAATAAGAAAAAGAGGACTGTGATTTCCAACCGCATTTTTTTTATCCAATTATGCATATCATCCTCATAAAAATCAATGTAAAATGGAAAATCAAAATTATTCCAAACCTACATGGCTTTGGGACATTCTTTAAGAGTATGTAAGATGTTTGATTATTTGTACCACTTCTATAACAAGAAGCATTTGTTGAAACATGATGAGTAACCCATGTACATTTGGTAGGTACGTAACTTCCCATGTATAATAATCCATACAAAATGACGAATATTTTCAGGTAACTTAAGGTTCCAAATCCAAGACCAATACATAGTTTGAGTTTGGGAAGGATTATACATCAAAGTTAACCAAGAATAAGGTGATTTTGTGGTGTAAGTACCCGATACAAAAGGCTCTCAAATAAGAGTATCATTTGATTCATCATTAGTAAATACACTTATCATCTCCATCTTGATCTTTTGAGGGATGTGGGTGGAAATGATGTCAAAATTCCAAGTTCTGTAACTACAAACATTAATGATATGTAAGTAGGTATCCTATTCATCAACTAAAGAAACTATGTCACAAATTCTACCATTAGGGAGCCATTTATCATACCAAATGGAAGTGTCCCCCTCCAAACTCTAGTCGTAAAACCCGAATTGAGAGACTTAACTACTTTAGCAATAGAACGTCACATGTATGATGCTCCATGATAGTTATTCACATCGATGATGTGGGATTCATAAATATATCTAGATGATAATAGTTGAACCCACAACTTGTATGGATTGTGAATAAGCTCCCAAGCATGTTTACCCAACATGGCGACATTAACATGTCTAGCCTTCTTAATGCCAAGGCCATCTCTATAAGAAGGTTGAGTTATGGTGTTCCTTTTAATCTAGTTACTAGATTAGCCTCCCCAAATGAATTGTCTGATACAAGAATCAATCTTATTACAAATTCCTAAAGGAAGCCATGAATAATGCATGGTGTATATAGGCATAAAGCTAAGCACATACTTAGCAAGAATCACCCTCTCAGGCCTATTAAGAAGCCTGGATTTCCATCCGACTAACCAAGAGTTAATTTTATCAATGATAAAGGAGAAATTTGCATTTGTAACCCTTCCATAAAGCATAGGAAAGCCAAAATATTTACTAATATTGTAAGTATGCTGGAAGTTAATTATACTTTCAAACTTCATTACTTTTTCTGACGAGATAGGTTTTAGATTTTTGAACATTAACTGTCATACCAGAGGCTTTGCAAAAAACTTGAAGCACCTTATTAACTAGTTTGACTTGCGAAGTTTTGCCTCTTGTAAAGAGTATACAATCATCTTCAAAGAAGATATGAGAAATCGATGGTCCATTGTCAGAGATACAGAAGCCAACTATTATACTCTATATTTTCCTAAATAAGAAGAGACAACTTCTCCACAAGAATAAGTAAGGAGACATAGGGTCACCTTGTCGCAAACCACAAGTAGAAGCAAAATTATCAAGCATCTCATTGTTCCACTTAAGAGACAAGGATGAAGAGGTGGTGCAACTCATAATAAGCTCAATCATTGAAGCTAGAAATCCAAATTTTAAAGTAATTTAAAAAAAAAAAAATCCAATCCACACTATCATATGTCTTCTCAAAATCAATTTTATACATAAGAAAACCTGATTTCCTTTCTTAGTATGCATGTGGTGGACAATCTCGCATTATTTGCATTGCCTTGATTGGGAATAAAACTACTTTGAAGTGGGCAAATGAAGGTTTTCATATGGGGTCTAATACGACAAACTAAGACCTTGGAAACAAGCTTAAGGAGAACATTACATAAACTGATTGGTCTGAAATCAATGAGACTCCAAAATTCGTCATAATGTAATTTAATTAGATGTATGTGGAATCATCAATATAGAAATTAATCTCATTTCCCATATAAAAAATTAGCAATTCTATTATTATTGTTCCGTATGGTGACTAACATGTGGCTTCTCTTTTTTATGTGGACAAATAAATATTTATCATTTGTACACAGACACTATTATATATATGATATTGCTCACTTTTTTAAAAAAAGAATTTAATATTTTGTAAAACTTTTTTTTTTGTAGATTTATTTAAAGAGGTAATTTTGTAACACAAATACGGATTTGTGTCATTAGTCAATTAGAATATTCCATTAACCACTAAAATTATATTATTAATCACTTATTAAAATACATCTCATTAACCATTTAGCGTACTCATTAAACACTAAAAATGCATGGCGTTAACTACTTCAGAGTACTTCCATAACCACTAAAACGAAGTACTCTAAAGTGATTAATATCTTGTATTTTAGTAGTTAATGAGATATATGTTAAATAAATGGTTAATTGCATATATTTTAATAAAGAATGAAGTAATCTAAGTGATTAATGACATAAACTTGAATATGTATCATAAAAATGTCTCTCAATTATTAAAAAGTAGTTGAAATTTTTTATCAATAAATTGCAATACAAAATTTGAATTTTTGTTTTTGAAAAAAGACATACTAACATTTGTATTTGGTCCCAAAATTTGTCTCATATCACCTTAGTGAATCAACACACTCCTTTGGAAGCATAAACCGTTGACTTGTCAAGACTAACTTTGAGACTTGAAAAGAAACAAAAATTATTTAAAACGTTGGAAATAAACTATGTCTGGGAAGAGTTGGCCTTTGCAAACAAGAGCACATCATCAACAAAAAAGAGGTGAGAAATATTAGGTCCATCTCTAGTAAAATGGGTGCAAATTTCCCTTAGTGACTGCTGGGTGATAAGGTGTCCTAGTCTCTCCGTACAAAGGATGTAGAGATATGGTGACAAAGGATCTCTTTGGCGAAGGCCACGAAGATGCTGAAACTGATTTGGTCTACTCCCATTCCAAAGTAGAAACACTAAAGTTGTTGAGATGCTGCTCATGATAAATGAAATAATGACAACTGGGAACCCAAAATAAGGAAGGGTATCACAGAGAAAATCCCAATCAACTTTGTCATATGCTTTCTTTAGATCTAACTTGTAAATAATCTCCCTTTTTTCTTTTTTGACTTCTGCATATGGTATATTAATTTCTAAAGAATTATAGCGGTGTTCGTAGTTTCTCTACCTAGGATAGAACTACTATGGGGAGGACTAACAATATCGTTTAACATAGGTCACAACCTATTAACAAGAACATTGGATATAAGTTTACAAGTTACAATGCATAGGCTAATTGGCCGAAATTCTTTACAGGTATGCATATTGCCTACTTTAGGAATAAGAACCATCAACGAGTTAGTAGCCTGAGGATCCATATACCTTTGTTCAAAGGATTTCTTCACAAAAAGCCAAATATCATCACGAATATCATGCCAAAACATCTTGAAAAATATAGGTTGACATCCGTCTGGTCTTGGAGCTTTGTATGATTTCATTCCCATTAAAGCTTGATGAGTCTCTGCCTTAGTGACCCCTTGGATAAGTGAACTTTGGTAATCCACCCTTAACGTAGTAGGATTCTTCTCCGTTATCGATGGTAAATAAAGTTGATCTTTTGTGCAAAAGAGAGATTGAAAGAAAGGCAAAGCTTCCTCCTTAAGGACATCATTATCTGTACACCACTCACTTGAAGGGAAATTAATTAGGCCATAAATTTTATTTCTCTTCCTCCGAATAACAGTCTGAGCATGGAAAAAGGAAATATTGCGACTCCCTAAGCGAATCCACTTTTCTCTAGATTTTTGAAACCAAAATGTCTCCTCATGGAATAAGACTCTCTCATACCTATATGTAGGATATCGCATTGAAGAATGATTAGAGAAACATTATCAACACGCTCCAAAGAACGTTAGATACCTTGCAATGTAGCCCCATACTTTCTCTTTCTATGAAATATATTACCAAAAGTTTCCTTATTAAAGCAATTGAGACATTACTCGAATTCTTCTGCCATGCATTTTTTACAAGGGTATGATAAACATGATGTGTGCACCAAGCCACTTGAAAAAGAAAGGGCCTTCCTTCCATAATGGAATCCATATTAAAGAAACGTAAAATTATAGGGTTATGATCAGATTGTCGAGTGGACAAGATGTTCAACAATTGCTCATGAAATTGAAACATCTAATTAAAGTCATTGATTCCTCGATTAATTCTTCAAGAAATTAGGTGTCCTCCTCTGCAATTAGATTGCCAAGTAAATTTGCTGCCAAAATACTCAAGGTCCACACGATTACAATTAGAAAGCACCTAAGAAAAGTGATTAGCTCTAGTCTAGGAAAAATGTCCTCCTCTTTGTTCCAATGGAAGAAGAATGTCATTGAAGTCCCCCAACAACACCCAAGTATGACTAACACGACCATAAAGATATCAAAGGCAACTCCAAAGATTTTCCCTAAATGAAGTCATAGGGCTCGCGTAAGTGCCTGAAAATATCCAACTAGCGGTACCACGACTCACCATAATAGAAACACATTGAGTGAAATTCTCCACTAAAGTGAAAGAAAACAGGCTAGAAAAATTCTTCAACACCCATAAGCCTCTTGAATGACCCTCAACTTCAATGATATTGATAGACCCATAACCTTCTTTATCCCAAAACCTCTTAGTACGTAATCACAAACGGAGTATGAACAGGAGATTCGACTTAAATTAGCTCAAGATTTCATGTAGATGACTATGGCTTTTGCGATTAGCAAAACCCCTCACATTCCAATATAACACAAAAAAACCTTTGAAACTAATCATGAGAAACTAATGAGGAAAAATCCACGCCGACCGCATTAGCAATTGGGTACCATATCCTCGACATCATCATCCACAGTTTGTCTAGCCTTTTCTGAGAAATAATCATGTTATTATCTGACCCTTCCCGGTACTGTGGTGGATCAAGAGGTTTCGATTCCTCCATCGACAAACTGAAGTTGGTTTGGTGCTACCGTAGTGGCTGGCATTGTTGATTCAATTTCACGTGGAATGTCATAAACTTGAGATGACATGGAAGACAAATTGGTATTTTTCTTCAATTTTATGACCTTGCTTGAACTAGCTTGGTGGTCATGTACTAGAAGAAATTGACTAGGAAATTTAGAGCTGTTAGGCCCCACGGTTATGATACGCGAGTCAGCTTGATGTGTTGCACTCGGTTTCTTCATTAAAGAATCCTTTCTTGGCGTTTTTTTCTTTGTATATGTTAACTTACCATTCATAAGATGACTATGCTCCCACAACAAATTCATCTGCACTATATCCATCTTTCTCTCTCCATTATCATTCAAAATTTCAAATTGAGTCTAATTTATTATGATTTGAATAATTAATACATCCAATCTTGCTTTGAACCGACTTCCCAAATTGTGTGTGCCTATTTACTTGCCTTTCGGGTTTTGTAACTACAAACCAATCACCATAAATATTGTTGCAAGATTCTTGCATATGCCCATAACCGCCGCCATAGAAGATGAAGACCTTTGTATTCGACATGGAACCATTTATTCGGAAACCAGATTTGTCCAACCACAGGAAGATTAAAATCAATCTCAACAGCAAATTTTCCTTGTGCGAATATCCACCTTGACCGGACGACCTACTGCAGCACCCAACGCCATGAAAAACCCTTTCATTGCTTTCTCTCTATCTTCCCAAATATCAAACTTCACCATGAAGAACCCATTCATTGCCTATGTCAACAATTTCCATCCCTCCCGGGGGCGTGGATATGTTGGCTAGAGGAGGTTGGTTACCATGGTCCAATGATTTTTTTGGGTGATTTTCATAAATTCATTGTTTATATCAAGTTATTAAGCAGAATAACTTATCACATATATACTCCTACTCTCAACGATTCCTCACCCTATATTACGAGATATATTCATTTTAATAGCATTTTTGCTTCTTCATGAAATTGTTCATAAGATGGTTCATTATCATAAATGTTTGAGTCAGAATGGCTTACCTCATGATCCTTGTTTTTTTATGAGCCATGAGATATAGGTTGGACACCTCATCATCGAGGAGATGTAAGAGGAAGCTTCATCTTCATTCTCCCAAGCTATATACGCCCTTCGACCTTGTCCATTTGTGTCGGGCTTGAATGGAGTCTTACATTTTTTCTTTGTTAATGTTGGACATTCACTCTTCATGTGACCGGTTTTACCGCATCATAGCAAGTGGAGTTTGAGTAATTTTTTGTTGAACATCTAAATTTGATCAAATTCTTGTCATTATGTTTCAGCCATTTGCGTTTGATAAATTTGTTGTAACGCTTTACGAACTTGCTCATCTCTTTGTTGCTTGAGTATTCTTCTTCATTGTCATTACTATCCAATAGCTTATCTAAAATTTCTTGGAAGATGAGGCTTTGAGTGCTATACTCTTATTGTCCTTGTCTTTTTCCTTATCCTCATCCTTCATTTTGGAACTCTCTACATGTCTTGTCAATTGAATGAGTTTTTGCTCGTGTTCTTTTAACTTACCAAACAATATTGTAATTGTCATTGTAGTCAAGTTCCTTGTTTCCTTTATTGTAGTCACTTTGGGTTGTCATTCCCTAGTTAAACATCTCAAAACTTTGGTCGTTAAATCCTCATTTGGTATAGTCGTACCCAAAACGTCCAACTTGTTTACAAGGCATTTGAAGCATTTTTGCATTTCTGCTATGGTTTCACCGTATTTCATGCGAAAAAGCTCAAACTCTTGTGTTAGCTTAATGATCCTTGAACGCTTTACTTCACTAGTTCGCTCGTAGGCAACTTCTAAAGTGTCCCACATTGATTGTGCCGTTTGACAATGAGAGACGATAATATTTGTCAACTCCTAATGAGGAGATCAAAATATTTTGTTCCTTCTAGTCATATTCACTACGCCAAAAATGACATTTTATAGCGCGCCTTTTATAGCGCTTATTAAATACAAGTGCTGTTGTATAATATTTTAAAATTAACGGATGATACAACAGCGCTTTTTTGACAAGTGATGTGGCAAAAGCGCTGTTGTAGGGTCATATAGGGTCACATAGGGTCACATAGCGCTTGCACATATGTTTACAACGCTTTTATAGCGCTTTTGATAAAAGCGCTGTAAATTGAAACGCTCTCACATAACGTTTACAACGCTATGTATACAAGCGCTGTAAAATATAGCGATCCCACCTTATGTTACATAGCTTTTAAAGCGCTTTTTGTAAAAGCGCTATAAATTATATGCGCTTTCACATAATTAAATGACCTATTATAGCGCTTTTTATACAAGCGCTGTAAAAGGCTTGTGCTTTCACATAATTAAAGGACCTATTAGAGAGCTTTTTAATCAAGCGCGGTAAAATCATTCACTTTAAATAAAAATCATTCATTTTAAATAAATAAAAACAAATTTAATATGTTGTCCTAACCCTATGAACCCTCATCTCCTCTACTTTGCGAACCCTCCTCTCCTCTACTGTGCGCCCATCTACTACTCCTCCGTTAAAACAAATTGGATACGTTGTCTCATGTACTGTATTTATTAATTTGTTGTTGTCACTAAAACTGATAAATTGTTACATAGTAAATCATATAAAATCTATTCTTTTTTTAAATTTGTTGATCTGTTCTGTTTTGAAATTAGACTTGGACCTTGGTTTCCATTTTTCAATATTAGATATGTCTACTATAGATTGTATAATGTTATCAGTAGCTTATTATTTGTGTAACTGCATTTATATAGGTCATATAAAATGGACCAGAAATGGATGTCTGCCAATCGATTGTCAAAAGAGTATGAAAATGGAGTGAATGAGTTTGTTGAGTTTGCGGTGAAGAATGTAAAAGATCCAAATCGAATCGTTTGTCCTTGTTTAAAATGTTGTTTTGGAAAACGCGTTAGAGAAGATAAATTGGAAGGACATTTAGTATGACATGGAATTGATCAAAGCTATACATGTTGGATAAGACATGGTGAGAAAAAAAAACGAAACATTAATTTTGAGAATGGTTCGACATAAGCTTCAACTGATTTCGACACAGATACATATGAGCGGGACCGAGTTGAGGATATTGCAAAAGCAGTTGAAGAAGATCTTCAGGATTGTCCTAAAATGTTTGAGAGTTTGTTGAGTGATGCAGAGAAACCATTATATAATGGTTGTACTAAATTCACAAGACTGTTGGCGATATTAAAGTTGTACAACTTAAAAGCGAGTAATGGATGGTCTGATAAAAGCTTCACAAAATTATTAACACTCTTAAAAGATATGTTGCCAGATGATAATGAACTTCCCAGTCGAACCTACGAGGCTAAACGAATTTTGTGCTCTATTAGCATGAGTTACGAAAGGATTCATGCGTGCCCTAACAATTGCATTTTATTTCGAAACGAATATGAATTACTAAAGGCGTGTCTGAAATGCAATGTCTCTCGATATAAGAAGAAAGAATCGACTCCAGCAAAAGTCGTGTGGTATTTTCCTATAATACCAAGATTTAGGCGCATCTATCGCAGTGAAGAAGATTCAAAACACTTGACATGGCATGTAGATGAAAGAATTAGAGATGGAAAGTTTCGACACCCTGCAGATTCTCCACAATGGGCAAAAATTGATCACGAGTATCCTGAATTCAGGACAGAGTCAAGAAATCTACGACTTGCACTTTTTATTGATGGAATGAATCCACATGGTCTTCAAAGCATCTCACACAGCACGTGTCCTGTGATTTTGTTGATTTGTACCTTACCTCCATGGTTATGTATGAAGCCTAAGTTTATGATGTTGTCTCTGTTAATTTCTGGACCCAAACAACCGGGGAATGATATCGACGTATACTTTACTCCTTTAATTGAAGATTTAAAAAATATGTGGGAGACAGGTGTGGAAGTTTATGATGGGTATAAGAAAGATTGTTTCAATTTGAGGGCTATGTTGTTCGGTTCAAATAATGATTTTCCAGCATATGGTAATTTATCAGGATATAACATTAAAGGTCAGTGTGCGTGTCCTATATGTGAAGAGAGTACAAATTGGATGCGGTTGAAACATTGTAAGAAGAATGTATATCTTGGACATCGTAGATTTTTACCTTATAGTCATCAGTATCGTGAGTGGAGAAATGCATTCAATGGAAAATCAGAGGAAGATAAAGCTCCTTTAGTACCGATTGGATATCAAATACTTGAAAAAGTACAAGGTTTGACCAATAAATTTGGCTAACCTTTTGCAGGAGAGCTGGTCAAAACTGGGTGGAAGAAAAAGTCAATTTTCTTTGAATTGCCATATTGGAAGTCATTGTATATAAGACATTTCCTCGATATGATGCATATTGAAAAAAATGTGTTTGATAGTGTTATTGGTACGTTACTCAATGTTCCAGGAAAGTCTAAGGATGACATCAATGCAAGATTGGACTTGGTCGATATGGGAATAAGAAATGAATTGGGTCTCGTAAAGAAAGGAAATCGCACATATCTACCTCCAGCCGCTCATACTCTATCTAGAAAGGAAAATTTTGTTTTATGTAAATTTCTACACGAAGTTAAAGTTCCAGAAGGATACTCTTCAAACATTAAAAATTTAGTTTGTATGAAAGACCTCAAGTTAAAAGGTTTGAAGACCCATTATTGTCATATTATAATGGAGCATTTGCTACCAATAGGTATACGTTCCATTTTACCTGAAAAAGTTTGACGAGCGATAACTAAATTATGTTTCTTCTTCGTGGAAATTTTTAGTAAAGTGATCGATCCTCAGAAATTACCGACATTGCAGAGGGAAATTGTTGTTACTTTGTGTGAGCTTGAAATATATTTCCCACCCTCGTTTTTTGATATAATGGTTCACCTTACGGTTCATCTTGTTAAGGAGACACAACTTTGTGGGCCAACTTATATGAGATGGATGTATCCGATAGAACAATATATAAAAATATTAAAAGGGTATGTAAAAAGTAGAAGTCGACAAAAAGGTTGTATTGCTAAACGGTACATTGTCGAAGAAGCTGCTGAATTTTGTGCTGAATATCTGTCCAATGTTGAATCCATAGGGCTTCCCATGTCTCGTCATTCGGGAAGAATATTAGGAGAAGAGATAATTGGAAAGAGAGTAATGACTATATCAAGGACAGAATGGGAGCAGGCACAATTGTATGTTCTGCACAATGATGATGAAGTTCAACCGTATGTTACAATACACATGGATCAGTTATCTAGTTTGAACATGAATAGGAATCAAAATTGGATAACTCGAGAGCACAATCGAAGTTTTATAACATGGTTGAAAAATCACATTAACTCAAAGTTTGATATAGACCCCGGATCAATTTCACAGAGATTGAGGTGGCTAGCAAATGGTCCGAGTTTAAATGTCTTTTCTTACACCGGTTATGTAATTAACGGCTACACATTTTATACCAAGAACAAGATGATCAAACCACTATGCAAAATAGCAGAGTCACTCTCGTAGCTGAAGCGATGCATATCTCAAGTGCAAAAGACAAAAACCCAATATATGCAAATCTATCATATTTTGGGGTTATCGAGCCCATATGGGAGTTAGACTACACAATGTTTCATGTTCCCAAATTTGGTTGCAAGTGGGTCGATAATAATAATGGCGTTCGGATTGATGAGTCAGGGTTCTTGCTTGTCGATTTTAATAGGGTGGGATACAAAGATGAGCCTTTTATTTTAGCGTCGCAAGCTCAACAAGTGTTTTATGTCACTGATCCTGCTGATGATAAATGGTCTGTTGTCCTATCGACTAATAAAATAAGTGATGATAACAATAATGATGAAGATGTTGGTAATGATCTTTTCTTTGCAACATCACAACCACGTGAAATTGATTCAACTGATGATGGTTTATATCTTAGAGATGATCATGATGAGGGAATTTGGATTAATCCATCGTTTCGTATCGTTAATGGACAAACAAATGTGAATCCCACCAGGAAAAGATTGTTGGAACCAAGTTGGTTTTACATATAGAGTTTTGATGTTAACAAAAGTATTTTGTGAAAACAATATATTTGACTTCAAAGAGTATGAAAGAAGATTCATGTTTTTGAAGAAAATCCAAAATAAGATTTGATTCAAATTTATAATTGAAGAAAATCTTAAATAAGATTTGATGCAAAATTATAATTGATGAAAATTTAAAATAAGATTTGATTAAGATTTAGTGAAGAGTTGAAGAAGATTTGATCAACATTTAATGAAGATTTGAAGAATATTTGATCTACATTTAATGAAGATTTGAAGAATATTTGATCAACATTTAATGAAGATTTGAAGAATATTTGATCTACATTTAATGAAGATTTGAAGAATATTTGATCAACAATTTAATGAAGATTTGAAGAATATTTGATCTACATTTAATGAAGATTTGAAGAATATTTGATCAACAATTTAATGAAGATTTGAAGAATATTTGATCTACATTTAATGAAGATTTGAAGAATATTTGAAGAATATTTGATCAACATTTAATGAAGATTTGAAGAATATTTGATTTGAAGGATTTACAAATTCAATCTACACAAAATAGGAACAGAATCATTCTGAAGAATTTACAAAGTCAATCTACACAAAATAGGAACAAAATCAATATGAAGAATTTACAAACTCAATCTAAACAAGATACAATTCAGAATTAAATAATGGCTAAATTGGAGCCCAAATTTTTACTATAAATAGACACTCAAGGCTGAAAGAGAAAAGCATCGAAAAGCAGAAAAGAGTAACTCAAGCTCAAAGTTCTCAATTCATCTTAGAGTTCAAAGAGAGAAACACTTGTTCAGGTTAGAAATATTTTTTGAGTGTTCTTTTCTTAAAGTGTGAGAGTTATTATTATTATTATTATCAGCTTTGTTAAAAGCAACTACTTAAGTTTCAATCTCTTGTATCCAACCCGATAGTGGTTTAGTTCCTTCTTCAATCTGGGATCGTCAGGTTGTTAGGAGAAGACTTGGCTTGTAGGGTCAAGGTGGTTAGTTCCTCAAAAGTCTGGGGTTGTCAGGCTGTTTGGGAAGACTGGCTTGGAGGGTCAGGTTCTTTGTAATTCAAGGTTTTTGATTTAGTGGATTAAAGCCTTCTGAATGAGGGGACTGGATGTAGCCAAGTTAGTGGTGAACCAGGATAATTCTACGCGTCAAATTATTAATGCTTTCATTTTAGTATTTAGCTTGAACTGTATTTGATTTTCTGCTTATACTTATTTTCTACTTATATTTAGCTTAATCTTAGTGTTTTATACTAAGTTCATGTAATTTAAGTGTTTGACCTGCCAGAACTGATTTTCTACTTATATTGAACTTGAAAAAGCTTTGTTTGAGTACTGGGAATTTTTTTTGAACTTGAACTGATCATCCCAATATGAACTGATCATGTAATTTAGCATTGATATATATATATAGGTATTTAACTAATTATTTGGAAGAAAAAAATCCAAATATAGGTATTTTACTAATTATTTAGCATTTTACAGAAACTGAACTTATATTGTAATTTAACATATTTAACTTGAACTGAACTGAACTGAACATAAACTTGTAATTTTACAGCGCTTTTGTCAATAAGCGCTATAAAAAGCCTTTAAAAAAAATAAGGAGGTCACATAGCGCTTGCACAAAATAAAACAAAGAGGTCTTTTAAAGCGCTTTTTGGACAAGCGGTGTAAAAGGCTTTCAATAAAAAAAAATAAGGATGTCTTTTAAAGCGTTTGTTCTATAAGCGTTGTAAAATGGTCACATAGCGCTTGCACATAATAAAACAAAGAGGTCTTTTAAAGCGCTTTTTGGACAAGCGTTGTAAAAGGTTTTTAATAAAATAAAATAAGGAGGTCTTTTAAAGCGCTTGTTACATAAGCACTGTAAAATGGTCACATAGCGCTTGCACATAATAAAACAAATAGGTCTTTTAAAGCACTTTTTGGAAAAGCACTGTAAAAGGCTTTTAAAAAAATAAAATAGGGAGGTCGTTTACAGCGCTTTTGGACAAGCGCTTTAAAAAGGCTTCTAAAAAAGCGCTGTAATAGGCTTTTAAAAAATAAAATAAGGAGGTCTTTTACAGCGCTCTTTCAAAAAAGCGTTGTAATAGGGTTTTATATATAACAGTAAACCGCTTCAGTTTTCTCTTCATTACGTAATCTTCCCGACGAACTTTTGGCATTGCGAAACCTCCTCCTCTTCATTGTCCTTCTCATTGCGAACCTTACTGTCCCTACGAACCCTATTGCGAACCATCTCCATTGCGAACCATCTTCATCTTTGTTACTATCCCTACGAACATTACATACTCCATACGAACCCTAATTACGTATTTCTGTGAACCCTACTCTATCGTACGAACCATTCGTATTTCTGCGCACTCTTCTCGCTGTTCCTTCTTAAGCGAAGCCGTAACCCTACGAACCCTCATTACGTATTTATGCGCACTCTTCAGGTATTGTATTTATTAATTTTTTGTTGTCACTAAAATGCATGTTGAACTTATACTGCTATGTACTTAGACTACAACATGTTGGACTTGTTGAAGTTATACTGAACTGCATGTTGAACTTGTTGTAGATAAATGGATTCCAACAAGGATTTAGATCGTCAAAATGAGGAAGTTGTCAACAATAAGACTTATGAAAACGAAGTTAAACGTGGTGCAACCATTATGCAAAAGGTCATAAAAGCAAGAAGTAATGGCATTAAATTTGAGGTATACTATACTTTGTTTGCTGTTTATTTTTTATCTTTTTTGAAAGCATGTACTTACTCTATGAGTTTATTAGGTGGGATGGAATGAAAGTGGTCAGCCAATTGAGCCCGACAGTTCCATGCTGGTAAGTTATATTGGTGTAGTTGTTCGTCAGAATATCTCAATTACAATTGACGATTGGAGAGATAAGGCTTTGAAGGATGCAAAAGATATATTGTGGAATGATATACAAGTAACTTTTTTACTCCACTTTTTTGTTACTTATAATTTTTTCCATTGAAATACTTTTACTCAAACTATATCTTTATTTGGTTTACAATCTGCTTTTAAAGTTGATGAGGTGAGAAAAAATTACGTGCTTAGAGTTGCCGGAAAAATACACCGGGGATTTAGATCTCATATGTCAAACTGCTACTTAAGAGATCGTGATGGAAATGTGAATGTTGAAGCTCCAAAAATATATAAACACTATATATCAAATGAAGAATGGAGCGCATTTGTAGCTAAACATGCAGACCCCGCGTTTGTGGTAAGTGATTAATTTATTAGCATTTGTGTTTTATTATTCATATTCATACCGTATTTTAAATTTTTACACGATTGTTATTTTTTTTATATAGAGTATAAGTACGGCAAATCGCGAGAGGGCCAAAAATCCAACGCATCCATACAAAAAATCTCGTACAGGGTGAAGACGAATAAAGAAAAGCAACTTATGAAGCTCCAACGTGAAATACAAATGGAGAGTGAAAATGCTAGTTGCAACATTGATCTTAAAAGTTTTCCTGAGGTAATTAATTACTTTATAAAATAAGAAATTCATTCAACCTAATTATTTCACATACTTAAGTTTTAACCATTGATTTAGGGTGTCTCTACTTGCGTGCTGTATCTATCCTCCCCTACTCATCGCAAGGTTGGAAAAAATGAACATTGTACAATACCTTGGGAGAAGTATTGCACAACACTCCGATCCCTGTCGGCCATGTCAAAGTATCACCCGTGATTGTTTTTGAACCAAATGCACCGTTGCCTATACCGGACAACGATGGAGATATGAAGTATTTGGGAGAAGCAATAGGTAGTTATGTGGCATGGCCCAAAAATCTTGTTGGCCTTGATAAGGTATGTTTAATTGATATGTATATTTAATTGCACGATATATGATTATGATTGATTATATTTAATTGCTGATTTTTTCCGCTGTTAACTTTAATTTCACATTTATTTAGATTCTTACAAAGTCTAGAGGGAATGACAAGAAGATTCCCCGCAATGAGTCAATCACGTCACTAGAAAAGGTTTGATATTTTTTCAGATTAACCTCATTTTTCAGATTCAATTAACTAACAAATTGATTAACCTCATTTTTTCAGATTCAATCAAAACTACCCGCACAGCAAACCTGCCAGAATAAAGTCGCACCACAGCTGGATGTTCGTGGTAAAAATAAAGCTGGCAAACTTCAAAAACTTGAGGATAATAAAGCTGCCGCAATTCAAAAACTGGATCGTGGAAAATCAGTTGCTGCTCTTAAAATAAGTCATCCACGCCTTGCTCGATTTGGGTCGTGTCTTGACATACAAACAAAAACGAATATGGACAACAATGATTCACGTATCATATGCCTGGAGAAAGCTATTTTCGGAGATGAGTCTGAAGAATTACTTGATAAAGAGCACATATACGAACTTCTCAATCATAAGGAGTTGAGTGCTACTGTCATCAGCATATACATTAGGTAAAATTACTTTTAATTGCATTTATTGGTAATTAATTTAATTTATTGGTAATTAATCTAATTTGACATTTTCATTGAAGGTTTTTGTATGAGAAGTTGGTGTGCATACGCAAATTGTCAGATAGATTTTCATTCTTGCCTTCGCATAAGCTTTCCATGTTTAAACTCGATCCAGTTAATGTAAAGAAATATGTTGTTGATATCCTATTGGGAAATAAAAAGAAGGATAAACTGTTTTTTGCGCCATAGAATTCAGGGTAATTATATATTCTTTATTTATATCTTTTTTAATTTATGATACTTAATTTATTAGTTGTGTAAACAAAATTGCCAACCAAATTTTTGTTGTTGTAGGGCACATTGGGATCCCTGTTTGCAATCAATGCACCTCTGAAATTATATACTATTTAGATCCCTTGCACGACCATTACAACAATCACTCAGATATAAAGACTATCTTCGACACGTAAGTAATATTCATTTATTTCTTACATATATATATATATATATATATATATATATATATATATATATATATATATAATGTGTTTGTTAATGCTATAATAATCACATTTATTTGATAGTGTTTTACAAGTTTTCCGATATCAAAGGGGTGCTATAGTGTCGAAGCAAAAGTCAAACAACATCACATAGATTTCAATAAAGGTTTGAAATATATGCCTTTAAAATTTCATTTACAATCAATGCACAAATATTTATTGACTTATATGTTTTATTTTACAGTGCCCTCGCCAAACTAACAACATAGACTGCGGCTACTATATACTGTGATTCATGAAGAAGATTGTTGATATGAATCAAACTATAATTCTAGAAACGGTACGGTATTTTCATTATATTTTGATTTTCATATATAAACTATGTACATATTTGATTCTAACTTATTTATGTTCAAATATTATATCGCACAGTACTTTGACAATTCCAGCCCAACATACTCTGAAAGAGATCTAACTGAAATAAAGGAAGATTGGTGTTAGTATGTGATCGAACTGAAAATTATTTAATTTGCTGGGAAATTGGCATGCTGCAGGTTGTGAAATTGGCATTATTGCTGGGAAATTGTAAAAAATAGTACTGTTGTGAATATGGCAAAAATTTGTAAAGTTATATATTTCTGTTGTGAATATGTAAAAAATATAGTAATTGATGTGAATATTCAATTGTTGCACATGTTTAAATGAAATTGTTGTTGCTGTGAACTATGTGTAATTGGGTGTTGTTATGAACTGATTGTTGTTGTATATATGAACTGATTGTTGCTGTTGCTGTTTAAATGAAAAATATAGTAATTGTGTCAATATCATGTGCTGGATGAAAATGATTTTGGAAAAAAATTAAAAGACAACGCTTTCTTAAAAAAATGCCATAAAAACCTGTTTATACAAACAAGCGTTATTTTAAAAATTCCATTTACAGCGCTTTTTAATAAAACTAGTAATGCACATATTACAGCGCTTTTTTGAAAAAGCGCTGTAAAACTAGTACAACAAGCAGCGTATTTTTAGAAGGGATTTACAACGCTTTTTTGAAAAAGCGCTGTAAAACTAGTACAACAAGCAGTGCATTTTTAGAAGGGATTTACAACGCTTTTGAAAAAAGCGTTGTAAAACTAGTATAACAAGTAGCGTGTTTTTAGAAGAGATTTACAGCGCTTTTAAAAAAACGCTGTCAAACGAGTACAACAAGCGCACTATATATGCACCTATTATAGCGTTTTTTTTATGAAATACGTTGTAAAACTACTCTAAGATAAGTGTTGAGTGCTATATATTACAGCGCTTATTTATTTTAAAGAGCGATGTTGTATCTTTTAACAGCGCTAGATACTACAGTACTTAAAAGCGCTGTAAAGGGCTTAAAAAAAGCGCTGTAAAATGTTATTTTTCGCGTAGTGATTGCACCTTTTAATTATCTAAGTCAGTCCAATTAATCTCAGGTTTGTCAATAGGTTTACCATCTCTTATAATGGTTGGATCAAAAGGTCAATTATCCAGAACTTTCCAAACCACCATATCATAAGACATATATGGACTTTCACACAATCTCTCCATAGTTTTCTTCTTTGAATACAAGGGCTCTATCATACACATCCTTAGGTTCAAGGTAAGCCATTAGGAATAATTCTTGAGGTTTTTACACCCTTTAAATAAGAATAACCAAAGCTCTTGACTCCACTTATTAGGATCGATGGCTACCCGAATCTAGAAGGGAGTGAATAGATTCCTTGCACACAACGGATAAAACGATTTTAAACTTTTTCGCAAAAGGAACATTATGTTTATTGGAATTATTAATGAAACCTTTGAGATTTATTGCAAAACACTAAACTTTGATAACAATAGTTTAATGTGTTAATTCTCTGATTGAAAAGAGACTTCAATTAGGTAATTACTAAAGATCAATCAATCACCAATACACAAATTCAATAACAAATTGAATAAGATCTAAACTAAACTTAAATAACACAAAATACTTCAACGATTTTGATTTACATTGACAAAAATTATGCACTAATACTAGACTTTGTTTTCCACGTTATGTCTAAAAAACAAGATCAAAAATCAATTTTCAATACAACTAAAAGTCATACTAAGAACAAAATTTTTATCAATGTTCTTGAGAATTGTTTTTCTACCAATTTGTGAAGCAATTTCCTACACATACTATATTAGAAAATTTATCAACAACTTCAATCAATACATATGCATAAACTTCTTCATATTGACCAAAAATCATTTTATCAAGAAGATTAAGGGATAAGGAAAACATCATCGGACTTTTTTTTACAGATGATGCGTATGATGCGATGATGCAGATGATGTAACAAAGATAAGATGCAAATACACAATTAATTGTATTACTATATTTTCTATACTTTTTTTTCTCTGTCATTTTTAAAAAGGGAGAAATTAGAAATAAACACAACATAAGGCAAGAAAACTCCCACCCAAGTACACATATAAAATGGGTAAACAACTCAGAAAAACAATTAAAGATATCAGATGATTAAATAAATAAAATGGAATCATAAGAGAAAGATTGAAATAAATGAAATACAAAAAAATAATGCAAAACGGTAAAGTTTCGTTAATGAAAAGACAAATGGTTACAACCAATAATGAAGGAATAAAAATAGAAAAATAAAAGAACTATTTCTAAAAGGATTATCTAAAAGCACGCCTTAACAGCTTTAACAACTTCCTCGATTTGATTTGTGAAAAGATCCACCATGTGGTGAACTTTTTGCAGAGCTATCCGAACTTCAAGTTATTCAAGGAGAATGTTACTCACTATTGAAGCAACTTCATATGGTGAAATTTCCTTCTTCTCAGGAGAGAAAAATGACTTTCTTTTTCTAGCAAAACCAATATCCATAGCAGAAGAGTTTGAAAGAAGAAGAAAGGAGATAATAAAAGTTGAAAACAAAGAGGTATAAATAGCCAATTTTTTAACAAAATATTTCGAAAAACTACAAAATAATGATGAGAACGTATAAAAAATTATAAGGTGAAAGGGAGACGTGCACATCATGACTTGAGTGATATTTATGACACACAAAACTTATTTAAGAATTCGAAACAAGATTGGAAGATGATGAAGAATTATAACAGAAAAATAAATAATTATTTTAAACTAAGGATTCTTTTACTAATGATAAACTTAGTAAAAAAATATAAAAATAAATGAAATAGAATTAGTAACCCGAGGAAGACGTAAGAAAATAAGAGGAACTAATAAAAAAAACTCACAGTTTGAGGAGAACAAAATACATTAGACAATTTTAAGTGATTGATTATCATAAGTTTTTTATTTTTCAAGTTTCAATTTCAATCATAGATTGTTATAAGAATTAGAAGAAAGAAGGAAAATACATCAAAAATAAAAAATAAAAATAAAAACATAAAGTTATAAACATATCATAAAGTAAACAGAGTCCAAAAAAAAAAAAAAAAAAAAAAAAA
>JBBPBQ010020324.1:36374046-36443166 GCA_037974755.1 Cicer yamashitae | reverse complement strand
ATCATAAAGTAAACAGAGTCCAAAAAAAAAAAAAGGAAATACAAAAGGGAATAGAGGATAAAACAGAAAGAACATGAATTCAATTTATAATTCACATTACAACGGTAACAAATGCAACTTGCATTACAACTGCAATATTTATTACAAAAGAGAAAAAATCAAAATGGGTTAAAAATAAAATAAAAATCAAAGGGTTTTTTAATGTTTTTTAAACCAGACTCATTAATTTAAATTAAATATTAGGTTTGAATCACCAATTCCAAATACATAAATAAACTAAATCTCTTTATTGACGCTCTTTTCAGTAAATGCTTTCCTTATTAGAACTTCCATCTGATAGAGAGATGAATAAGTTTTCCTATTCAAGAATCTACATTTTAACTTGTCAGACATAACAAAAGAAAATGAGATGCTTCAGAATCTCTTTTTTCTCTAATTGTCTTTGATTTGTGTGATGGGGATTTCACGAAATATCAAGATCGAGATATAATCTTCCAAAGGTACAAATCTTCGATAAGATTGTAGGTGCTCCAACCGTTCTTCTTTATTAACATGCCTTTCATTGCTTTTTCCCACTACCTTCTTGTGGACAAGGTTCTTAGTAGGAGATAGAGACATTTGACATCCAAGGTTTACACTTGTGTCAATCTTTGAATGCATTTTGTGAACCTTCTTGCATAATCCTTCTTGTTGACCGTAGTTCACAAATGTAACGAATTTAGGATTTCTGAACTTTTCAATATTGAAGTTGAATAGTTCATGTTTTATGAATATATTAAAGTCTTTCAACAGTACAATGTAAGAGGGGGATCATTTAGGAAGATGAGGACTTAACAAAAGATGAGAGATTGAACTGGTTTTTCCTAAAGGGCCTCAAGTTTAAAAATTTTGGATGTAAAAAGAATGAGGTGATGAGAGAAGAGTGGTTTTTGAAACACATTTGAGAGAGGATAATTTTAATAGGCAAGGGATAGGTAGAAACCAAAACATTGGTTTTTCGAAAGGTAAATGCTCAAAAAACAAGACATACGATATGATCAAGGACAAGAAATCTCGGTGCAAGATAGAGGATCCGTACCACCACTACTAAAGCTACAAGTAAGCTATTAAAGCAAACACAAGAAAAATCTTTACAAAACATAGATAACATGAAACAGAAGAAACACACAAAAAAGGAATAAAATTATTTCCTATAAAATCAAAGACATAAGATTTGGTAGAAAGACATATACATATATGACAGTAAAAAACATGTACAATAACTTTTAAAACAATAGAAATAAATTACAGAGTACCTGACTCAATGACATACAACGATGATTTAGTAAATTTGTCCATACTCTTGTTCTACAAAAGTTTGCCAATTTCCCGTTTAGATGATTTTTTAACTAGATGCAAAATTAACTTGGTTCTGATCATTCTTCCTTCTAACACAAACATCAAGATATGCAGTCCTTTTGTTTTGTGATTTAACTTCATAGTAATGATTCTCGTGTGATTCAAACACATTATACACAGAGGCAAGTATCTTATATTCGAGCGAATAGAGGGATAACTTCAGACTTCACAATTAAAGGATGCCAAGGTAGCTCGTTTGAGGTTCTCATATTTCCACGAGAGTTTCACCACGTGATGAGAAAATCAAATAATCTCATTTATTATACTGAGTTCTCTAGTGAAGGAATCATATGATAATCTTCCATTAGAGAATTTTGGTTTTTACTTGTAGTTCAATCTTCTTCAAATATAATTTTGTTCACGATCATTGTTGGTATGTCATCTACGAGTCCCATCAGATGAAGATATTTGAACCATAAAAGGAATAACCTTCTAGTTTACTCTTACTTCATACTCATGCTGCCTCTTCCAAAATATGGATTGGTTGTTATTGATCTAGCCATTAGATGCATAGTTGACTTTCATCTTGATTTCAACCAAAGACAAATATGTGTATCCTCCAATATTTGTTTTGATTAAAAACTTTAGCTTGCACATTTGAACACACATCACATATCATTGAAGTTTTAACAAACTTCTCTCTATTTGGTCAGCTCCAACATTGTTGACATGCATTATAATGTTTCCATTATCTTGCACTAACAATTATGTTATTTTGACTAATACTTTTCTTATCATCATATAAATTTTACTATTAGTAAATTGATTCTTCTCACTTATTAACTTACTTGGCTTCATTGAAGCACATATGTTTTGTACAGGTTGATATTGAAGAGTTTCAAAAACACAAACAGAAGTTTGATAAAGAATTAATGAAAATGAAATTAAGAAGCTTTTCAGAATCATATGAGTAGATCATTGATTTCAATTGAGTTTCTAGTTGCAGTTGAAAAATTAATCACATGGTGAAATATTTTCTAACATAATCCTAATCTAAGATATGGAATTGAGATTTCTTACTCAATTCAAAGAACATTTATGTTCAATTTTTCATTACTAACAGTTAAAATCATTTTTCATTTATGTTCTTCTCTTTATATGTTCATTTATCTCAATACAGAGATTCAATTTTACTGCTCGAAATGTCGTTAAAGAGTGATTACTCATATAAAAAAAATACTTTAACAAAAATAAACAAGTTTGGAAAATTTTAAATATTTGAATGATCTCCAAGAAAACGTTTTCAAGAAATGACATTTGTAAAGAGATGAAATTATCCATTGAGAAATAGATTATCTGCTAATTCATTTGAATGACGAGAATCACAAGAAAAGGGAAGTTGCATTGTGTTCTCTGTTTTAAATATTTTTCGCATGGCTAGACTATAGTAAAGAAAACAGAACAAATGAGTAAGAACATAATGGAAAGACACATTGATTTATCTTGGTTCATCACCAACACAGTAGTTACGTCCAGTCCCTTCCACCTAAAGGATTTAATCTGCTAAATCACCATTGAATCGAACTTACACTTGAACACCTACTAGTCACAATCATTGTGTTCAATGTTCTCACCTCAAGCTTAATACCGTCAAGATGTTGAGGAAAGACAGCCACTATCGGGCCGGGTTACAAGTTCAATCAATGTCTTCTCAACTTCCAGCTTAGAACTGTCAAGTTGTTGAGGAAGGAAGCAACTACCGGGCTTGGTTACAAAGGGATAGGTTTAGGTTTTTCTAAAAAAAACTCTTTTCAAGGGGTTGTTTACAAAGTATTCTCATAATTTCAGCATTTTGATAAAACGATTGATCAAGAGCAGTTGTATTTGCTTGCTTGTTGTTGTGTGTTCTTCAAGGAGAAAACGCATCCTTATATAGATCATTTTAGTGTTTCTGGCCTTTGACCCGATTGCACAAGATCAACAAGCATATCATGAAATTTTCATAATAAGTCTCTCTAATTTTGTATCAAAATTTTCAGCATTTTTGAAAAAAATCGTTATCAATAATTCTGCATATCTTGGTATGAAAGAAGAAGCAGCAAAGGATACGTAAATTAGTGCATGCCTCATAGACCATCATTAGACATAACAGATTCATGGATATTATTAGAGGATGCGGAGAGTTTTCCCTTCTCGGAGCAATTACTTTATCAGATCATTGACTTTCATAAGAGTTTTGACTTCTTCAGAGCATTGCCTTTTTTAGAGCATTGACTTTCTTGATAGCATTGACTTTGTTAAAGGATACATAATAAATCATAGTCAAACGATCATATGCTTGATGTGATCATCAGGGGCAATCACTTACTTGTTACACTTATTAGAGGCAGAGGCAATCACTTGCTTGTCACGCTTATCAAAGGCAAACGAACAGACGCTTTTTGCATTCATCAAAGGTAGAAAACAGATGCATGTTGCATTGATCATAGGCAGATGATCGGATGTAGATTGTAATCATCAGAAACAGACGAACTAGAGCATAGTTGCATGTATTAGAGACAACTAAAATATAACATATATGCATTCATCAAAGGCAACTGAGTCAGTGCATTGCTTGCGTTTCCAGAGCCAACCGAAGTAGAGCGTCGCTTGCAATATCAGAGTCAACCGAAGCAAAAAATTGCGTGCAACACCAAAGTCAATCGAAGCAAAACGTTGCTTGCATTATCAGAGTCAACCGAAGCTTGCAACATCTAAGTTACCGCCAGAAGCGCGTGTTAGAACGCGTGCACCAGACTTAGAATGTAGAGCAGAAGAGAAGTCTTGGTGTTTCCTTTGTCTTAGTCTGATACCAGAGGATATAGTATAAGATCTTACAAAATTCACTTGATCTGGGAACTACACATGTAATCAAAACAATAGTTCTTTAACTTGTTCCCACAAACATATTTTGTTGTCATCAAAACAAGTAGGGTAATGGTTCTTCAAACAACTTGGTTTTAACACATTTTATCTATTGTTAGATAGCGATTTTAATCTTCAACAATCAGTTTTTGTAAATCCATGTTTTGAAAGAATTGTAAAAAAAGGAATTTCAAAAGTAAATTGAAAATAGGATTGACCCAAAAACATAAACCAAGTCAAACCATTTAACTGATATTTCAAAATTAAAGAATCTTTACTTTTACATGGTAAAGTGCTCCATCAAGAGACCGAGCTCTGACATCAATTGAATGTGTTGGAAAACACAAGAAAAGGGGGGTTTGATTTGTTTTAAACATTTCTTCTAAAATAAATTTGTTTTGCTAATTAAAAATATATGTTCTTTATCAAAACGTTGAACTTATGATTATAAATCAATTTAAGTAAAATAAAGTTGAATAATAAAGAACTTAGATTAAATAACAGAGTAAAAATAGAGAAGGGAGACAAGCACTTTTATACTAGTTGACAACAATTTCTTGCTACAAGTACTCCTATCCTTACAAAGATATTTTGCCTTAGTACATTCGAGGACTTAATCCACTATTAAACAATAGCATACAAATATTATTTACTCCGCCTCTTAAGGCGTTGAGTATTCTTCTTCTACCTCTCTATGCTTTCACCACTAGAAACATTTCTAGTCTTTTCAATATTATGGCAAACTACCATTGAGGTTCACAAGTATTCTTACACCTCTTCAAGTACCTCTTATGGATGAAAGAGTTGTTGTCACTATCGGGCTGATTTACATCAGTTCCAATTTGTGTCTGAACTGACACAAAGTCTGTCTTTAGGATTCTAACTATCATTGAGAAAATATTACATTTCAAATCCTATATTAGTTCAGGTGTATAAAACAACTTGATTGACTTATATCAATTCTAATAATTCTCTATTGAGAGAATTTTTCATTCATTATTTTGTTTTGATGTATTCTAGGTTTTTTCAAGAAATCTCTTTACAACATTATCTTTTTCCTTATTATCGATCGCAAACTATTTTTTAGAAATATTGGTATTTAAATACTGAAGAATATATCTATTGGAAATAGTGTCGTTGGTGATCTTGACACGTAACAATAGTATAATGAGCCATTAAAAGATTTATACTACTCATAGTAATATTTCAGTTTGTTGTTGTACTACATGAACATTTGTACCGTGCTAACTAGAGGATACAAATTGTTTGTTAAGTTCTGGTGCCAGCTCATCAGAAGAAGAAAAATTCTCCCTGTCAGTATTTTGTCTTCAAACGAATACTAACACTAAATCAATCTTCAATGTTGACTAGAAGCATCTCTTTATAGAAAATTCAAAGTCATTTTCTTCATTAGAGGATTTGACTCTATCAGATGCTTCATTTAGAGTGTTATTCTTTGGTCTTTGAGTTAAGAAAAAACACAGAAAATATTTATAACTTGAACAAGTGTTTCTTTCTTTGAACTCTAAGATGAATTTGAAATTTTGAGCTTACAAGTGTTTCTAATTTTCGATGGTCTTTTTCTTCAGCCTTGAGTATCAATTTACATATAAAATTAGGGCTTCAATTTACCCCTTGTTTAATTATGAATTGTATATTCATTCCTAGCTTGGTCAACAATGATCTTATTCAAAAACAATTCTGAACAAGATGCTTTTTGATAATATGTTCCTAAGCCAATTCTTTATTTCTGAATCCAATATGAGCAGTTCTTCTAGATTGATTTTGTTCGTATTTTGTTCATATTGAGTTTGTAAATTCTTCAGATTGATTATGTTTGTATTTTGTTCAGATTGAGTTTGTAAATTCTTCATATTGATTATGTTCGTATTTTGTTCAGATTAGTTTGTAAATTCTTCAGTCTACATTGTTCATATTTTGT
The DNA here is from genome assembly GCA_037974755.1 of Cicer yamashitae. NCBI lineage: Eukaryota > Viridiplantae > Streptophyta > Magnoliopsida > Fabales > Fabaceae > Cicer > Cicer yamashitae. The sequence goes on along the minus strand of JBBPBQ010020324.1, from coordinate 36,436,982 downwards.
TGAAGATAAATCTTGATCAAATCTGTTTCAAATCTTGACCATATCTTCTTTTCAACTTGGTCAACGATTTTCTTCAATTATAAATCTGAATCAATTTTTTTTTAGGTTCTCTTCAATTATAAATCTGAATCAAATATTATTTTAGATTTTCTTCAATTATAAATTTGAATCAAATCTTATTTTAGATTTTCTTCAATTATAAATCTAAATCAAATGTTATTTTAGATTTTCTTCAACTATAAATTTGAATCAAATCTTTTTTTAGATTTTCTTCAATTATAAAATCTGAATATAAACCTTTTGTTAGATTTTCTTCAATTATAAATTTGAATCAAATCTTATTTTAAATTTTCTTCAATTATAAATCAAAATCAAATTTTATTTTAGATTTTCTTCAATTATAAATTTGAATAAAATCTTTTTTTTGATTTTCATCAATTATAAATATGAATAAAAACCTTTTTTTTAATCATTCCTCTATAGGTTTTTTATTTTTGGTCAACTTTTTGGCCTGAATCATCTTTTTCAAGTGAACAAGTAGGGTTCATTAGTGTAGCCATAGGTTTGCAATCACCCATCTTAAACTTCTTGAGAAACTGTTTTGTATATTTAGTTTGATGAATGTATATACCTCTTTGACTTAACTGAATTTGTATCCTTAAGAAGAACTTAAGTTCTCCTATCATACTCATTTGAAATTCAAGCTGCATCAAATTAGAAAATTCTTGGCAAAGAGTGCCATTAGTAGATCCAAAAATAATGTCATCAACATAAATTTGAATAATAAGAATGCCATCTCCTATTGATTTTTCAAAAAAGTGTATTATCTACTTGTCCTTTTTCAAAGTTATTTTTAAGCAAGAAGTTACTAAGTCTATCATACCATGCCTTAGGTGCCTGTTTTAGACCATACAGAGATTTCCTAAGTTTAAAAACATGATTTGGAAATTCAGAACTTTCAAAATCTGGGGGTTGTTTAACATAGACTTCTTCACTAATATAACCATTTAGAAAAGCACTTTAAAGATCCATTTGAAATAATGTAATGTTATTATTTGTGGCAAAAGAAAGTAGGATACAAACAACTTCTAACCTGGCCATTGGAGCAAATGCTCAGTGTAATCAATGCCCTCTTGCTGACTGTAGCCTTATGTGACAAGTCTTGCATTGTTTCTGACCACTTCACCTTTTTCATTTAGCTTGTTTTTGAAAACCCACTTGATTCCAATAATCTTCTCTGGCCTAGGTATTAGATCCCAAACATCATTCCTCTTAAATTCATTTAACTCTTCTTGCATTGCAAGAATCCATCCATCATCTGCCAAAGCTTCATCAATAGAAGTAGGCTAAATTGATGAGAGTAAGTCAAACAAAGTGGTATCTTTTAGTGATGATCTGGTCCTCAAATGATCACTTGCATTTCCAATTATTAGATTTTCAAGATGAAATGACTTCCATCGAGAGATTCCTTCTGACTTATCTTGATTGTTCTGACTTGATCAGATTCATCCTTTGAAGATTTGTCATCTTCTTCTGATTCGCTTGTATCTTCTGATTTTGCAAGTTCTTCTAGTATGTCTACATCTGTTTCCCATAGTTCTGATAAACCTGCACTATCATCATCTTGCTTTGACTTTTCAAGGTCAAGTTGTTTGTCATATAACATAATATATATTAGACGATTTAAGAATGAAACAATACAGCCTTAAACACCTGTTTTGTTAGTGGTGATTTATGCTTGTTTATGAAGAAACAAACTTGTATTCTGCTTCTGCTGAAATGTTCAGATTTTGTGATTCTCTCGGCTCCTCTAAATTTTTGAACTTGCAAAATACTTATCTAGCTTTGATTTTTAAGATCAAGCTTCTTGTTATCACAATAAACATAATATCACACAATAATTAAATTTAAAGAAAGATATAACCTATATGTCAACAGTTTTAGTTTCACTCTGAAAACCTTCATAGTTCTTCTTTTCTAGTTTTCAGATTCTGAATTTGCATATTCTCTTATTAGAGGGTCTAGATGAAGGGATTTGAATTCCTATCCAGGTTTGTAGTCTTGATGAATTTGATTGGAGTGTTCAGAGAAGTCTCCTGATTCTTATTGTTCATCTGACACATCTGTTTCTACTGATGTATCAAGTTCATTTGGTAATTTTGGAACTGATGGTAATTATGGTTCTTCTGGTAGTTCCAGTTCTGTTGATATGTGTGATTTCTCTACCAATTTGGATTTTGATGATACTCTAGATTTTTCTGAAATTTCTGGTTCATCATATGGTTTTTCTTTTTCTAATAGTTATGGTTTTGATAGGTACTGTGTTGACCAGTCTTTCTTCCACCAGAGTCAGGTCTTGGGACATAGACTTTTTTTCCCTTCATAAGTTGCTAGCATCCACTTACCAAATGCCATGATTGGTGTTTCAACTTGGTTGCTTAAAACATCTGCAACATAAACAATTTTGTCTTTTGGTACCCAAATCAGATTTGGTCCTAGTTTGTTAGTCTTGAAAGGTTTCTTGTCTTTCCTTATATTTAACATGGGATATGATAATTTAGAGTGACATTTCTTTGAACAAACAGTATATTTTGATGATTGTGATGCTTAATCCAGTCAATGAAACCAAATTCACATAGGGTTGATTGTACGCTTGTTTGATCAATTCTATAGTCAAATAATAATAGAATCATAAATTATAAATTATAGAATCTGTGATAGGTCCGAAGCTCGAATGAGTGGATTAATCGTTTTGCTCATCTGTCCAAACTATTTCTAATTTCGATAAATCATTATCAAAACCCCCAATTTCGAATTTCAACTCGGTTAATATCGTTACATCAGGAGTCCTTGCGAAACGACTCGGGTTATTACCCTTTTCTGCACTTATTTTAAATTGTATTTGAACTGTGTGCGACAGCGGATCAAATTGGCGCCGTTGCCGGGGACTCTTTGATAATAATATTAACCAGTTTTAGAGTATTACTAACCATCCTAACAATTGTTTCGTTGTGCTTTGTTGTTCTACAGGTCAGATAGGGTTGTGCTAGCTCGTAGGCACGTTGCTAGTCCAAAAAAATCGGTTTTCAGGCGACTGTGGCGGATTGCTCCGAATTTTCGCCAGAAAATCAGAAAAAAATCAAGGGACTTATTACGGGATTTGACGCTCAAATTCCCAAATTCCTTAATCTGGACCACTTTTTTAATTTTTTGAATTTTCGACATTTTTAAAAAAATCCAAAAAAATTTGCGTGACCTTTATTTGATTTTTAGAGATTTTTGGTGGTATTTTTATATTTTTTGGATTTTATTTGATAGTGTTTTCGTTTTTTCATTTCAATTTTAGCAATAGGGACATTGTTGGAATTTTCAGAATTGTGATTTTGCATTGTATTGTTATGATGATGCATGACTAGGGCTAGTTCTGTAAATCTGCACCCCCTTGACCCTGAAATAGATAGGACCTTCCATTTACGGCGTAGACTTAATAGAGTTGCTGCTAGTGCTAACGTGTCAGATAGAGAGTCAGATAGTGATAGTGAAAAAAGTGACATTTTGCTACACAATATGGCTGATATGAATAATAGAACTTTGAAACAACTTGCTGCACCTGATGTTACCTATAATGCTTTGTGTATTGAATATCCTGAAGTTACTGTACCATTTGTACTTAAATCTGGTTTAATACACTTGCTTCCAAAGTTTAATGGTCTTGCAGGTGAGGATCCCCACAAACACTTGAAGGAGTTCCATGTGGTGTGTTCCACCATGAAACCTCAAGGAGTCACAGAAGATCATATCAAGCTGAGAGCCTTTCCATTCTCACTTCAAGATGCTACTAAAGATTGGTTATACTACCTTCAGCCAGGTTCTGTTACAAGTTGGAATGAATTGAAGAAATTGTTTCTAGAAAAATTCTTCCCTGCCTCAAGAGCTGCTTCAATCAGAAAAGATATATGTGGCATTAGACAAATTGAATGGGAATCACTACATGAGTATTGGGAGAGATTCAAGAAATTGGTGTCTAGCTGTCCTTACCACCAGATTTCTGAACAATTGCTCATCAGTATTTTTATGAAGGCTTGCTACCTATGGATAGAAGCATTTTGGATGCTGCTAGTGGGGGAGCACTTGTCAATAAGACCCCAGAAGCGGCAAAAGCTTTGATTGAGAACATGTCCATTAATTCCCAACAGTTTACAACTAGAAGCAATCCAGCCGTTTTGACAAAGGGAGTGAATGAGATTCAAGCTTCTTCCCACAAGAATCTAGAAAGCAGACTTGATGAGCTTACATCTTTAGTGAAGAAATTGGCGGTAGGTAAAGCCCAAGCAGTGGTATGTGGTATTTGCACTTCTCTGGAACATCCTACAGATTCATGTCCTACTTTGCAAGATGATCCAGTTGCTGATGCTCCTCAAGCATATGCAGCAAACATATTCAACCCTCAAGCCAATTATGATTTGTCATCTAACAGGTACAATCCCGGTTGGAGAAACCATCCCAACCTGAGATGGGGAAATTCATCTGCACAACAGCAACCTAGGCAACAAAACAGTCCGCATCAGCAGAACATTCCACATCAGCAGCAAAGCAATACACCTTCATTAGAGGATCTTGTCAAGCAAATGGCTGTCCAAAATCTTCAATTTCAACAAAGAACAGATTCCACAATACAGAATTTGGAGACAAAGATTGGCCAACTGGCTACTTCAATAAATCAGATGCAGACTCAGGGATCAAACCAACTACCTGCCCAGTCAGTAGTAAATCCAAATGCCCCTAATGTCAGTGCAATTACATTGAGGTCTGGGAAAGCTGTTGAAACACCAAAGGTACCTGAAACTGTTGTGAAAAATAACAAGGCTGCTGAAGAAATTTTGATACCTGAAACTGTTGATGTTGAGCAAAATATACCACTTCCTTTTCCTCAAAGGGCAGTGAAGACTAAGAAAATGGACGAGGCATTAGACAGGGACAGGGAAATCTTGGACACATTTAGGAAGGTGGAAGTGAACATTCCCCTCCTTGAAGCAATTAAACAGATTCCGAGATATGCCAAATTTCTAAAAGAGTTGTGCACACACAAGAGAAGGTTAAAAGGTAATGAAAGAGTAAACATGGGGCGTAATGTTTCAGCCCTCATTCAGCCCATGCCCCAGAAATGCAAAGATCTAGGAACTTTTTCCATTCCATGTACCATAGGCAGTAGTCAATTTGAAAATGCCATGTTAGATTTAGGAGCTTCTATTAATGTTATGCCTACATCTATTTTTAACTCTCTTTCTCTTGGACCTTTACAGAGTACAGGTGTTACCATTCAACTGGCGAACAGAAGCAATGCTCGCCCTGCTGGACTTGTGGAGGATGTACTTGTTCGAGTAAATGAATTAATATTTCCTGCAGATTTTTACATTCTGGACATGGAGGGAGAGAATAATTCCAACAGGGCGCCTATCATTTTAGGCAGACCATTTTTAAAAACTGCTCGAACAAAAATTGATGTACATGCTGGAACTCTATCCATGGAATTTGGTGATAGCATTGTAAAATTTAACATCTTTGATGCTATGAAACACCCCATGGAAGAGCATTCTGTTTTTCAAATTGAGTTACTTGCTGATTTGGTTGATGACACTTACCCTGATATGTTTACTACTGATTTTCCTTCACTGTCTGATTTTGATGATACTTATATTTGTGAATTTTGCATAGATAATCAGTTGTGCTCTGTGTGTGCTGAGATTGAAGCTGCTTTACAGGTTGGTCATTATGCTGATGTTGATACTTCTACTAACATAATTGATTTTGCAGACTTAGCTTCAGCCGCTGATATCATACCCTCCATTGAGCAGCCACCGACTATAGAGCTTAAACCACTTCCTGAAAATTTGAAATATGCATATTTAGATGGAAGTGGCAAATTACCTGTGATTATTTCAGCAAAACTTGAAGATGAACAGGAAGAGAAGCTGTTGCAGATTTTGAGAAAACACAGGAAGGCAATCAGATGGACCTTGGCTGATATTCCTAGTATTAGCCCATCCATGTGCATGCATAGGATACTATTAGAGGATGGAACAAAATCAGTGAGGCAGCCCCAAAGGCGACTTAACCCATTAATTCTGGATGTTGTGAAAAAGGAAGTGACCAAGCTCTTGCAAGCAGGCATTATATACCCCATCTCTGATAGTCAATAGGTGAGTCCGGTGCAGGTAGTCCCTAAGAAAACTGGACTCACAGTGGTTAAAAATGAAAATAATGAACTTATCCCCACACGAGTGCAGAACAGCTGGAGGGTATGCATCGATTACAGGAGACTAAACCAGGCAACCAGAAAGGATCATTTTCCTTTACCATTCATTGATCAGATGCTTGAACGGTTGGCTGGTAAGTCACATTATTGTTTTCTTGATGGTTTTTCTGATTATTTTCAGATCCATATTGCACCGGAGGACCAAGAAAAGACCACGTTCACTTGCCCTTTCGGCACATTTGCCTATAGGAGGATGCCCTTTGGCCTATGCAATGCTCCTGGAACTTTCCAACGCTGCATGATTAGTATTTTTGCTGATTTGATAGAAAGTTGTATAAAAGTTTTCATGGATGATTTTACTGTGTATGGTTCCTCATTTGATGTATGCTTGAACAATTTAGATAGAGTTTTGCATAGATGTATGGAAACTAACCTTGTGTTGAATTATGAAAAATATCATTTTATGGTTGAACAGGGCATAGTTTTGGGACATGTGATCTCTAAGAACGGGATGGCAGTCGATCCTGCCAAAATTGATGTGATTTCTAATTTGCCTTACCCATCTTGCATCCGCGAGATTCGTTCTTTTCTTGGCCATGCAGGTTTTTACAGGCGCTTTATCAAGGATTTCAGCAAGATAGCTCTTCCGCTGTCAAATTTGCTGCAAAAAGATGTTAGTTTTACCTTTGATGACAAATGCAGGAAGGCTTTTGATTGCTTGAAGGCAGCACTGACCTCTACTCCCATCATTCAGCCACCCAATTGGACACTCCCTTTTGAGATTATGTGTGATGCATCTAACTATGCAGTGGGAGCAGTCCTTGCACAAAGGGTTGGCAGGGCTGCCCATGTTATTTATTATGCTTCTAGGACTCTAGATTCTGCACAGGCTAATTACACTACCACTGAAAAGGAACTCTTGGCTATTGGTTTTGCTCTTGATAAGTTTAGATCATATTTGCTAGGTTCGAAGGTAGTTGTTTTTACTGACCATGCAGCTTTGAAGTTCTTACTGAAGAAACCAGAAGCAAAACCGAGATTGATCCAGTGGATGTTGTTACTCAAAGAATTCGATTTAGAGATTAAAGATAAGAGTGGAGCTGAAAACCTGGTGGCAGACCATTTGAGCAGAATAGAACTGGACGAGGACCTCATCCCCATTCAAGATGACTTCCCTGATGAGCAACTGCTACAGTTGCGTGAGGTAATTCCTTGGTTTGTTGATTTAGTTAATTATCTAGTTGCTGGAGTCTTTCCTGCAGATGCATCCAGAACACAAATACACAAACTTAAAAGTGATGCCAAATACTATGTGTGGGATGATCCATATCTGTGGAAATTCTGTAGTGACCAGGTGATTAGGTGATGTGTTCCCCACCATGAGGCTTAATCCATTCTTCATTTCTGTCATGCCTCTCAAGCTGGGGGACATTTTGGTCCTCAACGAACAGCCAGAAAAGTCTTAGACTCGGGTTTCTTTTGGCCCACTTTGTTTAAAGATGCTTTTGAGACTTACAAAACTTGTGAACAGTGTCAAATAGCAGGAACAACAATCACTCGTAGAAGTGAGATACCTCAACAGCCTATGCTTTTCTGTGAAGTATTTGATGTGTGGGGCATTGACTTTATGGGCCCTTTTCCTGTATCTTTTGGTTTTGTCTACATTTTACTTGCTGTTGATTATGTTTCGAAGTGGGTGGAAGCAATACCCACTAGGACTAATGATTCTAAAGTTGTTGCAGGTTTTATCAGATCAAATATTTTTTGCAGGTTTGGAATACCCCAGGCCATCATAAGTGATCAAGGCACTCATTTTTGCAACCGCGCCATGGACGCTTTGCTTCGGAAGTATGGGGTTGTGCACAGAGTCTCTACACCTTATCATCCCCAGACTAATGGGCAAGCTGAAATCTCAAACAGGGAAATCAAATAGATCTTAGAAAAGATGGTGCAGCCAAACAGGAAGGACTGGAGCCATCGGCTGGAAGATGCTCTTTGGGCTCACAGAACAGCTTACAAAACACCAATAGGAATGTCCCCTTATCGACTTGTGTTTGGTAAGGCATGCCACCTCCCAGTGGAAATAGAGCACCGTGCTTATTGGGCTGTCAAAAGCTGCAACCTTGAAATGGAGAAAGCAGGTTTGGAGAGAAAGCTTCAATTGCAGCAACTTGAAGAGCTTAGACTAGAAGCCTATGAGAACTCCCGGATCTATAAAGAGAAAACTAAGTCTTATCATGATAAGATGATTTCCAGGAAGGAATTTTCCATTGGCCAAAAAGTTTTACTGTTTAATTCCCGTCTGAAAATTATGGCAGGTAAACTTCGTTCCAATTGGATTGGTCCTTTTGTTGTTACTAACACTTTTCCTCATGGTGCAGTGGAAATAAAAAGTGAAAACACCTACACTGAAGATTGAACAGGGAGCTCCCTTTCCTTACTCTTAATTCATATTTGTTACTTTGTTACTTTCATTGAGGACAATGTGTAATTTAAGTGTGGGGGGGTAGTATTGAGGATTTTATTTGTTAGGATTTTATTTGTTATAGGTTTCAAAAAAAAAATAAATAAAAAATAAAAATAATAAAAATTAAAAATAAAAATGTGCATTGCATTGCATGCTTTTTCATCAAATTTTGTGGTTGTAAATGTTGTGAGCAAATGTTGTGAGTTTGTTTGGACTGACATGATTGGATATTATCTTTGCATTCTTGGTAAAATAAGTTGGATTAAAATGCTAAATTGCGTATCATTTGTGGTAGGTCATAAACCCTTGTGAGATTTTGAGCCTATTATGAATGGAATATATTTTTCCATCTTCCTTTTTTGTGTGATATCTCACTCATGATTGCTAGTTACGCTAGAACTTGACTTGACTCTTGTCCGCATGCATATATTGAAATGATCTAGGCATTTGTTTCTTGTTAAGCTATTAGCCAAATAAGCCTACCCTTCAATTATCCATTTGTTTAAGCCCCTTTGAGCCTAATTATCCCATTCTTTGTTATATAGCTCATTACAAGCCTAAAAGTGAAAAACAATGAATTGACCCAATCTTGGGGGATAAAGGAGTCTTTCCTTAAATAAGTGTGGGGGTGCTCAACTCAACGTGTTAGTTAAAAAAAAAAGAAAAAAAAAAAGAAAAAGGAAGAAAAAGAATGGAAAAGAAAAAAAAAATGAGAAAAAGAAGAAAATAATAAAAAATAAATAAATAAATAAATAATAAAAAAATAAAAATAAAAAAATTGAAATGAGAAATAAAATGAGGAAAATGGTTATGTTGTGAGTAAAGAGAGTTGATAATAAAAGTCAATGATACTTTGTTGAGTTACTTCTCAATGTTACTTTTCTCTCTTGATCATTACTCCTTTATCCTCTTTGATTTTTAGCCCTAGTCTCCTTAGGATTATCTCACCCTTACCTTGGCCACGTTACAACCTGAATAAAGACCTTTTGATCATTATGTGCATGTGTTTCAATTATAGATGTTAGAGGCTTGTCAAGCCTATGGTAGTGCTAGCTTTCATGATGTGCTTTGAGGGTAAATAGTAGCCCAAACACTTGAGTGATTGAGAGAATTTTATATCTTGTGAGGACTCTATCACTTATGATGCATTCTTTGGTTAATTTATCCTCTTGTTTGCCTTGGTTGTGAAATTATTCATGAATGTCATATTCCTTGAAGTTTGAATTTTTTCTTTTGCTCACCACTTTACATTCCTGAGAATATTTGGAATCGCATGCATTGCTTTGCACGGAGTGCAAAAGCTTAAGTGTGGGGGAATTTGATCATAGCACTTGGGCACATGTGTCTATCCTTTTATTTTGGTATTTTTAAAATCACTTTATAGCTTAGATTAATTTTTTAGTTTGTTTCTAAATTTTGGGTTGAAACTGAATTACAATTTTATTATTTGCATTTTAACCCATGCTCGCTTTGTAGGCCATAACTTGAGCTCTGGATATCCGATTGAGGCATGCGAGCAGTCGTTGGAAAACTAAGAATCAGAGCTACAACTTTTGTGCTGAAAAAAAAATCTGAATTCCGAATTCTACTGAGCCTAAATTACAGATTTCGTAATCTGGACCTTTGTAATAATTTAAATAGCGGGCTACTTGTTTTAAAACCCAAAAAGCCCGAGTACTATATATTTTGGGATTTCTTTCCTTTCTGGATCGTATTATTTTCGGACAGAATAACAATATACACGTATTTTTATTTGCAATCCCATGGAAAGCTAATTTCATCAGGTTAATCCACTCAGAGTTTCATCACACCTGGACATTCAGGTTACATCGTCGATTCTGATTTATGATTATAATTTCGTTATTTGATTATATTGATATTTCGATTGCTTAAATTGAATCTCAATAGGATCGATTAAATTTATTTGACAGAATTTGGTTTCAGTCTCTAATTAAATTATAATTCTGCGACGCTTTTTCGTTAATTGTAATATTTTGATGATTGTGATGCTTAATCCAGTCAATGAAACCGAATTCACATAGGGTTAATTGTACGCTTGTTTGATTAATTCTATAGTCAAATAATAATAGAATCATAAATTATAAATTATAGAATCTGTGATAGGTCCGAAGCTCGAATGAGTGGATTAATCGTTTTGCTCATCTGTCCAAACTATTTCTAATTTCGATAAATCATTATCAAAACCCCCAATTTCGAATTTCAACTCGGTTAATATCGTTACATCAGGAGTCCTTGCGAAACGACTCGGGTTATTACCCTTTTCTGCACTTATTTTAAATTGTATTTGAACCGTGTGCGACAGCGGATCAAATTTTGGTCCCTCTATTTCTAATTTTGCAATTTTGGTCCCCTATTTCTTAAAATTGAGACATTTTGTACTACCTGTATATTTAACTATTAATATTGATTCGGTCAATGATGACATTGTTTTATTTTTTTTAATGATTACTTGGACTTATTTTTTAAAAAAAAATTGTAGCTCATTATTTTTTAAAATAAAATTCACTACTCATATTTTAAAAATAATTTTTAAAACATTTGTTAGCTCTGATTATTAATTAAAATAAACACAAAATAAAATAAGATGGTTGAAAATACATTTTTATCTTTTTAAAATTTATTTTGGTTCTATGTACACCTTTGAAAAAATAAATAGTGGTATACAACGAATCACAATAATTCTTAAAAAGTAAAAATATATTTTTGACCCTTTATTTCATATTATGGTTATTTTAATTGTTAATTAGAGCTAGTAATTTAAATTTTTTTAAAACAATAATATAATTGTGATAACATTATTAATAGTAATTTAAATTACTAGCTCTAATTATTAATTAAAATCTCTAGATAGGACAAAATGTCTCAATTTTAAGAAATAGGGGAACCAGAATTGTGAAATTAGAAATAGAGGGATCAAAATTAAGAATCAATTAAAATAAGGGGACTAAAATTGTGAAATTAGAAATATGAGGACCAAAATTACGAATTAGGTAAAATAGGGGACTAAAACTGCGATATTAGAAAATGGGGACCAAAATTACGAATCAGTTAAAATAGGGGACTAAAACTGTATTTAAGCCTTCATATTATTTTAGATAAGTAGGTATAAATGTACTTGGACATTAAACAACATATAAAAAACAATATTGCTACCCATACCCCTTTTTACTACCCACACCCCTCAAATTTTTTTTAAAAACAAAATACCCAAAACCTATTTATAATATTTTTAAACCCCATTTATCATTTCATCACCATTCTTAACCTCATAACTCATATATTACAAAATCATCCATAACCGAGTTAGCGTACCCAAACTGAGTTCACGTACGTTTCTGGGTTTAGGGTACGAATACAGATTCAGAAAAACCTAACATTACATTTTGGGTTTGCTACGAAATCTGTAACACCCCGATTTTTTAAAAGCGCGAGTGTATTTTTTTTTTCAAAATAAAGTGATAAAAATCCCAAGTTAAATCCCAAAATAAAGAAAATACTTTTCGATAAAATATTTGAGTCGTGACACCACGACAAAGGTTATCATTAATTACAACAGCATAAATGGTTTTGAACAAAAATCCAAAGTATCCAAGTAAAATATACACCGACTAAAATGCTTTGTTTCGAATACACAAGTTCCCTTTTTACAACAACAACTTTGAAATACGAAAGGGAAAATAAATAAAATTCTTGATTACAACCCTAAGTTGATCATTAATCTATCTGAGGGTGACTGGGTACTGAGAATCCACGAGTGGCAACAAGCCCCACTACTTCCGGTTACAATTCCAACCCATCGTTGTGCCACGCCTTAGATCGACCCTGTTTCTCATCTGAGGGCAAAGCCCAGATTTCCACAAAAGTTGTAAAGGGTCACCAACCGAAATTAACAAATACCACATAGCATTCAATTTTAAATGCACAAAATCACCTTTCAACTTAGCATGCATCTAGAAAGGGTTTACATATGTTAAACATGCATAAACGAGATTGAAAAATGAAGTTTTGGACCAAACAGCACTGTTGTATTCGAATACACCCTATGTGTAGTCGAATACACTTGCGAAAACAGCAGAAAAACAGCAAAAACAGCACTGACAGCACTACTGTATTCAAATACAACCTTTCTGTATTCGAATACAACACTCCATTCAACTGTATTCGAATACAGCACCTTGTGTAGTCGAATACACTTCAAAAAAAATCAAGTCCAGAGCTAATTTAATCATCTGTATTCGACTACAACACAGGTGTAGTCAAATACACCTCTCAAAACAGCAGAAAATCAGTTTTTAACCCTTTCAAAAACATTCCAACACTTCCAAATTCATTCCAACACTTTCAACACCAATTCAATCAGTCACAAACACCAACACAACACAAATCACTCATCACAATCAAGTACGCATATACAAACATTATAACATGTCAAACATGACTCGCGTGCCAAGCACCCTAATGCAATGCGTATATGCCAATGCACATGATTCCGGAATATCAACAAAACCCTCCTCGAAGGGGCGTAAATCATAATTGTACAGCCTCTCACAGACTAGTACTAATTACCAAGGTGCAGTCTCTCACAGGCTAGCACGATTTACTAGTGTGCAACCTCTCACAGGTTAGCACGACGCAATAATCCATGTAAGGGTAAGATGAACCAACAATTCACATGGAATCATCCCCCGTACGGATAGGATGAACCAACAATTCACATGGAATCATCCCGTGGCCCATCCGGTCACCACTATCACCGACGCGATAATCCCCGCAAGGATAAGATGAACCAACAATTCACATGGAATCATCTTGTGGCTCATCCGGTCACCACTATCACTACTATGAAATGCGTGAGCATACTCTGACTCTTGACACCACAATCATTAAGTAAATGCAGCTATTAAAAGATTCCCCATTTTTAATGCTCATTTAACACTAATGATTCTCAAATTTAACACAGAGCATACTCAATGCATACAATCCTCAAATCACATGAAATTGAATTCACAAATAATATTGAATTCAAATCACCACATACACAATCTCATCAATTCATACCAAATCAAAATACACACATAATTTGCATTTATTCAAATTCCCACATCTTGAAACATAAAGCAAATATCCACGTTCATAAAGTTACCCATAAACACATCAACCATACCAAGTAAAAATCACTATCACCCACACCTCAAAACTCATTAAATTCAATTTCACCATTTACCCACAAAATGCATTAACTTCATTTCTCACAACAATACACCTTAACCCATCAAATTTATTTTCCAAAATTTTCAATCATAACACTCCAAATCAAAACTCAAAATTGTTAAACATAAACCACCAAATTTCTTTTCCACAACTCACATAAATCCCATTAAATTCCTTTTCCCCAAATTCACACATAACCTCCATCAAAACAAACCCCACAAATACACATATAGAGTCCTATATGCAAGCTAAAAATTGGAAGGAGCCCTTACCTCGACGATAGCTCGAACGGCCAATTACGGCATCGCGATAAAATTCTGGTAAAATTCCCGCTTCGCACAGAGCTGCGAAAATTAGTTCCCAAGCACCGCAACGTGATCACGATCAACTTTCTCTTCAGTCGCGTCGTGAGATAAAGCTTAGATCTAGGTGATATGGTAGGTTTTATGTTTGGCGGTTTTGGAAACCACCCACACGGTTTCGTAAACAGAGAAGAAAGAAGAAGAAAACGTGAGGCTGGGGAAAATATTTTGCTTTCTTTCTTTTTCTAATCTTCCTCTCACAATCACTTAACATGTATATATATATTAACTTTCTAATAATATACATATAAAAATACATACATATATATACATATATTTAAATCAAACCAACAAATAACTAAAACTCTCGCACACCCATCTGAACTATTTTGATAAAAATATCTACTCTCGTTGCAACTCAATTTACAGGTAAAATTTTCAGCAACCAGAGATATTTTTAACAAAACTGTCTGGTATTAAATTCTCTGTACCATAAATAAATTATTCTTCGACGAATAATTTTAACCAGATCTAAAAAATATATATAAAAATATATATATAATAAACATATAACAAACTCTGATAAAGTATGCTTTTGGTATCTTAATTCACAAAATGAATTAAAATTAGGCTAAATGCTTCAGCAATTTAACACCAATATACTAAAATTGCATAAATTAGAGTTTGAAATTTAGGGTCTTACAAAATCAATAACAACAGTACATTTTGGAAGGAAAAAAATAGAACAACAACATTAATGAAGAAGATGCATACCTGATGATTGAAGATGTTGATGAAGATGAAGAAGGGGAGAATATGAGTTTGTGAGGTAGAAGATGAAGATGAAAATTGAGAGAGGTTAGGGTTGAAGATGAAGATGAATGAATGAGAGGTTAGAGTTAAAAATTTAATAAATAGGCAAGGGCATTTTGGGTAATTTATTTTTTAAAAAAATTGTGGGTGTGGGTAGTAAAAAGGTGTATGAATAGCAAAATTGTATAAAAAATAGCCTGATATGATTTAGTAAGATAACTTTTACAATTATGAAAATTTATATAAAGCTATTATACAAACAAACACGGCCTTAGTAAGATATTTTTAAAGATCTTGTTTTTTTTTACGATTATGAAAATGTATATAAAGCTAATAATAGTATGAGAATTATTATACTAACAAAGTTTGCAAAAGTGAAGTACTCGAGCGACCACATCAGTTCCGGCAATGTTTGTGTTTGTTCTTCTCATTCATCGTTTTGTTCCTACAACGTTTGTCTCCATCTCTCACTCCGTTCTTGTTGCCCCTTTCCCTGTTCAACTGAAACTAAACCCACAAAGAAGAGAAAACGTGCTCATCAAGAAACCCATCATGTTTCAAGAAAGAACATGACTTGGGGTTATTCAACTGATTTGATGCTCTACGATGACCCTTGGAAGATCAAGAAAGTTTTGGAACAAAGTGATGTTGGCCCATTGAGTAGACTCATGTTGAATACCGATTTGGTCAAACATTTTGTGCTTCCTGTTTTGAACATGTGTGCTGATCTTGAAAACAAAGATGATGTTGATGTTGTTTGGAAAGTTGAGAACACTAAAGGTGTTCCAGTCAAGATTTGGGATCTTGACACCAAATCCCTCCACTTTCTCAATTTCCACAGATATAATAATTCAACCAAAAGTTACATTTTCAATGGCAGTTGGATCCCCGAGTTTGTCTCTAGAAGGCACCTACACAAAGGGGATGAAATTGGTCTTCATTGGGATCCATACAGAAAATGTTTCGATTTCTCTGTTCTTCGTGTCGCCAATTAAGGGTTTCATTTCTGTTTTTCATATTCATTCATTTATTTTTAAACATCAAATACTTGTTTTGATGTTGTTAGTTACAGACTTACAGATTCTTTTCGTTTTTTTTGTTATGTATGAAACAAAGATGATTACATTGTTTTAATTTTTTTATGTATGAAAGATATTCCTATCATTTTTTGCTGTTATTTTTATTGTATTATAGGTTATGAGGAATATATATATATATATATATATATATATATATATATATATATATATATATATATATATATATATATATATAGTTGATTTTTGTTTTAGTACAAGGAATTACAGTTGAAAAGACTTTAACATCTACAAAAATGGTGTGTGTGTGTGTATTATTAGTTTTCTAACATAATTTTGTATTTTAATTTTTGAAAGCTGAATTGAAAAACATAACCATCCTTTGCCAAACAATAATCGAAACGTTTCTTCTCCTTATTTGGTTGAATTTTCAATTGATTCTTGAAGTTTATCCTAAAATAAAACTATCAATATCAAAAATAAAAAAGACTTTTGATTTTGATATTTCAATTTGACAAAAAAAAATTTTTAAAAATAGCCGTTAAGAAAATAAAAAATCTTTTAATAAGATTTAGTAAGACGATAATTTTTTTGACTGTACAGAATTGACTGATAAATCGTATATAAGTTACTTGGTATTTAACAATCAACACTGCTTATAACATTACATCCTCCTGGTTGGTTTATGCGAGCTGATCATAAGAAACCAAGTTTTGTTTTGACCACATGGCTTACGGCAATTCATCATCATTTGTTTGTCTCCATCTCTCACTTCGTACTTCTTGCACTTTCCACTGTTCCACAACAACCCATGTACAAGCAAAACCTTAAAAGAAGAGAAAACGTGCCAACAAAAGAAACCCATGATGTTTCGACAAAGAAGAAGAATAAGACCATGGAATACAATTAATCCTTAAAGAAAAAAAGCATACAATCTTGAATCTTGGTAGTTAAGTTAATTTATATACTCATTACTAATATTGTGTGACGTGTTAGTTATTTAAGTCGAGCAAATGAATATATGTCGGGAAAATCAATTCATTAAATAAATATTAGTTAGGTACGCTAGATATTAGTTTATATAGTTGCACAAGAGATTTTTAAGTTTAATAAAAAATCAATTTAATACACTGTCATTTTGGTTCATAAATGTCAGAAAAGTATTGTCATTAATGTATGCGGCAATTAAAATGATAGTTAATCGACGAGTGTACTTGCACATCGAGGAACAAGTAAGTTTGTGTCTAACAGTGAAAAGTTTATGAGACGTCTCTTTATAGAACATTCTGTAATATTTTTATAAGTAGTCAGTTATGGTTGGGCGAGACATGATATGTATGTGGCAATTAAAATGATAGTTAATCGACGAGTGTACTTGTACATCGAGGGACAAGTAAGTTTGTGTCTAAGAGTGAAAAGTTTATGAGACGTCTCTTTATAGAACATTCTGTAATATTTTTATAAGTAGTCAGTTATTGATAGTTAATCGAGGAACAAGTAAATTTGTGTCTAAGAGTTCTATAAAGAGACGTCTCATAAACTTTTATTATTATTATTATTTCGAGGAAAAAAATAATAATTATAATTATTCTTTTTTTTTTACTTGTTCTTGTTTTTTTTTTAATTTTGTTTTTGCTGTACTATGATAATGATTCATATTAGGTTTAAATGCAATTTTAGTCCCCTTATTTTCTTGAATTTTTATCAATAGTTGATGCTTTCGCTCTATATAAGAATCATTATCCCTGATATCCCCGTGTGCATGACTATATATATAAGAATCATTTTCAAACAGTATCGAATGTTTTATGTCAATATTTTTCAAATTGCATACTAAACTTACCATTGTTGCCCTGCATGTGTCCTTCATAGTATTGGATAGCAGTATTGTTAATTTTATGTCTTTATGTTTGGATCATTTACATCTTCAAAAAGTGCAACCTATGTCAGAAAAAAGAATGCTAATTACAACAACTTGGTTGAAAGCTCCAGCAGTACACCTCCAGATGTTTATATATTACACTTAACGTTCTATAAGGTAAAACGTCTTAGATATCAAGGATCTTCTTTTAAACAATGTGATTTTAAATTAGGGGATAACTTTCGGAATGACATAAATTGTTCAAAAAATTTCAAACCGTACAAAATTTGTGTTTTCTCCGAATATGTACATTCAAACTCATGTCAAAGGGGTACAATGTTTTCCCCTTCAATTATATGCCACCAGTGAAATAAAAATATGCCCCTTTCATTTTTCAACCACCCAAAATAATCGTGTCTAGTCCATGGTAGATATAACTACATGGATCAAGAGAAACAAATTGGCCTCCATCAAAATCCAAATAGATCTTGATATATATAAAAAAAGGTATCCAAACCATAAACATATAATTAATTATAATGTAAAATCAAATCCCAAGAGCAAAATCCTTGGAGTATATTGCTCCCAAAATCCATTTGGAAAACTCAAACCCATAAATAGAAAAGCAGTACAAGAGTAAACGTGAAACTAAGAAAAAGGAGGAAGCCACATAAATAAATAACAATTAACTTCAACATAACAAAGTTGCACTCGCATGAAATGGGATCATGAAACCTCCAAGTGAAATGCACATATATGTTGTGTTGTATAACAAAGTTGCATTCTCTTATATGCTGTGTCAGCATATGAGAAACCTTAAATTCATCGATATGAATCAGGGCGCTTTGGCTTGGTTTGAACAACAGCCTCAATCTTCTCCATCACAGCAGGAGTCAGTAATGGAATGACATCAATAGCCTTCATGTTCTCTAGAATCTAAGCAAAGCAAAACAGAAAAAATAAAATAATTTACATTGGCAGAGTTCATTCTTGCAAGCATGTTATGCCTCAAGTTAAGAATGACCATCAATTGCTTTCATGTTTTCCTGAATCTAAGCAAAGGAAAACAGAAAACAAAAAATATATGATAAAATTTTAATGGGGAAGTCCATACTTGCAGGCAAGTTATACCAAATTAAGATAAGAGTTATATATGAATGGAAATGGGCATGTAGGCTTCTTTTTTCTCTTTCTTTTCTTTTTGTTCTAAAACCGTGGTATAATGAGAGTTGAACCGAGTATACGATATAGCAAGTTAAAACTCTCTCGGGGCATATTTGTTTCATTAATAAGACTCGACTTTAAACTTAAGACTTTACTTAGGAAAAATTAAACTCCTTGCCACTTATACCAATATATATTTTGATATTTTTTCCCTCTTTTGTATTTCCTATCTGTTTGTCCATGATATACTTTAATCACCATTGTTACTAATAAGTAATGAAAAAAAGATATACAATAAAATATGCATTATGAATTTATGACGATCAAGAGGACCTTTATTTCTTTCCCCTATTGCATATCTTAAATTTCTGTCAACTGATTAATCAATGTAAACTTAGGAGCCTATGGTGATTAATTATTTAAGTTTCTCCACATCTACAAAAAGTTAGACTTAGACCATCAATATGCATGCCTTGAAAACAACCTAACAATTCAAATTTTGTATTGTACTAGTTCCTTCAAAATACTAGTTGATAGGTACACAAGAATTGAATTCAAAAGATTTAAAGAAAGGGCACTTTTATTAAGAAAATAAGAAAGAATAGGAGATAAATTTCTCCTCCAAGGATTTCCTCTTCTCAAAAAGTCACTACTCTATTCACAAAAGTATACAATACTCAGTAATGATCTCTATCCTTGTTTTCTCCTGTTTATACAAATAGCTCTATAAATAACTAAGTCAACTAACTAACTAAATTCTATAACAACTCTTTAATTACTCTAAATCCCCTTTATTCTATATCCTAACGCATATAATGTACACTATTCTGATTATTCCCCTTCCATCTTGTTTACATTTTCTTCTTCAAAATTAAATACAAGACTGATGGCTAACCTCCCCCACCTCCTTCCCTTGGGAAGCAACTGTTAATTTCCTTTCTTTAGGATAACCCAAATAGAGCCTTTTCGCTAATACAAATATACTTTTGTGTTTGAGTCATAAAAGTTATAGTTGGAATGAATCTCAATGAAAACTACCTAATTGATTGTACTTTCAGTTTCCGTTGTACTGTTTCATTGAATACATATCAGTAATTTGCCTCAAATTCTGTTTGCATCCTTAAAACTTGCTTGCAGTTACTATCAAGGGATCAATACCCTTGCATAGGGTTTGTTTAATTTCTGTTTTCATTCTGCTTTCTGTTCTTGTTTGTACTTTTAACGAAAATGTTAGGTCTTGTTTACATTGTGAAAATATATTGTTTTTATTAACTAAAATATGTATTAATTTTAATTTGTTAATAAGAAGATGTGAGACTCTTAAAGTGAATCATTGTGATGGAGAAAAGATGAAATACTAGCTAGCTAGGGAGGATGCGTATTTGGAAATAATGAAAAACTAATTTGGTATTTTCATTGTTTTCGAAAATGCAGACAATTGTTTGTTTCAAGAGAGTCATTTATCTCCTTGTTAGTAAGTAAAACTAACACAAATTTTCAAAAATGAAAATAGAAAATGTTTTCCCAAAGTAACAGGGGCTTTGCTATGTTTTCGTTTTCATTTCATTTCTCCTTAATGATAAGTCTAATAGAAAAATACCTAACATTACACGACAGTACTAAATAGAGTGTATTGAGTTATCTCATGCGGTCATGCCACTGCTCAAGATAAATAACTAAACACTCTCCAGCTGCTAGAAGTATTTCTTGCTAAATGTATAATGTATCAATAATGAAAATATTGTATGATGCAATAAACAGACACACAAGGTTGTTTTCAATACCCAAATGATGTCCTTATGAAAATGTCTTGATAATGTGAAAACTAACCTGAGACTCTTTTGTAGCACCACAGATAACTGACGTAACATTAGGATTAGCAGCACACCATGCAATTGAGAGTTGTGCTAATGGCACGCCCAGTTCATCTGCTATTGGCTTTAAACCATCAACCTTTCGAAGCACATCATCACTCAACGATCGAGATGCCAGATTCTACAACACATGAGAAAAAGTGGGAAAAGAAATTATTGCTCAGCTGTTAATAATTGCCATCGTGCAAAACAGTAATGAAATGTCAAAATTTTGGGCCAAATTAATCCCTGCATTCTTCTTCGACACTTTGAATTCGTTCATACTCATAAAAAAAAGGCCCAGGTTGTTCACTTACTCAATAGAACCAAATTAGTCCCTCGTATATTATGCTCTCTCTGTTCCAGTTAACGACCCAAAATAATCCCTATGTTATTCATCTCTTTGAATTCATTCATACTCATCCAGAAATACTCAAATTGGTCCCTCTCTTCACAAACCCAAATCATTCCCTCTTCTCTCATGCTCTCTTAACCTACATTTAAATTGTAGTAATTGAAACTAAACCTAACAATGTACCACTAAACTTGTATTGTACCAAAATAGAGCACCATCCACATAGATTAATTGAATTCAAGTTGTAGGCAACAATGTACCAAAACGCAACCACACCCGTAAATACTAAAGTTGATCCACAACACCGGTGACCCTATTCACTTTAAATTAAAAAATTCCATCATAAGACATACAGTAAAGAAAGCTCTGAAACAAATACACCATAAAAAGTTACTTTGTAATTTTCCAAAGCAAAGCGACTATCTGGGGGAATAACTCCTTTCTTGTATTTTCCAGTGAGAACTCCAGATGAAAGTGGACTCCAAGTGGTGAGACCAATTCCATAAGTGGAGTATAGTGGAAGATACTCAGACTCAACCTGCAACACACATTCACACACTCAAATCAACTCAGACATCAATTCAATTAAAATAAAGAAACGCATATAACAATGATATCATATATAAGCATATATACGGCAATAACAATAGAAATATTATCTATGATTATATATATAATGATACTAAATTTAGGTTTAAGTTTTTTTTCTTTCGAACTTATCCTTTACTGTAGATAAATTTACCATTTTACTTTCATCTACATCAAAAAATAACTAATCAGCTGTAAATAAAATACAGTCAAACTAATTATTGGAGGATAAGATTAAATAAGTTCTAGATATTAGAAGATAAGCTCTAGTTGCAGTATTTCAAATTTCTGCTATCTAAGATAGAGTTTGTTAGTTTGTTATGGAGAATAACTCCCAGTCTTTCATAGCCTATATAAAGGCATGTACTTGCGGATTTTGTTTTACAAGCAATAATAGAAACATTCAGTAGTAACTTTCTTTTATGGCATCTGAGCACAGTTGCGATCCAAAAGGAAAAATGGAGAAGAAGAATACCCCAAGGTTTCAACAACTAATATTCAAGTTTATCATCTGAATAATTCAGATAACCCTGGAACTTCTCTTGTGGCAGCATTGCTAAATGGAGGAAAGAAAACTAACGGAGATGGGCAAGATCCATTAAGACTGCTCTGCACGCAAAAACCAAGTTCGGTTTCATTGATGGAACAAACAAAAAACCAGCGACCCAATCAGAGGAATACGATAACTGGGAAAAGGTTGATTCAATGGTTATGGCCTGATTATTCAATGCTACAAATGCAAGACAACATAGCACCATATCACATGCCTCAACGACTCGAGACGTATGGATCGATCTAGAAGAACAATTTGCCCAGACCAATGCACCACGCATTCACCAGTTATGGAGAACTCTATGTCTAATGCAAAAACAACCTAACACAAGTGTGATAGAATTTTACACTCAATTCAAGAGTCTTGTTGACGAATTGAGTGAACTGCAGCCCCTGCCAGAATGTAGTTGTGGAGTTGCAAAGGAATTGGCGCTGCATGTGCATCTCTTTCTTGAAAGCTTTGATAATCAACAATACTCTCATCCCAAGGAAACCATCCTCAACACGGAACCATGACCCTCTCTGCAATGTGTTTTCAACCAAATACTATGAGAAGAATCTCAACTCACAGCAGATAAAGAAAGGGATGCAAAGGGTGAAACTAGTTCAGCTTTTCACTCAGGGACAGATAAGAAGAAAGAAAAAGAATATCATTCCAAGTAAAAGTGTGATCATTGTGGTAAAACTGATACATCTAAGAAAAGTGCTTTGAAATAGTTAGTTATTCAGCAAATTGGGAATAAAAAAAGACACAAGATACCAATAAATTAGGAGGATAACAAGGTGCTCTCATGCTGAAGAGGAAAAGAAAGATAATTCGGAAGGACAGTCACAGGGCATGCCTTACATGGAACTCGCACCAAAAACTATGGAGGATCATGCGATAACATGACTGGTAAGTAGGATAACAGTGTCACATGGATATTTGACAGTGGTGCATCACACCACATGACCCCTATGTTTTCTATCTTGAAGAAAATCCGAAAGATAGATAAACCTTTTCATGTAATAACACCTACAGGATAACAGTGTCACATGGATATTTGACAGTAGTGCATCACACCACATGACCCTTATGTTTTCTATCTTGAAGAAAATCCGAAAGATAGATAAACCTTTTCATGTAATAACACCTACAGGAGATGCAACTTTGGGAGAAAAAATGGAACATCCCTCAACACAAGTTCTTCAACATATTTCTCATTTACTTAGCTGTAGTTTTGATTCCAGTAGGACAGATTGTTGCAATGTATGCCACAATCACAGATCAAAACAATGTAGGAGTCGTTTCAATTTGATTGTTAATAAAGCTGACTAGCTAGACACCACTTGATTTGATTCTTTGTGATTTATGGGGGAGATACCACACGCCTACACATAATGGTTCGCATTACTTTTTAATCATTGTGGATGATTACACTTGTGGAAAATGGGTTTATCTAATGAAACACATGGCTGAAACCCTACACAAACCCTACACCATCTCATCACCTTGGGTAATATAATTAAAACACACTAATACACACATGTTAAAAGGATACGCAGTGATAATGGGACAGAGTTCATTAACTCTAACCTCCAATCTTTTGTTTAACAAAAAGGAATTGTGCATGAAACCTCTTGTGTAGAAACCCCACAACAAAATGGTCGTGTAGAACGAAAGCATAGACAGATTTAAAATATAGCAAGGGCACTGCGTTTTCAAAGCAACCTTCCGTTGCGCTTTTGGGGAGATTGTGTGCTAAGTGCTAACAGCAGCACATCTCATCAATAGAACTCCTACAATAGCTAATAAAGGAATTACACCTTATGAGTTGCTTTTTAAGAAAGCACCAAGTTATGAACATCTAAGAGTATTTGGTTGCTTATGCTAGATGAAAAATATATCCAAGAAAACTGATTAGTTTGGATCAAGAGCTGAAAGATGTATTTTCATTGGTTAAAGGATGGAAGATGTACAATCCAAACATTTGTGAGTTTTTCATATCAAGGGACATTGTGTTTTACAAAGACATTTTTCCTTATGCCGTACATGAAGAGGAGATAGAAATGATATCACTTGTGGAAGAAATCCATGATGCTCAAGTACCAAGTCCTATCAATGAAAGAATAATTATAGATGAAGTAGGAGGAACTCGGCCTAAGGATGAACCTCAAGAAATAGAAGGAAGGGTTGTAGAGTACAGAGTATCCACGGATAATGAAGAAACACATGTGCATAATAAAAGGGAAGTTGAAAATGAAGGGAGTCTCAAGTGATGTCACGAACAAGACAACCACCTCGCTGTCTCAAAGATTATTATTGTCATGGTGTTAACATAAACCTCGAGTGCACGCCATCAACTTCAAAGTCCTCTTTAGGAATGATCTATCCTATTTCCAATTTTAAAAGTTATGACAAATTCTCGCAAAACATCGAGCTTACCTTGCAGCCATCACAAATGATGAGGAGCCACAGCTGTATTCTCAAGCTATTAAAAATTCAGTCTGGCAAGAAGATATGGCACAAGAACTCTAGGCAATAGAAGACAATGAAACTTGGGAATGAACTCATTTATCTCAAGGAAGGAAATTAGTAAGATGCAAATGGGTATATAAGATTAAATACATAGCCACGGGTGAAATTTAGAAGCACAAAGCTAGATTAGTAGCTAAATGATTCACACAAGCGGAAGGGGAAGATTCCAATGAAACTTTTGCTCTTGTAGACAAAATACTACAGTTTGATGTTAACTAACTATTGCATCAAGTGGATGTCAGCAGCACCTTCCTACATGGAGAATTAACTGAAGAAGTTTATGAGTCCTCCACAAGGATACAAACTCCCTGATAAAACCATCGTAAGTCATTTGAAGAAGTCACTCTATGGCTTACAATAAGCATCTAGAAATTGGCATTCCAAACTGTCCCCATCATTAGTGAGCTATGGTTTTCAAGAAATTCAAGCTAATCATAGTCTCTTCACTTAATCATAGTTTCTGCATGCGTGATTCATCCCACTGGATCATCACCATCGAATGAGGGAACTCCACCTTCATGGGCACGACCATCTTGAATTCAACTACGGAGTCCCCGTTTGAATGCGACACCTCTGGTATGGGTCAATTCAAAAGTTTCTCAAACACCACCAAAATAGTTTGACGAAATTCCTCCAAGGTTTGGCGCATCAAACCCTCCATTGCAACAATTCTCATCTCCAAAGCTTCAACTTGTCGGACATTTTCGGTGGCATTCAATTTCACTAACTCCGCTCTTGTATCCGGCAGGTCAGAGCAATGATAGAACTAACAATTTTAAGGTATGGAAATAGAATTTATTTGACTGAAAATGGTGAGCACAGCTCTTACAATGGAAGAAAATATCGAAAAAAAAATGAAAACCGGAGTTCCTAGAACTCCTACCAGAGCATAATCTGCTCCTAATCCAGAGAGATGCTCTAGTAAGTGACTAACAATATTTTCTCAATGAATTCGTAATCACCCTACCCTCCATCTTATAACAGATCCTATAACAGAAACTCCCTAAAATTCATGGGAGGTTACTAACAGGTATTTTATTCCCTTCCTTTCAACACTCTTCTAGAAATTATGTCTGTGTGTGTGATTTCGACCCAATGATTGGGTCATCAAACCTATTGGGCCTTGGTGTCCTATCATATTGGGCATCATGTCCTACGATAAGAAAGTCCATTTCAGGTTACTTAGTGAAGCTAGGCACCGCTCCAATATCTTGGAAAACAAAGAAACAAGTAACAATTTCTAGATCCTCAAGTGAGGCTGAGTGTCATACAATGGCTCAGGCTACTATTGAAATACTTTGGCTTCGAAATTTATTAAAAAGACTCTACGTTCCCAGTACCATCCTTATGCTTTTGCATTGTGACAATCAATCAAGGAGCCTTCTACTTGGCTGCAAATCTAGTATTCCACAAAAGAACAAGTATATTGAAGTTGACTGTAATTTCATAAGGGAACATCTGCAATCAGGGGCCACATCCACTACTTACTTGCCAACTAAGTAACAACAAGCTGATATGTTTACAAAGTCCTTACATACAAAAGACGTTTTAGGATCTTATAGGTCAAGTTGGGTTCCATAACCCTCATTCTCCAACTTGGGAGAAGATTAGATAAGTTCTAGACATTAGTAGATATAAGCTCTAGTTGAAGTACTTCACATTTATGCTATCTACTTTTCTGTTAGTAGCTACTTCCTGTAAACTCAATTATAATAAGAAAAGTAACTAATTACACACAGATTAAGAATAACAGAAGGGAGTACAATTTAAAATTCAATATTACAATATTCCAAACTTTCTATTATAAAAATATATAAGCTTTGGATCTAATACATTTTATCTTTTACTTCTATTTAACTGAAACGGAAGAGAGTAAATAATTAAAAAAACAGAGAGACCAAACCCATAGTAAATTACCTTGTGCCGGGACAAGAGGTTATACTCAGGCTGCTCGACGATTGGGCCGACCAAATCCAACCGATGAGCAACAGCCCAAGCCTCTGTAATCTGTTGGGCCGACCACTCACTAGTACCCCAATAAAAAGCCCAACCACGATCAATAACATGATTCATAGCTCTAACAGTTTCCTCAATCGGAGTAAGTGAATCAGGACGGTGACAATAAATAATATCAACATAATCCATTTCAAGTCGCTTAAGCGAAGCTTTAGTGCCTTCCACAATATGCTTACGGGAAAGTCCCTTATCGTTAGGACCCTGACCGCCCCAAAAGATCTTAGTCGAAACGACGACGTCTGAGCGTTTCCAGCCGAGTTCGCGAATGGCTTGACCCATGATCTCTTCGGCTCGTCCGTTAGCGTACACTTCGGCGTTGTCGAAGAAGTTAACGCCGTGATCACGGCAACATTGGAGAAGGGACTTTGCCTCTTTGACATCGAGTTGGTTTCCGAAGCTTACCCATGCGCCGTATGATAACTGGCTCACTCTTAAACCCGATCGACCAAGGTTTTTGTACTGCATCGTGTTTGTTCCTTCCTTGAGAGGAAGAGTGATGCTACTGTGAGAGAGAGATGAAGTAGGGAGAGAAAGAAAGAGTGGTTTGAGTATATGGCAGCTCGTGTTCGGCTTTGGATCACCAGATATGTACACTTGGATCTGAAGGTGATTAATTAAAGAGGATTACTGTTTTCAGATTTGTGTTTATTAAAAAAAAAAAAAAAAGATAAATGAAAGATTTTCACGTGTCCTAGAAAAGATATAGAATATAAAATAGGAAAAGAGCTGTCACATCATTGAATAAATTAGAATCGTAACGGAACTATACTTTCCTCTATAAATTAAAAAAAAACAAAAAAAACAAAATTGTAGTTTAATAGAAGTGTCTCGTCAAATTAAACTTTTAATTTTGTAAATTAATAATTATATTACTGAAATTGTAAAATATTAATTAAAATAATTTTTTTATGAATTTTATATTTTTTCGTTAGATATTTTTATATAACATTGTAATTAAATACGTGGTTTATTACGTTGATCTTGCATTAATATTATTTTC
This sequence comes from Cicer yamashitae, assembly GCA_037974755.1. Lineage (NCBI taxonomy): Eukaryota > Viridiplantae > Streptophyta > Magnoliopsida > Fabales > Fabaceae > Cicer > Cicer yamashitae. The sequence goes on along the minus strand of JBBPBQ010020324.1, from coordinate 36,408,968 downwards.
TTAAAGATAAATTTGGTCATAAAATTTTGATATTTCAACTATAAATTTGTTAATAATTGTAATTGTGTATAGACTAATTATGAACAAATTAGTCTATGAAAAATTCAAAATTTCTCTAATATTTAATCTACAATTAACATGTCATATCATAATTTCTAACAATAAAAATTTAAATATATTTTAATTATTATTTTACAATTTTAAAAATATATTTACTAATTTACAAAATTCAAATATTAATTTAAGTGGTGTTTACAATTTAAAAATTTAATTCTCTTTCTTATTCATTTTATCTTATTTAGCTGTAACAAGTACTCAGAAGAATTCATATACCATTGGTTCTCTTGGTCGATCTACTTATATATTATATAACAAAGAGACTTTCTCCATTTAAAAAATTGTACACATGTCACATCCTCAAGCTCCTATGTCACATCCTCAAGCTCCTGGCGTCATTGCGATTAAACATTTAATGTGTTCATATAAGTAAAATAATTAAAAATATTAAATATTGTTTTCTAAGGAAATAAATCAAATATATAAATTGATTGGCAATATTAATTGATTCCGAAAAGAATTTAGAATGTAATCAAATAATAAATTAAAATAAATAAATATAATTAATATAAATAAATTAAATATCCTATTTTAACTTTTTCAATGTTTTCATGTGTAATGGTAAGTCATCCAAAAATAATTGATAAAAGTCGTTTCATTTAAATTTAAATTGAACGTGAAAAATATGATTTGCCAACTTATGTCACCTAACTCAATGATTAGTTAAAAACTTCCCTTACAAGTTTTTAAAATATTATAATCATTGAAGCATAATTTGATTTTTTTTTTTTTAATCAATATTTGTTCCACAAGTTTGGATGGATGTATATGTATACAAAATCTGCATTTTATATTACTTTGATTACAATTTATATTTTAGCATTTATTTATTGAAAAATTATAATCATTTCTTTTTACCGATATATCATAACCAAACAATTAATAAATATTGAAAAAGAAATACTTTTAGGAGTTCATACATGTCTCCCGTGTGTGTATTGCAAAGGAGAATCACAATATATATATATATATATATATATATATCAAAAGATTCATAATCTTTTGGTACTATTAATTATATTACATTTTTATTTATATTCATAATTTTTATATAATGCACATTTTTTTTAAATTGTGTTATTGATTGCTCTTTAATAATTCTTTTTATATTTTTGGAATTTTCTAGTTGATATTTCATCAACAATAGCTGAGTACTGAGCTATTGTTGAAATATATTCTACTTCTATTGTAGATAAAACAATAATTGGTTTCCTTTTGTTTGACCAGGAGAATAGATTTTCAACAAGAAATGTACAGTTTCCATCGGTGCATTTCCTTTCTAGCTTGTCTCTAGCATAGTCAACATGAAATAAGCCTACTAACCTATACTCAGAGGCTGGGTTATAACACAAATCAAGATTAGTAGTATCAATATTGGCGTACGCACACACACACTAAATAAAATATCAGGTCTAGAGGAAGTTAAGTAAAGAAGGGAGTCAGTCATCCTTTTGATCTACTTTTTTACCTGATTCATCCTTATCAAGAGAACATGTTGGATGCATAGGTTTGGACATATGATTACACTCATCCATTTTAAATTTTGTAAGCCGTTTCTCTTGTATATTTGATATGATGAATAAATACACCATCTGGGCTTTGATGATCTTGTATTCCAAGAAAGAATTTTATTCTCCCATCGTGCTCATCTCAAATTCATTTTACATTTACTTAGAAATTTCTCGACAGAGCTTGCCATTAGTAGAACCAAAAATTATATCATCAACATATATTTGGACAATGAGAATGTCATTCTTAGATGATTTTCTAAATAAAGTAGTGTCAACCTGACCTCTTTCAAAATCATTTTTTAATAAAAAAAACAACTACTTAATTTGTTATATCAAGCTCTTGGAGTCTATTTCAATCCATACAAAGATTTCTTCAATTTGAAAACATAGTCTAGAAACTCATTATCTTCAAAGCTAGGAGATTGTTTTACATACACTTCTTCATTTATATAACAATTTAGGAATGCACTTTTCACATCCATTTGATATAAAATGATTTTGTTTGATACTACAAACCAAAGTAAAATTTTGATTGCTTCTAACCTTGCCACAAGGGCAAAAGTTTCGGTGTAATCAATACCCTCTTGTTGATTGTATCCTTGAGTTACAAGTCTAGCTTTGTTTATGACCACTTCACCTTTCTTATTCAGTTTGTTTCTGAAAACCAACTTGGTTCTAATTGACTTTTTTTTTAGACTTTGGTACAAGATCACATACATCATTTCAGCGGCGGAGCTTCGTTAGGACATAGGGTGGCCACGGCCACCCCAAAATTTTAAATATTTAAATTTTATATTTGTACTTTCTGTAACTAAATTCTAAAATTACTTTTCTAATTCCATTAGACATTCCTCTTTATCTTCTCTGTATTTGTGGGGATGAGTATAGGATGGTGATTTCAAAGTCAAATATAGAATTGTTATCTGACGTATAATTTGGAGGAAACTTTTACAAATGAATTTGATTGAATGTATGGAAGTAGTTAAATTTTATATAAAAAATATTTATGTTAAAAAAATTGAAAAATGAATAATTATTAATTGTTACAAAGTTGTGAAAACCAAATTATATAAGTCTATAGGATAATTGTAGTTTAATATATGTTAATCGGTGATGAATTTCGACTAGACATGACATATTTTAATAAATAAGCTAATTAATATAGATATTGTGGTGTATCTTGTTGTAATTTTGAGATCTATAACTGGTGTATTTTATGAGTAGAATTGTGATTGTTGAGTTATCGTTGTCGAGATGTATATTTGAGTCTAATATGAAAAGATTACATTCTATATGTGCATCTTTTCTTGTTACACGAATTAACCTAATCAAATGACATGAATCATGTAGATTGTATCATATAGATTGGTATGTGTAGATCCTCATTGCATAATGTAGATTGGGATGTGTATATGGACTAAAATTTATTTTATCAATTTTTTTAATTATTAAAATTGTATTTTTTTTTTTTGCTCAAGTTTTAAGATTAGAACAAGTCTCCAAAATCTTTAAGATGAACCAAATACACAAATTTTTGTACACCAAATTATAATCCAGATGTCTATTATAAAAAAATCGGAGGCAATAATTTATAAAAAAATTACAAAAGCAACTACTATAATTATAAAATAAAATAAAATTTTCAACCTAAATTCCAACTAAATTTTAATTATTAAAAATGTAAACCAAAATTTGATCTACTACCTCTCTTAAATAAATTTTTGTAAATTTACAACTTAAAATTCTTATATGCAATACAATATTATACTTTTTATTTATATATTAAAATTTCGGTCACCCCAATATTTTCGTTCAAGATCCGCCACTGCATCATTTCTTTTGATTTGATTCAATTCTTTTTCCATGACCATAATTTATCCATATTCTGATAGAGCTTTGTCTATTGTTGCAGGTTCAATTTCAGACAAAAGTCCAAACATAGGTGTTTCTTTAAATGCAGATATGATCTTTAGAGGATCATTTACATTTCCTATGATCAGAGAGTCTGGATTTGAAGAGTTGTATTTTCATCCAAGTTTGGGTTTCTGATGACTTTGACTTTGAATTGTTAAGTACATGTTTTCATTCATTAGCTTGGATATATGTAAATATGCAAAATCTACATCTAGCTTTGACTTCTTATGGTCAAGCTTTTTGTCATCAAACTTGATATGAATTGATTTCTCAACAATCAGTGTCTCTTTGTTGTATACTCTATAGGCTTTAGACCTTTTAGAGTATACCAAAAAGGTACACATTTGAGATCGTGAATTAAACTTGCCAAGTTTCTCTTTGTTATTCAAAAAATAGCATATGCAACCAAATTGATGAAAATATGAAATGTTGGGTTTTATTCCTTTCCACAATTCTTAAGGAGTCTTATTAAAAATAGGTGTAATATAGATTCTATTCTAAATCACTACGACTTGTTGCAATACAAATATGTTTTTCATTTTGCACTCTTGTTTGTAGAAGGTAGTGAAAATTTTATGTGACTCATCCTTGTGTTTAAGGAACTTTACTCATGTTCGTCTTGAATAGTCATCAATAATAATGAGTCCATATTTTTTACCACCAACAGAGGTAGTCCTTACATGAGCAAATAAATCAATGTGCAAAAGTTTAAGTGGTCTAGAAGTGGAAACAACATTTTTTGTAGCAAAGGATGATTTTGTCTGTTTTCCTTTCTGATGTGCCTCACAATAAACATTTGATTCGTATTTTAGATTTGGCAAGCCTCTAACTAGATTAAGTCTTTTCAACTTTGAGACTAATCTCAAGTTGACATGTCCCAATCTTTTGTGCCAAATCAGTTGTTCTTCATTCATAAACATGAGACATTTTATTTCTTGTTTTTCCAAATCAGATAGGTTTATTTTGTAAATATTGTTTTTCATTTGACCAGTAAATAGCATGAATCCATCTGTTTGACTTATTTCCTTACATGACTTTTGATTAAAGACAACATCATAATCATTGTTGCTTAATTAACTTATGTTCAGTAGGTTGTGCATTAGTCCTTTTACAAGTAAAATATTTTTAATAGAGGGAAGAGAACCATTACCTATTATGTCATGCGCTTAGATCTTATTCTAATTTCCTCCAAATCTTCCTTCCTTGAGGGTCAGGTGTTGGAACATAGACTTTTCTACTGTCATGTATCATAAGCATCCACTGTCCAAGTACCATGACTGGTGTTTGAAATTTTGTTGCTAAGGACATCTGCAAATTTGGTTGAGTCCTAGTCTGTTAGTTATGAAAGATGTCTTGTCTTTCCATGTTTTTTGCGTGGGACAAAATCTTTTATTTTGACATTTCATTAAGCAATATAAGCAAGCAGTATAAGGTAAGTTAAATTTAGGAGTTTCATTTGGTTCTTCAAAATCAATACCTCTTTTATTATTTCTATTAACACCATATATCATAGAGGCTTGTTTGCTTATATTTGTGCCATTTGCAAGAAATTCCTTCAAGGATTTTTCATACTTAATAGAATTACAAACACTATCCTCTAAGGTTTTTGAAACATTTTATTTTAGAGTTAAATTTTCTCTTTTTACGTTGTCAAACTCTTTTTCAAGAGAATTGTATTTATTTGTTAAGGTGACATGAGCTTTTATACGATTTTTTAGTTTTGAAGAAACATTGTGATTTTTTTAGAAACTTATTTGACATAGTTATAAGTTCATTTCGAGATAGGTCATATAATACCTTAATTCCTTCATTAGTAGACTCATTTTCAGAATCAGAGTCAAAGTCAGCATCTCCCGTCAGAGCCATATTTGTATGTTCTTCATCTTCATCAGAGTCATCCCATGTAGCCATTAATCATTTCTTCTTTCAAATGAAGTATTTTCTTTGGGAATTTCCCTTCTCAAGTTTAAGATACTCTAACTTGAAATGTCTTAGTTCTTTGCATTCATAGCACGTGATTCTTTTCTTTTCTAATTTTTCACCTCTTCTCTACTATTATGTGATCGTCTGAAATTTCTTTGAGGAAAAGATTTCTTCATATTATTTAACATGCGTTATATTTTTTTTGAGATAAAGGATAACTCTTCATAATATGAGTCTTCACACTGGTCATCTGATTCACTTTCCTCTAAGTATTAATTCGCTTGCAAGGACTTGGAGCTTGCTTTATTTTTCCTTTGGATTTTAGAGCCAATGACGTTGACCTCTTATTTGGCTCATCTTCAACTAGTTCAATACCATGGAATTTGAGTGAACTCATTAGTTCTTATAGAGGTAGTTTGTTTAGGCCTTTAGCCTCTTGAATTGTTATTACCTTTGGTCTCCATTTTCTAGGAAGACTTATGATGATCTTCTTGACGTGACCAAAGGTAGTGTAACTCTTTTGGAGAACTTTCAATCAAGAAACTAGGGTTTGGAATCTAGAAAAAAATTTCTCAATGTCTTCATCTTCTTCCATCTGGAAAAGTTCATACTTCCTAACAAGTAAATTTGTCTTAGCTTCATGTACCTGTTTATTTCCTTCATAGTTGAGGACCAATGCATCGAAGATACTCTATGATGTTTCTGTTGGAACCAAGTTGGTTTTATACTTAGAGTTTTGATGATAACAAAAGTATTTTATGAGAAAAATATATTTGACTTCACAAAGTATGAAAGAAGATTCGTGTAATTGAAGAAAATCTAAAATAAGATTTGATTCAAATTTATAATTGAAGAAAATCTAAAATAAGATTTGATTCAAATTTATCATTGAAGAAAGTCTAAAATAAGATTTGATTCAAATTTATAATTGTAGAAAATCTAAAATAAGATTTGATTCAGATTTATAATTGAAGAAAATCTTTGACCAAGTTGAAAAGAATATATGGTCAAGATTTGTCTACGACAAAATATGAACAGTATCAATCTGAAGAATTTACAAACTCAATCTGAACAAAATACGAACATACTCAATCTAAAGAACTTACAAACTCAATATGAACAAAATACAAACACAATCAATCTAAGGAATTTACAAACTCAAACTGAACAAAATACGAACATAATCAATCTAGAAGAACTGCTCATATTGGATTCAGAAATAAAGAATAGACTAAAGAACATATTATCAAAAAGCATCTTGTTTAGAACTATTTTTGAATAAGATCATTGTTGACCAAGATAGGAATAAAGATACAATTCAGAATTAAACAAGGACTAAATTGAAGCCCTAATTTTATCTATATATAGATACTCAAGCCTGAAGAAGAAGATAACCGGAAAATCAGAAAAGAGTAGAAGAACTCAAGCTCAAATTCCAAATTCATCTTAGAGTTCAAAAAGAGAAACACTTGTTCGAATGAGAATTATTTTCTGAGTTTTTTTTCTTAGAGATTAAAAGTTATTATTATTATTATTATTATTATTATTATTATTATTATTAGCTTTGTTAGAAGCAACTATTCAAATTCTAAACCTTTGTAATTAAACCTGATAGTTGTGTTAGTGTGCCTTAAATAATCTGGGGTTGTCAGGTTGTGTGGAAAAGACTTGGCTGGTAGAGTCAAGGTGTTTGTGGTCCTCAAAAGTCTAGGGTTTTCAGATTGTTTGAGAAAATTGGCTTGGCGGGTCAGGTACTTTGTAATTCAAGGTATTTGAATTAGTGGATCAAAGCCTTATGAATGAGGGGACTAGATGTAGCCAAGTTAGTAGTGAACCAGGATAAATCTGTGTCCAATTATTTATGCTTTCATTGTTTGTTGCCTCTGAACCCGATTGCTTCTTATCTAAGTAATTCATGAAAACCAACCAGCCTTCATCAAATTAGCAAAATGTTATCAACTTTGATAAACCCAATTCAACTCCCCTTCTCGTGTTTGCACCTTCAGTTTCTTTGTTGGTGCATTTTTCGACACCAAAGGTAATATCAAAAGTGATCGCATTCATCATAAAACTTATTGCTTTATGATGCATCTTGTATTGTTTCTTTTGATCACCGTTGATATCATTTTTGGATATTTCAACACCAGTAACATCTTTTGGGGCCTCATAGCCATCTTCGACTATGTCATAAAGTTTAGGGTCATGTGAGATATAGAAACTTGCAAGACTATCATTCCAGTATTCAAGTCTTTCTCCATCAAACAGAGGAGCCCTGTGAATGTTTCCACCTATAACTTCATCACCAGAGTTAGTCATAATAAAAATTGATGTTTACTAAAACACCAGTAAGTGGTCAGCTTTGACACCGAGCTTTGATGATAATTGTAGAACGAGAAACACAAGAAGGGGGGTTGAATTGTGTTTTATAGTTTTAAAAAGATGTTTCAGCAAGATTAAAATAAAGAAATAATACAAAACAATTAAAAACGATAAGCACAAAATAACACAAAATCAATTTATCCTAGTTCACCACCAACACGGTAGTTATGTCTCTTTCTTTCAAACTGAAGGATTTAATCCACTATTCACCAACAATATTACACGTCCACTGAACACATTCTAGTCAACTTGACTGTGTTCAAGTCTTCTCAATCTTCTAGCTTAGTATAGTCAACCTATTCAGGAATGCAGTTACTATTGGGCTAGATTACAAACATAAAGTATTTATGGGGTTTTTCTTAGTTTTGGGTTGAGTGTGATAACAAGTTCATGCAGGTTCTATGTCCCAATTATTGTCCAAAGGAATGTCTTTTTTTTGGAGAGTGTGGAAAAAAGAGACAATTTTGTGCTTGAACGGACTCAAAGCTTTTGCTGACAAAATAATCGATTATGGTCTCTCCATAACCGACTATTCATGCATTGAAAAGAGAAAACACGGTCAACAAAGTCTGAAAAACAACATAACAATAATAATTAAAATAATAGATTTTTCTTAGAAAGTAATTGATTATTATGACTTTTTTTTTGGAAAATTGAACAAGTACTGCACAACCATCAATTATGATTGAACATTTGAAAATAACCGATTTCTCAAACAGAAATAATCGATTATTTTCCTAGTCTTCAGAAATTCAAAAGGCATTTAATATAATCAATTATTGAAGATTCAATAAACGATTATTTTCAAGCTCTTGTCATAGCATGACTCGTCAAATCATAATTGATTATTGTACTTAAATAATTGATTATGTTGGAAAATATTAGGTCAGAAGTTCAATTTTTTTTTTATTGTTTCTTCCCTGTATTTTTAGAAATCGTCTTCTTCCTCCATCATCTTCATCTTCATCATTCATTCCTCACTCATCCATGGCTGCTAAAAGACCAAGAGAGCAAATACAAGTGAACCTCTAAAAATGGATCAATCAAAATTCTTCTCCAACACTTTTCACTGGAAACATTTGAACCAATTGCATTATGACTTCTGAGGTTTGTAACAAATCCATCTCTATCTCTATCTCTAAATTTGGCCAATTTTTGGGGTAACCTTTTGAGGGTCTATGTGTAAGTGTTGACAATTATACAACCCAATCTAAAAGTTTTAATTGCACTGACACTACTATTGTAGAACAAGAAATACAACAAAAGGGGGGAGGTTTGAATTGTATTGTATTTAAGAAAAAAAGGTTTCGGCAAGATTAAAACAAAGAAATACAATAGAACCGATAAAAACGATAAGTACAAAATATCACAAGTCAATTTATTCTGTTTTACCACCCACACGATAGTTACGTTTAGTCCCTTAACACTGAACGATTTAATCCACTATTCACCAACGATATCACGCGTCCACTGAACACCTCCTTGTCAATATGACTGTGTTAAAGCCTAATCAACCTTGTAGCTTAGTACAATCAAGCAGTTGAGGAATGCAGCCACTACTAGGCTAGATTACAAACAAAAAGTATTTATGAGGTTTTTCTGCATCAATGTCATCTTCTCAGAGATAAATTTGTGTGTAGTTGTAATTGTACATCTACTAATTATGGACATATTAATCCATGAAACATTTAAATTTCATTGGAAAAATTAGTCCACATTGTGATGATATTGATATGATATCAACATGAAGGGATCAAATATTCAATTATTATACCATATTATAATCTTTAAGGATTAAAGTTTAAATATAGATTATTTTGATTACTATTTTACAATTTAGGAGATGTATTTGCTAATTTAAAAAATTCAGGAAAATTAAAGAACCAATAATTAGCGTCTTGCTTTCACACATATTAAAGAACTAATGAATAGACTTTTTTTTTTTTTGAGTTAAACAATTTTAAAATTTTTCAAAACTTGAATACACAAATTTTAATACAACTTTTTATATTTAATCCTTTAACATATATATTAAAGGCACATATATATGAAAAGGACTTTAAGGTTAATAGAATCCAATGAATAAAATATTATCCAATTTTTATAAGTTTCTTTCTTCATTCTCACATCACAAAATAACACCAATATATTCACAAATTAGATATTTGGCACAAACCCAACTAAGTTCTAACACCAATATATTCACAAATTAGATATTTGGCACAAACCCAACTAAGTTCTAACACCAATATATTCACAAATTAGATATTTGGCACAAACCCAACTAAGTTCATTGCTTCAACTTTATCATTTACCTTAACTACTTTAGTATCTTAAATAAGTTGATAAACAAAACATGTTCATCGATCATTGTTCGTCATTTGTATAGTGTTTTCAACATATTGAAGGTACTAAAAGTAAAGGTTAATAAGGAACAATAGGACAATCTTTAGAACACCTTATGTTAGTGCAAAACTGGTTTTAACTACAATTCTCTAATTGATATTTTGATGATAACAAATAAAGAATAATTATCCCAAAATTGTATTTGCTAGTGTGCATATTAAGTTAGAAGGCAAAGATTTATATTAATGACTATCTATTTTAAGGTAGCATAAATATTGAGTAAGTTAGAGATAATAATCTAAGTGTTTCTAACACAGAATATTATCAACTAATGAACAAGTAATTATATTTATTAATAGAACAGGTCATAATATAGCAATAAGAAACATTGATAATCTACAGTTCGAGTCAAAGCGTTAAAAATAAAGGAAATACAAGTCAAAGATTGACCCCTCAAAATACAAAGAAAAAAAATGCTACAATGATTATCTCCCTCTGACTAAAGACCCCTATTGATCCACTAACTCAAAGGTCAAAAGATGAAAGCTCTAAATGAAGTCTCTGATAAAGTCAATGTTCTGGTACAAGTTAGATCCCATAAAAGAACAAAGAAAATCCATTACACAAGTTCATAGTGACTCTGAAGAATCTATTGAAGTTATATATGACTCTAATAAGACTCTGATAAACGTGTTCTCAAAGCGCATCTGATGAACCTGTTAATACAAGCTCGCTTTGATAATTCTACGTATATTTATTCTAGTAAGTCAGTTGATCGTCTGGTCAACATATCAAGTCAACACTCTGATAAAGTCAACACTCTAATAAGAAGTCAACATTCCAACATCCTCTGCTTGCAAGAATATATTTATCCTCTGACTGAAGAAGCGCATGATATCCTCTAATAGTGACATCCTTTGAGATCTGTCTTTTAATTGAAGATGCGTTGAAGTAATTATGAAGATATATATGTCTTAAAGGTTGATTTGCATTAAATGTTGATTCAAGATCTTCAACAGTAACATTCTCAACGGATATTGTAACAGTCCTCTTACCACTTTAAAGGAATAATGTAGTCTTCAAATAATTAAATAAATGTTTCCAAGAATTGAAAAAATATTGAACTATTAGAATCTGATTTTTATTAATAATGTTGTTTTTGAAATTAAAGTAGGACCAAGGTTAGAATAGTAAAATAGTAGTATTAGTGAGTCCAAGTGTCAAAAAGAGGCTACACCACATTTATTTCTATTATTTTTCCTCACATACAGGAATTCAACCTATATTGAGCCTCATTTATTCTTTTGTCAAGTTACACGCTCTCAACAATTCTAAAAAAACACCAACCCTAGCTACAATTTACCGTCTCCTTCATTCATCAATTTTCTCCCCCTTTTCCAAAATCTTTCAAAAACAATAGCTTTTTGAAGTCTCCCACACCTGCCCGACCCTTTGCATGTCCATTTTCTCCTCTCAATCTCCAGTAATCAACCAAAACAGTACTAAAAGAAGATAAAGAGCAAAATGGGGAATCTCCAAAGCTGAAACAGGGCATAAAAGACAGAAGGAACAAATAGCTGATATAGCAGGCATCGTCCACAGATTAGTTTGAATTGAAGGAACTATTCTTTGTTAAGCACTGTGATGGTTCCTCTCGCTGAAAGTTTCAGTTGATAGCAGTGGCTTGGTGGAGGTTGTGACGGTGGTTCAACGATGATCACGGTGGTGGAGCAACGGCGGAGGTCGTAATGGTAGTGTGAGAAGGTGGTGTGGACGCTTTAACGGTAACGCTCGTGGTGGTGTGCCGAAGGTCGAAGTTAACGGCGGTCGTTGGGGATTTGCAAAGGATGATGGAGGTGATAATGTGTGTATGGCTTATGCTTTACAATTTTCTTCTCTGTTTTTTTCTTTCTTAAATTGTTTCCTTTTTTGTGTTCGAGAAAAAAAACCTGTATTTCTTCTCTTTTTGATTTTCTAAGAAAAAAAAAACCTCTTTCTCTATTCTCTTATGTTTTGATTTTCTCAGAAGAAGAAGAAAACCTCTCCGCTCTTCATTGATTTTTTGGTCTCAATTTATAGGCTAAACTGGTAAATCTTTGTGTTCATTAGATAAAATTAAGTTATGGATTTTGTAGTGTTTTGTAGCAAAATTTAAGCAACCTCAAATTATTAGGGAAAAAGTGGCTTATCCTTTTTTATTGAATGCACAAGTAGTAAAAATAATAACGTTATTAGCCTAAAAAACAAAATAATAATAATAATAATAATAATAATAATAATAATAATAATAATAATAATAATAATAATAATAATAATAATAATAATAATAATAATAATAATAATAATAATAATAATAATAATAATAATAATAATAATAATAATAATAATAATAATAATAATAATAATAATAATAATAATAATAATAATAATAATAATAATAATAATAATAATAATAATAATAATAATAATAATAATAATAATAATAATAATAATAATAATAATAATAATAATACAAGGGATGCAAAAGGGAACAAGAAGGAAAACATGAAAGAAAGCAGTAGCAAGAAGGAAAATGAGGGAAAACTTGTAGCACACCTCTTTTTTTGTTTTATTTTTGGTACTAAATGTAATGGGAATCCCTATGTAAATATGGACTCAAATTTAGATAAAATTTGTAAAATGATGATTTCTTTTAGATTTTACAATAATACTTATAAAATATGTTATTATATTATTATTTTTTAAGAACCTAAATTTTGTCTAAATAAATTGTGAAAGTAGATTAATTCTTAATGCAAGAGCGGATGAGGATGTGATATGCAATGAAAACCTAAACAAATGACCGACAAAGATGATAAAAAGATTGTCTCTATATTGGTTACTGGTGCGTAGATTGACATGAATAAAAATGATTGTTTTTAGACTAGTTACCGATGCGTAGATCGACAAAAATATAAATAATCGTCTTCGGATTGGTTACCGATGCGTAGATCCATATGAATAAAAAATAATCATCTTCGGATTAATTAACGATGCGTAGATAGACAAAAATATAAATGATCTTCTTCAGATTGATTATTGATGCGCAGATCAACAAAAAATACAAATGATCATCTTCGGATTAGTTATTAATGCGTAAATAGACAAAATATAAATGACCGTCTTCAGGTTTGGTTACCGATGGCGTAGATCCACAAAAATATAATTGATCGTCTTCGGATTGGTTTCCTATGTGTAGATCAATAGGCAATGTAACACAAGGTTGTTGAGTATAAATATAAGATATGAATGATTCATGCGTGTTATGCATTATGCAAGGGTGTCAAGTATATGTAAAGTATGAATGAAGATGTATGGATAATGTGAGTATAAGTAAATTTTGAATGTAAGATGCATGATTTATGTGTGTTATGTATTATGGATAAATTCTTGTTTATTTCTTTAATTCCACGATCCTCATTATCTTCTATGCCCCATGATTCAAAGGATGAATGAAGACAACTATTATTTTTGCATGATGACTCTTCGTACAACTCGTGTGACCCCCTTTTTTTGAGACGAAGCAAAGTGCATTGTTTAAAATGATTACCCTCCTTTTTCTTACACACTCATATATCTTGAGAATATATCAAGTTCCCGTGCATATATTTTTTAAGAGTCAAAATACTTAAAATATTTTTTATATTTTCACATATTTCAAATTCCAACATTTATTATCATAGAACAACATTTTAAAATGCTAGAACAATCAACAATGAAACTAAATTAGTTTAGAAAGAGTATAATGTACAACATCGAATGACAATATTGGTAAATGTACATTAATTACATTGAAAACAAAACAATTGAGGCAGGGGTTACAATTTAGGGACGAGTGTGAAGGTGCAAACACGAGAAGGGGCAAAGTTGATAACTTTTTGATAATTTATAAATAAATAAAAAACTAGTTCGGTTTTGGTGACTTAATTGGAGTAGAAGCAATCGGATTCAGAGGCAGCAAGCAATGAAAGCATAAATAATTTGACACATAGATTTATCATGGTTCACTATTAACTTGGCTACATCCAGTCCCCTCATTCAGAAGGCATTAATCCACTAATTCAAATACCTTGAATTACAAAGCACCTGACCCTCCAAGCCAGTATTCCCAAACAGCCTAACAACCCTAGACTTTTAAGGAACTAACCACCTTGACCCTACAAGCCAAGTCTTCTCCTAACAACCTGACAACCTCAGATTGAAGAAGGAACTAAACCACTATCGGGTTGGATACAAAATATTGGAACTTTAAGTGTTTGCTTCTAACAAACCTCATAATAATAATAATAATAATAATAACTCTCACACTCTAAGAAAAGAACACTCAGAGAATATTTCTCATTTGAACAAGTGTTTCTCTCTTTGAACTCTAAGACTACTCTTTTCTGCTTTTCAATGATTTTCTTCTTCAGCCTTGAGTATCTATTTATAGTTAAATTTGGGATTCAATTTAGTCCTTGTTTAATTCTGAATTGTATTTTGTTCAGATTGCGTTTGTAATTTCTTCAAATTGATTTTGTTCATATTTTGTTTAGATTGAGATTGTAAGTTCTTTAGATTGATTCTATTCGTATTTTGTTCATATTGCGTTTGTAAGTTCTTCAGATTGATTCTGTTCATATTTTGTTGTAGATAAATCTTGATTAAATCTTCTTCAAATCTTCTACAAATCTTGACAATATCTTCTTTCATACTCTTTGAAGTCAAATATATTGTTCTCATAAAATACTTTTGTTATCATAAAAACTCTAACTATAAAATCAACTTGGTTCCAACAGAGTGTGTTTAGCTTTAGTTGGAGGGATAACAAACGTTAGTCATTCCTGTAATTTAGGACTCCTGTTGGTCAGCTTCCAAGAATAACAATTGCCCCAATTTGAACCCCTTAATCCTTTTTTTTTATTATTTTTTTGATTGTATCTGAATTTACTGGAAGTTGAAACTCTTCTCCATCCATTTATGGGCAATATTTTCTTTAACACTAAGTCCCCTTCTTGAAACTCTCGAGGTCGAACCTTTTTCTCGTAGGCTTTTTTAAGTCTTTTTTGATATAGTTGACCATGATATAGAGCTATCATTCTCTTTTCTTATATGAGATTCAATTGGTCAAATCGTGATTGAACCCATTCTGCCTCTTCCAGTTTTGTTTCCATCAAGACTCTAATCGAGAAAATTTCAACTACAATGGAAAGTATCGCTTCCATTCCAAACACCAATGAGAAAGTAGTTGCCCCTGTTGAGGTGCTAACAGAGGTTATATAGCCATGTAATGAAAAGGGAATCATTTCATGTTAATCGTTATATGTTTCTACCATATTTTGTATGATTTTCTTGATATTTTATTTGCCGCTTCTACAGCCCCATTCATTTTCGAACGATATGGCGAAGAATTATGGTGCTCAAGTTTGAAACTATCACACAACTCCTTCATCATTTTGTTATTTAGATTGGTTGCGTTATCAGTGATAATCTTATTTGGCAAGCTATATCTACAAATCAATTCCCTTTTGATTAATCTAACAACCACGTTCCTCGTTACATTGGCATAAGAAGCAGCTTCAACCCATTTTGTGAAATAGTCAATAGCTACTAGGATAAATCGGTGCCCATTTGAAGCCTTAGGCTCGATGAGTCCAATAACATCTATCCCCCACATTAAAAATGGTCATGGTGATGTTAAGACATTTAAAGAGGTTTGTGGAACATGTACTTTATTAGTATAGATTTGACATTTATGACATTTCTTTACATAACTAAAGCAATCAGACTCCATGGTCAACCAATAGTAGCTAGCCCTTAATATTTTTCTTGCCATTGTGTGCCCATTGGCATGAGTTCCAAAAGAATCTTCGTGAACCTCTTGAATGATTTTCTCTACTTTCGTTTTATCCACACATCTGAGGAGAACCAAATCATGATTTCTCTTATAAAGCACATCACAAATTAAGAAGAAGTTCATTAACAACCTCCTCAAAACCCTTTTGCCGTTCTCTGAAACACCCAATGGATATTCCTTATTCTTCACATAGGATTTGATATCTTAAAACCATGGCTTTCTGTCAGGCTCTTCTTCTATTGATGAGAAATTTGCTGGCTTATTCTTTTGTTGAATTTTTATGACTAGCACATCCTGACTGGTGCTTATTTTGAACATTGATGACAATGTGGCCAGAGTGTCAGCTAATTGGTTTCCTTCTCGAGGAATATGGTGAAAAATGATTTTCTCGAAGTGTTTTGTCAATTATTTGATATGCGTATGACACGAAATCAGTTTGGAATCTCGAGTTTCTCACTCTCCTTTTGTTTGATGGATGACCAACGATGAGTCTCCATACACCTCAAGGACTTTCACCTTTGATTCAATGGCTGCTTTAATGCCCATGGCACATGCTTCATATTCTGCAATATTGTTTGTGCAATCAAAACACAATCTAACCGTAAATGAAGTGAACTAGTTCTGTGGGGAAATCAAAATGGCTCCAATTCCATGCCCTAATGCGTTAGAAGCACCATCAAACACCAACGTCCATTTTTCTTTATTAGATGATTCAGTCTCTTCAAATAAAGTCATTATGCCTTCATCGGGCAATTCACACTACATTGATTGATAATCTTCTACAGGTTGTTGGGCCAAATACTCTGCTAGTGCGCTTCCTTTGATAGCTTTCTGTGTAACATACACCAAGTCGCATTCTGATAATAACATTTGCCAACGGGCAATCCTTCCAGTAAGAGCAGGTTTCTCAAAGATGTACTTAATTGGGTCAATTTTAGATACCAACCAAGTTGTATGACATAACATGTATTGCCTCCACCGACGAGTAGTCCATGCTAATGCGCAACATGTCTGTTTAAGCATTGAATACCTTATTTCAAAACCAGTGAACTTTTTGCTCAAACAATAAATAGCATGCTCTTTCTTACCAGATTCATAATGTTGCCTCAATACACAACCCATTGACTCGTCACATACTGTTAAGTATATAATAAGTGGTTTCTCAAGAACCAGAGGCACCAATATTGGAGGTTTTAACAAATACTACTTAATCATCTCGAAAGCTTTCTAACAATTCTCATTCCATTCAACCTTTTGGTCTTTGTGCAACAACATAAAAATTGGCTCAGATGTTGCAATTAGATGTGATATGAACCTGGCAATGTAATTCAATCTACCCAAAAATCCACAGATTTCTTTTTCTGTGCGTGGAGCCGGCATTTCTTATATTTCTCTTACCTTATCTGGGCCCACTTCTATCCATTTTTAACTAACGATAAACCCAAGTAACTTGCGTGATCTCAAACTGAAAGTGCATTTTGCAGGGTTTAAACGGAGTCTAAACTTCCTTAGTCGCACAAACTACTTTTGAAGGTTAACAACATGGTCTTCTTCGGTCCGAGATTTTGCAATCATATCATCCACATAAACCTCTACCTCCTTATGCATCGTGTCTTGAAACAAAGTAACCATTGTTCTTTGATAGGTTGCCCCAACATTCTTCAATCCAAATGGCATCACTTTATAGCAGAAAGTTCCCCATTGTGGGATGAATGTAGTTTTCTCCATATCTTCGGGAGCCATATTGATTTGATTGTATCCTAAAAAACCATCAATGAAGGAGAAAAGAGAATATTGAGCAGTGCTATCCACTAGGACATCAATATGAGGCAAAGGGAAATCATCTTTAGGACTCCCTTTATTTAAATGCCAATAATCAACGCACATTCGAACTTTTTCATCCTTTTTTGGAAATGGGACAATATTAGCAACCCATTGAGGATATTTTGCCATTGCTAAGAAACCAACATCAAACTGCTTCTTGACCTCTTCTCTAATTTTAAGTGACATATCAGGCCTCATCCTCCTTAGTTTTTGTTTAATTGGAGCACATTCAGGCTTGAGCGGTAGCTTGTGTTCAACTATGTTAGTATCTAGCCCAGGCATATCATGAAATGACCATGCAAAGACGTCCACATAGTCAAATAAAAGTTTAATCAACTTTTCTCGTTCCCTTTCTTTCATAGACATACCAATTTTAATTTCTTTCTTATCATATTCAATCCCTAAATTGATCACCTCAACAGGTTCTTGATAGGGTTGGATTATCTTAACTTCCTGTTCAATTAGCCTTTCTAGTTTTAGGGGAGGCTCACAATCGTCTTCGCAATCCTCATCAGCGTGATTAATTGGGCGTTCAAAATTATAAGAACGGGTTCTAGCGCTGCTATTTTCAACATATTCATTTTCGACTCTGCATTGTTTAAATTAAGAAGGAAAAGGAAAAAATAAAATATGAATGAAGATTGTCATTTCAAGAAAAAGAAAAGAAAAAAAAACGGTTGGAGAATTCAAAAATGCATTTATTGATAATAAGTATGGAATTGAAATACATGTGCCGTAATTAGTTATCCTTATAGAGTTGGGCAGAGCAAAAGGAGTTCAAATACACAATTACTTTGAACATGAATTAACAAACACAGGAAACCCAACGATCTTCCAATTATTGAGATTGGTATTCGAAAGACAAGGGTACACTAATTTGAGGGTATCACCACCACCATGATTTTCTTCTACAACAGCCACCTGGTCAACATATATTATTCCGGCGCTTTGAAAGGTTTGGAGAATGTCACAAATAGGAATCTTCTGTGAATTCAATGCCTGGTTTTCCAGACGAGCCATCCTGATTTCCCTTTTTTCTTTCACAACCTTTTCTTTATCATCTTTGGTAGGTACATATCCTAACTCATACCTATCGTTCTTTTATGAAATTTCTAACAATTTCCCCAATTTAACAAAAACCCCTCATTCCAACATGGATTTGGTAGACTTCAATGATTTGATAGATAGTTTTAGTTCCTTTACGCGATACCCTTCACCCATGAAGACAGTATTGATGATTTCTAATGCTTGAAAGGAAGTCTCTATGGCTTCCTCCGTGTCTTCGATGTAGCCCATAGAAGATAGATGACTCACCATCATATCTTCTTCCTCATATATTATTACCAACTTATTATTCATTATAAACTTTAGCTTTTGATGGAGAGTGGATGTCATTGTTCCAGCAGCATGAATCCATGATCTCTCTAAAAGGCAACTGTAGCATGCTTAATATCCATCACTTGCAAGGTTATTACAAAGTTATAGGGTCCGATTTGAATCGGCATATCAATCTCACCAATAACGTGTCTCCTAGATCCATCAAATTCTTTCACCACCATAGCATTGGGCTTTATACAGGCTCCATCAACAAATAGTTTTGAGAGTTTTGATTTTGGCATGACATTTAGTGATGAACCATTATCAACTAGCACCCGTGCGAGAATATGATCATGATATTTCATAGAGATGTGTAGTGCTTTATTATGCTTTGTCCCCTCAGCTAGTAATTCGCTATCGCTAAAACTCAAACAACTACTAGCGGTGATGTTATTGACAACTCCATCAAAATGGTCGACATCAAAATGGTCGACAGTGATATCATGAGTAACATGGGCCTCATTTAAAACTTCCATCAATGCCTTTCTATGCACTTCAGAGTTCAATAACAAAGAAAGAACATATATCTTGGAAGGGGTTTGATTTAGTTGATCTACCACCTTATATTCACTTTGCTTAATAAACTTCAAAAATTCAATAGCTTCTTCTTCAGGCACCGTCTTTTTGCAAGTCTCTGGTCCTTTTATAGCATTATTTAGAGTTTCTTTCCCTTTTTCTCCATGACCCTCATTTTTCCTAGGTTGTTTAGAGGCGTATACTCGACCACTCCGAGTCATCCCACCAATCCATGAAATATTGGTGACATAAGTTCCTTTAGGTCCAAACCTATCACTTGATTGATGATTGGCCAAATGGGATGTGACTTCATAATTCCATGGTACCGCCTTGGTATTTTCATAAGGAAAAGAGGTTGGTGCTTGGACAATTATTGGATTTGGCCCGTTTGGAGTTGACTTAAGATTCTCTTTTCTATAGAGGATTTCCAATGGTCTTGGGAAAGATCTATTATTTTCCACGCACAGCTCTATGGTCAATACATGATCATCAATACATGATCATCTTTTGCACAATTTACCTGTATGAATTCTTGTCCATTAATTCTTGAAGGGATTCCTTGAGTTCTTCACAATTTTTTATGGAGCGTGAATTAGTTGGGTGAACATCACAAGTATTAACCTCCTTGTTAATCGTCTCAATCAAGTTTAACTTGCATAGCTCAGCAAAAATCACTTTCATAGGGGTTTTCATATGTTTTGTATTCTTAATTGCACATTGGTCTACCCCATCTTCAATGACATTGATAGAGGGATTCTCGTGGCCCGGTAAGGGATTACTACCTACATTGGGTTTGTCTTCCTTGAAGGTAAGTCATTTTGCATTAATTAGTTCTTGCACTTTAGATTTTAGAGCTTGGCAATCTTCGACGGAATGCTCTACGACTCCTGCATGGTATTCACATTTGGCATTTGGGTTGTACCATTTTCGAAATGGTGATTCCAGAGGTTTCATTGGTCTTAGGACTACCATTGAATTTTGGATTAGGTGAGGCAACAATTGGCTGTATGTCACGGGAATCAGGTTAAAATGGGTTATCTTCTTTTCTCGATTGACTGGTGGTTTGTATTGATTCGGGCTTGGATTTTGGTTCCATTGGTTTTGTTGAGAAAATGTGACAGGTGGTGGTTGGACCAGAGGTAGTTGATAATAAGATGGCCTTGAATGGTGATATTGGGGGTATGGACCTTGGAAGGTTGCAGCCACATATGGATAGGGAATGTAGGGAATTTGGGGTATCAGGGACCAAAAATTTGGGGGTCGATAAGAATTCATGGATGGAGAGTAAGAGACCATTGGGTTTACCATTACAGCGTTAGCATCCCTTTCTTTCTTCTTTGTATATGGGTTTTCTTCCCACCACTTGCTCCACATATGATCTTGCCACACCTCATCCCACTTTCTACTCTTTCTCCTATCATGACCATGTCATAAAAGTTTGATGACATACTCCCAATCATCTTATCATAAAAGGGCGACTGGAGAGTATCCATAAACATACCAACCATTTCTCTTTCAGATAAAGGAGGGTCTACTTGCAATGTTACTTCTCTCCACCGTTGTGCATATTCTTTGAATGTTTCGTTGTCTTTTTTCAACAAATTTTGCAATTGCATCCTGTCAGGGGACATGTCAATGTTGTACCTGTATTGTTTCAAGAAGGCATCAGCCAAGTATTTCCACGAACGAATTCGATTTCGCTCGAGATGCATATACCAACTTAATGATGCCCCACTCAAACTGTCTTGAAAAAAAATGAATGAGAAGTTTGTCATTATGAGCATGAGAAGCCATTTTTCTACAATACATGTTCAGATGATTTTTATGAACATGTGGCACCTTTGTATTTCGTATTTTGAAGGGATCGCTACATCAGGAACCAAACACATATTAAAAGCTTCGAGACCATAAACATTACTCCCCCTCAATTGCTTTTATTCGTTCTTCTAAAACATGGAATTTTTCTTTCGATGGTGTATCATCACTGATAAATTGAGGTTGTTGCCAATTTTCGTTAACATCAAAATGGGGTACTTGGGGTGCACTGAATGGAATATTTTCTGAGGGTATAGTGTTTTGGGGTTGCGCATAGCCCAAAGGAGATGAGATTCGTGGTTGGTTTAGGCTTTGGGAGTTGATAGTTGAGTGGTTTGGCTTGTTGTCCATGGGGTTGATGACTAAGGGCAGAGTATAACCAGGTGGGAGACCATACATAGGAAATTGCATAGCTGTCGTACGAAACTGTTGGGTAGTCGAGGTAAAGCCTGGTGGGTGAGAAGGGATTGTTTGGTGTTCTTCATTTACAGTTGTATTCTCCTTCCTTGCCAAAGCCTGTATAGCCTCTAGGATTCGATCAACCTTGTCCTTCAATTGGCTAACATCTGCTCTCATCACTTCTTGGTTTTGCTCAAATTCATCAATGATTTTGGAGTTTGCACGAGTCCGATAAGGGTATCGGGAAAAAAGATTTATTGATTTTTTACTGAAAGATCATATTATGCTAGTTAAAAAATGAAGATTTATATGTATGCATGTCGGTATTAGAGAGCCATTGATTTCACAACCTAGACACAAACATCTTTTTGTTGGATCATGCATCAAAAGCAAACCCATACGTAGAGAAAACTCAAAACAAACTCGTTCATTGATAATTAAAAGGGTACAAGTGCAACATTTTTCTCTATATTTGAAATACATTGTCTCCATCGCTCTCGGCGAATTAAATCACTCATTGCTTCTATTAAACTATTACAATGTTTAATGAAAGTAATAATCTCAGCAGGTGTGGCGAATGGAACTATGCTTGCTTCTGCTTTCCCTAAGAGTACGGGGACCCTTCCGATGGCTTGGTTAGCTATGAAAGTGAGTTTTTCACAATGATCCATCCACATTATCTCTTCTTATGATTGGTCTCTTTCTTGTCTTCTCAAACATAAAGACTCGTTAGAGGCCCATAAATTGCATTGAATCTTGAGCTTATAATTCTTTTCCACCTTCGCCCTCTTATTTGATCTTTCAAGAGAAATTGTCTTCTACTTATTTTCCAACTAGGCAGTCTCATATGCTTGACGAACTACCATTAATTCTTCTCGCAAATTCTTTTTTTTCTTCTTTCGCCTCTAGAATTGATGCTTGAAACCTCTCAATCTCTTCACTAATAATAGTGGGTTGCATCGGTGTTTCATCGGCCGACTCAGGTGTACGACAAAAAGGTAACTTAATATCTTGGACCCTATTCTTGACCCACTATCGGTAGTAATCATCGGCACCTCAACTTCTACTTCCTAATTCCTTCCCTTTTCTGATTATCATATTCCAAGATTGACGTTCTCTCCTCAAATCTTCAATGTTTTATGGACCCATTTAATAAAGAATAAAAGGGGTTATCAGTTTTGGCGTTGGTTCTCCTATGATGGGATACCCAAGTTGTCTCAAGGCCAATACTGAGTTATAATTCACACAACTACTAGTCCCCATAAGTTGCACATTAGGGAATGTTCTACATGGTATATTACTTCTTTTACTTATTGCCATCTTGCGTACCATCGAATTGTTTTTTCATTAAGATCTACCAATCACCGAGTCCATTCTCGATTATCCTTGATGTCAATGTAACAATTCTTGAAATCATTGATAGGGCAACGCTTTTGGCATCCACTATCAAACATATGATTCACCAACCAGACGTTCAAAATAGGTAAACAACACAAAATTCGCTTGCCTTTTTTCTCATGACAATAGTTAAGTGTATAGTACACATCAGCATGGACGGTTGTTGTAGGATTTTCTCCTCTATTTTTCAAAGCTAGGAAGACATCGATTGCTGCTAAATCTATAATTTCTTCATCACTTGGGAATAAAACAACTCCATAGATGGTGAGAGCTAACATCTCCATAAAAGCACTCCAACCATGGGCTTTAGCTAAATGATGTGCTCTTTCCTCAAAAAAAACTTCTTAGAAAACCAGAAATCCCTTTCTTCTTTTGGTTAATCAACTTTTCCTCTTCAACCCTTAGTATCTCAGCTACTTTGGATGTGGATGGATAATTCCCCATGTAACGATGAGGTTTCCCTTTTTCTTGGGAGTAGCCTAAAATTGGTCCAAACTCTTCCAAAGTAGGTGCAAGTTGAAAGTCTTGAAAAGTGAAACATCTCAATGGAGTGTCGTAGAATTGAGTCAAAGCAGTAATAGCCTCTATTTATACGACCACATCCAATAAATCAAGAATCTTTCTGTATATCATAGTAAAGGTTATTCGGTGATTAAGCTCCAACAAGCTACAAAGTCTTTTTAAACTGTCATCCTGAGACTTTTTGACTTTCACATTTAGAGTTTTCTTTAGAATTGGGATTGTGGTTTCATTATTGGATCCCATTTTCAATCAGAGATATCCACAACCTAGCTTTCAATTCAATGGTTCTCTAATGGACCTACATAAAAATGAATGATTATGAATATTTCATGATATAGTGTTGAAATTAATTTTTAATGCATGAAAGGAATTCATGGTACTATAAAAACTGTTGAATGAGAGAAAATAAGAGACATATGGTGAAACCGTGTTTTTGAACTACACAACGGAGTCGATTTTTATATAGGCTCAAGGCAATAAATACAAAAATAAATATGGGAGATATTATCCCTATTTACATAATATGATGTGATATGTAATAAATCATAAATATATTTTCAACACCCCCCCTCAAGCTGGAGCATATTAATAGCGTTTCAGCAAGTGTAAAGAATCGTTGCAAGTAATAACAAAACGGTAGTACCAAATGTCGAACTCAAGGATTGCATTTTACTATTGAATTATATTTAATTACTAAAATTGAACAAAAAGTTTCTGAATTGATTGAAATAATATTTGAAACTAATAAGAGTAATAGAATTGAACTTTTATAATAAGAAAAATGTCAAGGATGAGTTTCACTTCGAATCCAACCTTGGTTTCTAATTTGATCCTAGTTACTAAATTCCTTTATTGAACTATTACCGAATTCTCTTTATTATTCTTGCCCTAATGTTTTAGTGACAGAACCTTTAATTCCAATGTAACCCCTAATTCCTTAGTGGATTCAAGATTAGAATTAAGTTTTACGGTACAATGTAACCCCTAATTCCTTAGTGGTTTCATGACCTGCATCTATTTCTAGACTACAATATCATGAATTTCTCACCTCAAGCATTCGTAAAGTCCACTTCCATTTCAAAATACGAATCATAAAACATTTCAAAGTTGATCAAGCAATAAAAAGCATTAAGCATAGAGAGAAAAATAATTCAATAAACTTATTCATATAACTAGAAATCAAATCAAACAAATAAGGGTTTCATCTTGTTTCACTCATCCCTAACAAACAGGGTTTAGTTACTCATGACAGAGATACAAAAGATAGAGATTAAAGAAGAATTACAAGAAAAATTCATAAATGATTCTTGATAAAACTCCTCCAATGATGTTAGAAACAGTCGTCTCTAAGTTTCTCTGCTAGGGCACAAGTTTTCGAACTTCCCAATAGCCAAAAAAAGATCCCTAGAAAGTGAGAAAAACGCGTTTTTATACATTCAGCCGCATGCCATGCGCCCCAAGAGTGGAATTTGCGCTTCAGGAGCAATTGGACAGATTCAGGAAGGCTGAAATGCGCCTCAGGCGCAGGTTTTGCGCTTCAGGCGCAGGTTTTGCGCTTCAGGCGCAATTGGATAGATTCAGGATGGCCGAAATGCGCCCAGGCACGGGTTTTGTGCTTCAGGCGCACAACATCTGCTGTCTGACATTTACTGCATTTTTCTCTTCTTTCGAGTCCGAATTTGGTTATGGTGTCTTCACAAAAGTTGTAGCTATGGATATTAGCTTTCATTTGCACTTGGTTGGACTCCAATTGGACACCTACAACTTCATTTATTGCTGAAATACTCCACATAGGTCATGTTGATTTCTCACCAAAATTCAACACTACATTAAAACAAATAAACGACGCAAAACTACGAAAAATCTCTACTTAATTAAGGAAATAAGAACATAAGAATTTTATTAAATCCAAGAACTAGAATCAACAAAATATATCAAATAACTCCTTAAATTAACTAATGATTAAAGATAAATAAGACTAAAACAGTGAAAAATATGCATATGATGAAGAGTTATCACATATAAATCATATACACCAAGCTTGTTACATATATAACTGATTCGAGGACCTCTCAGCGCTTAGTGAATAGATATGCCAATTGATCATTGGAATTAACAAAGCTAGTGGTGATGTCGCCTAATTCTATCTTCTCCCTTACAAAGTGACAATCTATCTCAGTATGTTTGGCCTTCTCATGTAAAACCGGATTAAAGGCAATGTGCAATGTTGTTTGATTTATCACAAATTAATTTGATTTGTGTTGCCTCTTCAAATTGAAGCTCTTTGAGTAATTGTTTCAACCAAATGAACTCACAAGTCACTAAAGCCATTGCCCAGTATTCAGCTTCAGCGCTAGATCTTGCACTACACTTTGTTTCTTACTCTTCTAAGATATTAAGTTTCCTCCAACAAGTACAAAATACCAAAAAATGGATAACCAACTATCTGAGTATGTCCTCTGTTTTCATAAATTAGACCTTTTCCTGGAGCACCTTTAATGTATTTCAAGATTCGTATCACAACATCCCAGTGTTCTTGGCAAGGAGAGTTTAGGAATTGGCTTATCACATTGACTGCAAAAGAAATGTATGGACGGGTGAGTATGAGGTAGTTTAATTTTCCAACCAATCTTCTGTATCTCCCTAAATCTAAAAACGGCTCCCCATGATTAGGTAGAAGTTTAACATTTGGATCCGTAGGAGTGTCAACTAGTTTGGCATTCAATAAACATGTCTATTCAAGAATATCCATGGCATATTTCCTTTGTGAAATTACTAAGTCGTCCTTAGATTGGGCTACCTCAATACCCAAGAAGTAGCGGAGCTTGCCAAGATCTTTAGTTTGAAACTGATGAGATAAATGTTGTTTCAACTAGAGTATGCACTGCTGATCACTACCATTTATGACAATATCATCTACATAGACAATCAAGTAAATGCACCATTGGGTTGAGTGGCGATAAAAAAGAGAATGATCAACTTCACTTCGAATTATACCAAATTGTTGCACTATTGTGCTAAATCTATCAAACCAAGCTCGAGGAGACTGTTTAAGACCATAGAAAGACATGTGAAGTCGACAAACCATGGTAGAGGACTTCCTCTAAGCAACAAACCCAGATGGTTGCTCCATATACACTTATTCTTCAAAGTCACCATGCAAAAAAAGCAATTTTAATGTCAAGTTGATGCAGAGACCAATGTCTGATGGCTGCAATAGAGAGGAGTAGTCTAGCAGAGGCCATCTTAGCCACAAGTGAGAAAGTATCACTGTAATCGAGGCCAAAAATTTGAGTGTACCCTTTTGCCACCAAACGAGCTTTAAAATGATCAATCTTACCATCAGGACCAATTTTGACCGTATAAAGTCAACGACATCCTACTAAAGACTTCCCATATGGTAAAGGAACCAATTCCTAGGTACCAATACTCTGAAGTGCACACATCTCGTCAATCATTGTTTGTCTCCACTCTAGGTGGGACAAAGCTTCACCTGGAGATTTAGGAATAGAAACAGAAGACAGGAAAGACAAACAAGTATAATGCAAAGGGGAAAGACAATGGTAACTCAAACCAATGTAATGATATGATATACCTTTACGAATAACAATAGGAATATCAAGGGTCGGATCCAATAAAGGAGAAGGTGGCGGCGAAGGAGTGTCCAGAATGACCTCGGTATCAAGAACGAGCGTAGGTGCATGCACAACCGATGGTGGTTGACGACGGCGGTATGTATAAAGAGGTTGTATAGTGGGAGGATCCACATGAGGAGTCTCAAGTGGGACAATGGGAGGGGCCACCGGAGGTGTCTCAGACAGGACATACATAATAGGCTCTAGTGGTAAAAGAGAAGGTGAAACAGACTCTGGTACTCCACAGGAATAGTTACAGACAAAGGGTCAGGAAGCGACTCATAGTACGTAACAGATTCAAAAAATGTGACACTAGCCGATATGAGATATCTTCGAAGAGTAGAAGAATAACAACAATAACCTTTTTGGGACCGATGATAACCAAGAAAGACACGTTTTAGTGATCGAGCTTTAAGTTTGTCAAGACCAGGAGTGAGATTGTGGACAAAACATGTAGACCCGAAGACACGAGGAGGAAGTGAGTGAAGAGGGGTACGAGGGAAGAAGATCGAGTGAGGGACTTTATGATCAACAGCAGATGAAGGTATGCGTTTTATAAGATAGCACGTTGTTAGAACAACATCGCCCCAAAAGCGAGATGTTACATTACCATGAAAAAGAAGAGTATTAGTGGTTTCAATAAGATGCCGATTTTTGCGTTCGGCTACCCAATTTTTTTAAGGTGTATGAGCACAAGATGTTTGATGAAGAATGGCGTTAGTGGTCATAAAATTTTGAAATTGATGGGACAAATATTAACGGGCATTATGACTGCGCAAAGTGCGAATGGATACACCAAATTGAGTTTTAATTTCCTTATAAAATTGTTCAAAAATAGAAATAATTCAGACCTATTTTTCATTAAAAATAACCACGTACAACGGGAAAATCATCGATGAAAGTAACAAAATATCTAGACTCAAGAGTGGAAATAGTACGAGAAATACCCCAAACATCTGATTGAACTAAAGCAAACTGGGACAAAGCTCGTTTATTGGCTCGATCAGGGAAATGACTACGAGTGTGTTTCCCTAACTGACCAACTCACAATTTAAGTTAGATAATTTGGTTAGATTAGGTACTAATTGTTGAAGTTTGGGAAGACTCGGATGACCTAACTGAGCATGTATAGTAAGAGGAGAATATGTGGTAGGGCACGCTGTTGATGGGTTTGAGAGATAATAAAGGCCATTAGACTCACATCCGACACCAATTTGTCATCCTGATATTTGATCTTGCAAAGTAACATTGCAATTAGTAAATGTGACAACACAATCATGAGAAAGAGTCAATCGACTAATAGAAATTAAATCAAATGGGCATCCAGGCACATAGAGGACAGATGTAACTAATAGAGAATGGGGGATTTTGACAGTGCCAATCCCTTGAGACTGTGTTTGGGAACCATTGGCTAAGACTATTCTAGGTAAATAACTAGAAGTTGTGAGAGAAGAGAAAATAGCCTTATTACTAGTAATGTAGTCAGATGCACTAGAATCGAGAATCCATGGTTTAAGAGAAGGTGAGATGCAAACAGGTGAATTACCACTTTGTGGGCCGAAATAGCGGAACTCTAGTTCTAACAATACTCTACCCACCGAAGAAAATCTTCATAAGTAGCCATAATCAATAAGCAGTTACCTAAAACCAGTAGCGAAACAGTGGCAGAAGAGGCAAAAAAAGAAATCGATGAACAGTATCGCACGATGAACAGTGTCACGCGATGAATAATGTAACATCTGATTTGCTGAAAGATACACTAACAACAGCGAAGAAAGGGGTAAACCGGAATTGGGACACGGTTTACCGAAAAAAAAAAAATCTCACCGAAGGATAGTGGGTCCTTGGGTAATCACGGTATATGATTGTCTCTTAATAGGCTCTAGATACCATGTTGAATGAGAGAAAATGAGATACATATGGTGAAACTGTATGTTTGAACTACACAACATCATCTATTAATAAATATATTAAAGACTACCACACACTCAACCTTGAAAATTCTTATGATAACATACACTATTAAGTCAATTATATAATACTAATTATATAATAAAAATAAAAATCAAGTAAACATGATTAAGATAGATTTTTTCCAAAACAGCCCCAAATTTATGTTAAAACAACGCAAAATTGAGTTTAACTGCAAAGTCAACTGACATAAACTTTTAAGTATCAGAATTGAGTAAACGAGCACTCTTTTCATACATTAAGGAAATTCAAAACTAAGGTCTAGAGAAAAAGTTATGACCAAAACATCATACATATGTCCTGCGAATTTTTAAGTTAACAACACTAATTCAATCACACAAATTTCCTAATGAATTTTTACAAACACAAATGGTATAAATTATGAATAAATCAAGCAATGAATACATCAAAACAACATCACAATATCAATTCACTCAATCTAATTTGTCACAATAGTGAAATTAAAAGTCTTTAATTTCAAACACATCAAAAGAGCATAATTTCATGTCATCAAGAAAATTCAACTCTACTATAATCTATTCTCAATTTTAGTCATAGAACTTCACAAGCATGAACTAGTTTAACCATTTCAAAATCCCTAAATCTAACATAAAAAATAATCCATTTCTTCATTTCAAACCCTTAAACCCCAAATCTCTAATTTATGGTAAACATTATCTTATACATGCATCAAGGAAAGGGAAACTCATCTTTTGATTTCCAAAAGAATTGAGAAGATGATGATACTCTCAACTATTTCTACCTTGACTTCTAGCAAAAAAAAAAAAACTTTTCCTTTCTTATCTTCTTATTTTGGCAAATATTATTTTTTTCTTTCTCCTTCTCTTCTCTCTTTCTCACCCTTTCTTCTTATCTCTCTCACCCTTTCTTTCTCTCCCTCTCTGTTTCTATCCTCCTCTTTTCTTATTCTTGTTTTTTTTTTTCTATCCTCCTTTTTTTTTCTCCTAATTTTTTTTTCTCCTAAAGAAATTCAATTGAAACATTGGAATTACCTGAAATTTTAATTTCCCTAAAATTTTCAATTATCTCATCTAAACACACTCTTAGTTTTCACTAGGTGCTACACACTTCTTTAAATTTTGAGATAATAAAACAATGTACTCTGAAACAATTGTATGATAACTGTATATATTTATTTAAAATATTTGTATGTCCTGAAAAAAATACAACACCACACCCGCTAAATCCTCCATATTTGCCATTTTCATGAAGATGGAAAGGGGGAGTGGAAAAGAGTGGACACCATCTCCATTTTTTATTCTAGTGTACAAATGTTTAATTAGTATCATATATTTTAGAAATTTGTGCATTTATATAATTTATGTGTCTAAAAACTATAATTATAATAATAATATTATTATTATTATTAATAATAATAATAATTAGTATTAATAATAATAAATATAGAGAGAGTAAAAAATAGAGAGAAATATAACCCAGTGAAAAAATGAGACATTTTGATAAAAATAGGAAAAGTTATGGAGATGTAGAAATAAAACTGTCGGGTGGAGATAATAGTTGACTCCTTTCTAAATAGTATAATGAAATATTCAATCCTCAATTGAATAATTTTGACTGATTGAGTCATTTGGATTTGGGTCTCTTATTAATTCAAGCCTATGCGTCTCTCAATTGGGCCTCAATTGTCGTCTTTTAATCAAAATTTGAGAAATGTTCTTTCACCTCTTAATTTTTTTTTATCTGTCTTCTAATATATTATTGAAGGTTAAGATTTAATAATATATTTTAAATCATCAAAAATTAGAATCCATTAGAAATGAAAAATTAGATGAGCATCCATCTAAAAATTTTACACACTTCTCTACAATTATACTTTACTTTAATATCCTACTAAAACTATTCATTTTATTTTATATTTTTTAAAAAAGAAACAAATAGAAATTTCCTATCGTTATGGTTTATAATTTGTGTTCCAAAAAACTGTAAATTAAAGGGCCTTTTTTTTATGATAAATTAAGAGACCGTTTACTTTATGAAAAGTTTTTCTATTTTTATTTTTTTAAATTTTTGTTAATTTACTTATTAATAGAAATGTAAGAGACTTTTAAAATGTCTACATTTCTATAAATAATAAAAATATTTTAAAAAAAATCTATTTTCATTAGTTTTGTAAATATATCTCTATTAACTAGCAATTCATCTTATCTCTATATCAATAGTTAACTTCAAAAGGCCTCAAAAAGGTAAAATAAAATTAAAACACATTTACAAAAATAAAAACACAAACTATTTTCACTGAGTAAATTGTCTTGTAGGGCTTGTTTACTTTGAGAAAACACTATCTAAAATTTGTGTTAACTTTGTTATCAAAGAAATAGGAGACATTTGAAGTAAACTTTGGCTACTTTCTTAAAAATAACGAAAAAATGTATAAAAAAGAATTATTTTTATTATTTTCGAAAATACATTTCACTAACAAAAATTTATGTTCTCTCCTTGACAATGGTTCATTTCAAAAGTATCTCATCAAAATAAAATAAACACATATTTTATTAAAAAACCACAAATATTTTTACAGAGTAAACAGAAAATATTCAAAATTTTATTTTTTCGACACATTTATCTATTTCAAAAAATATAAAATTCAGTTTGATGGTATTTAAATTTTTTTTAACTTTGTTTTCCAAAAATCTTACATGAAGATTCCCGATTGTTATCGTTTTTAGTTTTTCTTTCAAATAAAAAAAAGAAAGATAGACTCTCTTTAGTAAAGTCAAGAAATGAATTTATAATTTATAAAAATATATTAGATTGATTAGATGCATAAATAAAAATATATTAGATTTATAAATTTTAATAATAAAATTTAAATTACTACTTTTAAAATAATTTTAGTATAATTGGTAAAATTTATTTTTTATTAAAAATATCTTTTTACATCATTTTATATTTTTTAATTTAATTAAATTACAAATTTTATCAAACATTTTAATTAATTTAAAAACTATTGGATATAAGCTATCATTTAATTTTACTAAATAGAGCCAACAGTTTTAATTAAGATATGGGATAGTGGTATAATTTTGAAGACTGGGCGAGTTAAATATTCTAGTTTCATATTTCTAGCTTCTTCTACGACAACTTCTATATAAGAGTTTTAGGTCATTTAAAAAAGAAAGAGTTTTGGATTTGGGCTTTGTTGACAAAAAAATCGCTTCGACTTCAGGACATAAATATTTGAAATTTATCCCTGAACCCCCAGTTGTATCTATAACTCCATAATATTTATAAAATGTCAATTTTATTTTTGAATATTTTTTATTATTTTACAAACTTGAATTCAATTTTTTTTCACTATTTAAAGATTTCTGAAATAAACTGTGAATCAAAAATTTTGAAAAAAGTTTTCGATATAACTTTTGTACTGAAAAATTTAAAAAAAATTAATAAAATAAAAAATTTTGACGTTCAACTGTATACCAAAAAACTAAAATAATATTGTGAGTGAAAATAAATACTTTTAATATTTATTTGAGGATAAATATGTCAATTCATCAAATTTGTAGGGTAAGAGTATGGTAGTCCGAAAATTATACCTCCATCTAATCAAATTACCTATTCTTTTTTAAATTATTTTTATAAAATGAGATTTAAAAAAGATTATAATTTAATTATATTTAAATTTCTTTTTAGTTTAAGAATAATTATATTTTAATGGTGTTACAATTTGTGTAATAAAAATTAGATGGAAGAACTATTTTAAAATGAAACTATATTTATAGAAATGTTAACTAAACAAAAAAACTTACAAAAACTAAAATAAAAAGAATTATAATTATAAAGACTAAATACATATTTAAACTTTTAATTTTTTTGACAAGATATAATTTTATAAATAAAAAAAAATGCATCAATTACACTCCTATGTATTTTAACTTTAAAACAGTCGAGACCGACATAACATTACACGTTGAGCTTCATTTTTCTTTAGTACCTGTTCTAAATATAAGTTGACTTCAAAAAAAAAATATTGTTTAACTTAAAACATCATGTAAAGGACAATTTAAAATGTTTATATATTACTATATAATTATCACATTGAATATATTGTTTATTTTTAATTTTAATATATATGAAAAGTGATAAAAAAAATGTACTTATAATTTTCTTTTATAAATTAAATTTAAATGAGCAGATAATTATATATAATAATAATAATAATAATAATAATTATTATTATTATTATTATTATTATTATTATTTATTAGTATATTATACATCAACTCCTAAAAAAAATGTAGTTTATACATCAAAGACTGAAAAGAGGATAGAGACCGCATTGTAAATTGTGTTCAGTTAGCATAGTGGCACTAAACTGATATGACCACCATCAACCAGTAAGGTCCCTCTTTTGCACTTTTTATTCTTTTCTTTCATTTTCTGCACCAGTAAGTTATATATATTTTTTTGTTTTGAAAAGCCTAGTTTGCAATTTGGAGCAAGATGGTAATCATCGACCGACGGTTCCCATCCAATAACATACCCACCAATCACTCAGCAAGCAAAATTCCATTTCATTTTCTATGTTACACTTGTTTAGATTTACCTATTTTCATATAGATTTTCTTTTATTAAATCACATAGATTTTTAAATTCGGTTTAAATAAAATATTATATTTTTTGCTTATTTAATTAAAATTTATCTTACACGATATTTTTATTTCTTCTAATTTTAAGTTATATCTAAAAAATAGTAATTTTTTACGGTAGTCTTCCTTTTTGTAAAAAGATATTGTTTAACAAAATTATTTAACAACTTAAACCATGTTTTGACAGATGTCACAGGTCATGTAGCTTAAACGTAGGATGCTTCGTACTATCTAGCATTAACCTTTTAAAATTGGGTTAAGAAAGTGTTAAATATATTATTGAAAATGGACTCTTAATTTCATAGTCACTTAGTCAGATCCAAAATTTTATTTGATTTTGATGCTATAAAATCTAATTAATCTATATAAAAAATAAAGATATATTTGATGTTATATAACTACTTTTATTTTATGTTTGACACTTAATTTAAAATTAGAAACATTTTAGTTTGAAATAATTTTTTTATCTGACATACTAACTATTACTAAATGTATATTGTATTTACTTTCTATTTTTAATGTATTTTTCTCCATCTATTTTTATAAATGTATATTCTTTTTTCACTCTTTCACATTTATATTTACATTCAAATTTCATAAAATTTTCTCATTTCAAATCTAAATTACTTTCTTCTTGCATATTATTTCTCTCATTTTATTCTTTCTTTATCTCCTTATCAATGATAATTGCAACAATTTATAATGAATTATAGCTTTTTGAATGATAAATATAAAAACATATGGAATAAATATTTGTCACTGATAATAT
>JBBPBQ010020324.1:36263274-36373390 GCA_037974755.1 Cicer yamashitae | reverse complement strand
TTTCTAAATGATAAATATAAAATAAAACAAGGGATAAATATTGATCATATTTAAATATAGATAAATATGACATATATATATATATGTATATATATATATTTATAATTTTTAAATATAAATTAACACATAATAAATATTGATCATATTTAAATATAGATAAATATGATATATATATATATATTTATAATTTTTAAATATAAATTAACACATAATAAATATTTATCATTGATACATTAAACATATGTTATATATATTTGTCACTGATAAATATAAAAAAATACGGGATAAATATTTATCACTGATAAATATAAAATATTCAAGATGAATATTTATCATTGATAAATATAATCAAACACATGACAAAATAGAATTTTGGATGGATAAAAAATACATGACTCATATTTGTCACTAATAAATATTTAAGAATACCGAAAAAAAATATATGTCATTCGTACATGAAAACTGCACGAGACAAATATTTTCACCGATAAATTATAAAAAAAATATGAGACAAATATTTGTCACTGATAAATATTAAAAGACCACACAAAATAAATGTTTATCATTGATAAATATAAATTAATACACGGCAAATACTTGTCACAAATATATACAAAAGTTTGTGACAAATATTTTTCACTGATAAATATTAAAAAAAATTACGAAACAAATATTTGTCACTGATACATAAAAAAATACAGGACATATATTTGTCATTGATCAATTTTTAAAAAAACTACAAGACACATGTTTATCATTGATACATAAAAAAATACAGGATAAATATTTATAATCGATAAATATAACAAAAACCTGTAACAAATGACACATTTGATTTTTTTATATCTTTTAAGTAAAAGTGATAATAATTATAATATATTAATTATAATTTATTTGTATAATCTTACACGGGATAAATATTTGTCATTAAAAAATTATCTAAAATTAATGTCTTTTTAGTATTGTCTACATAAAAACCAAAACAATTATAATACACTAAAAAAAACTACAAATAATCTACTATTTTACTACATGAAAGTATAAGACACTATCATTTTGGTTCTTAACTCAACGAAAAATTCAAATTAGTTATCGAATTATCAAAATATCAGACAATTTAGTCTCTAACTTTATAATAATCATGAACTATTTTGACAGTAAATTATATATTTCAATAGCTTTTATGATAATAAATTGTATCTTTTAGAGACTATTTTGATGATTCGAGAATTAATTTATATTTTTTAATTAAATTACAGACCAAAATGATAACGTCCGATAATTTTAATAAGTAAAATAATAATTTACTCAAAAAATTATATACGAATCACATCTCAAACTAAGAAATTAGATAGATACAAATACACGAGTCTCTGATTAGTTGCTATGATTCGTCAAAACAATTTTTTTTTTTAAACATAAAAATAAAATAGACTCCCTACTTCATAGTCAAATCCAAAACGGTCCTTTTCGTCTAAGTTAATTATAATTGTTGAAAAAAAGTTGTGTGACAATACTAATGATTTTTCTGCCAAAAGATAAAAAAAGATATTTATATGTTAGAATCACATATTTAATGTTCACAAGTAAGTTGGCATTCTTGCTTATATATTTAATTGATCATTCCAAAAATTATTAAAAGAATGAAATCATCAACGAATAAATAATATTTAATAATTTAAAATTGATAAAAGTAATTAATAATAATTACTTGAAAGAACGTACATCAAATAAATAAAAGCATTTATATCTATACATAAAGGAATGAACAAACAACTATTTTGATTTATAAATGTATGAGATACTATCAGTATAATCTTTAAAGTATCGAAATTACAAACATATATTTTAGTATATCTTTTGTTTGTAATTTATTAAATTGACTAAAAAATACATTAAATTATATTGATATATTCGATTACAACTTTGATATATTTTATCATTCGATTAAATTAATTATTTACAATATTATCGTTTTTTATTAATCAAATAACTAAACCTATTTTAAATTGCGTAAAAAATTTATTTCAAATAGACATAAAAATTATATTATAATTTTTATTATTTTTATGACATAATTTTGATAGAATTTAATACAGATAGATGAGGGAAAATAGTCAACCATGTGTAAAAAGGAAGAAGAATAAAGAGAAATTGAAAGTTGTTAGCATTGGATGGATTGAGATGAATTTCCTCTCAATGCTCCTTAATGAACGCAAGGCATTGTGTTTGTTGAGTTGGAGGCCATGTGAGTGAGTGTGTGAATG
The DNA here is from genome assembly GCA_037974755.1 of Cicer yamashitae. Classification (NCBI taxonomy): domain Eukaryota; kingdom Viridiplantae; phylum Streptophyta; class Magnoliopsida; order Fabales; family Fabaceae; genus Cicer; species Cicer yamashitae. The sequence goes on along the minus strand of JBBPBQ010020324.1, from coordinate 36,371,123 downwards.
TCATCGGGTGGGTGTTGTTGGGTATACACAATTCATTATTTGTTGTTGGCGTGTGGGTCCATCACTTTTTTCACAAACTTTTTCTTCCCTCACAAGATTTTGTGTATCTAATTCTTTTAGCTGTGTTGCACTCCATGCAGTTTCCATTGTTTGGCTGATTTGAAAGTATGTGCAAGAATGTTCTATTATTAAGGATAAGGAAGAAAAAAGAATTAAAAAAAAGAATTGCTTAATATTTATAGTAGACATGATTGACATGTGTTATTGTGAGTCCGTGCAGTGTGTTACATATTATTAAAAATTTAATTTTGTCTTTTAATAATTTAAAGATTATTCGTGAGAAATTTTTACACTAATAGAAGTTATTTTATATGTTTATCCTAATAAAAATATGTTTTTAAAAATTTAGTTAATATCTACATTTAAATATGTTTAAAATAAATGTTTGATGCTTAGAATAAGGAAAATATAAGTATATAACCATAGCGAATTAGAGAAAAACTACAAAATCATCATGTTTTGTCGTGTAAACCAAGTGTTTGTCTGAAATCCTAATTCTTTTTACCATCGTTGTGCAAGAAGCAGGTCTCATCGTGCAATGGAAGAAAAATCAGAACCTTGAGTTCTTTGATTTATATCTTTGTGCGATGAGTACGAATCGTCGTGCAAAATAGTACTTCATCGAGCATCGTTGTGCAAAATGTTGGAACCAAGTTGGTTTTACACATATAGTTTTGATGTTAACAAAAGTATTTTATGAGAATAATAAATTTGGATTAATGACTTCATGCAAAAATTGGGAGAAGAAAATCAGAGGAAGGTACTAGAGGAAGCGACAGAGGAAAGTCACCAGAGGAAGTGACCATAGGATGAGATATTAGGAACACAAGGTATATGCGTCTGCCTCTGAAAGTAACGTGCCTCTGAAGGTTACAAAGATTGCTTCTGATGTTTGGATTTGAAGACTAGGTCTGATAACTAGGTCTGAAGACTGCCATTGAATAATGAGTTTGAAGACTGAATTTGAAGCATGCCTCTTAAGTCCTTACATGTCTCTGATGTGCACAAACTCAACATGCCTCTGAAGAGTTCGTATCAAAGTATAATTAACTCTAAAGAGATTGTTCAAATCATAAATTCAAAGCTTACAATCTGCTTATCAAAATGGTGCAACACACTCCAAATGATGCCTCTGATATGCAACCTTTAATTTTGCACTGACTCTGAAGTTTCAACAAGGTGATTTACCTAATGCCACTATTTCTAAGTCATGCAATTATGTCTATGACTATCATTATTCAAGAAACACATCATCTCACTCCAAAAATAAAGTGAATGCCTCTGATGCAAAGTCAACGACTAGAATTGAAAGAATTAAGTATGAAAAGAAGACTTAGCCGAATAAAAAACTTGTGAAGCTCCAAAAACAACCCGAATCCATTCCAGCTCAAATCAAGCAAGAGGGAAAACAAACAAAGAACTCCTTTACCCCTTAAGAACTTAGTCTCTACCTCAAAATCCCTTGAGCTCTTACATATAGATCTCTTTGGGCCAGTGAAAACAGCCTCACTAAATGGAAAGAAGTATGGCTTTGTGATAGTAGATGATTACACTAGGTGGGTTTGGGTAAAATTCTTAAGAAATAAAGATGAATGCCACAAAGTGTTTATTGCATTTTGCAAATCGTAATGAATGAAAAGGGTCTTAAGATTGTAACAATTAGAAGTGATCATGGAGGAGAATTTGAAAACAAGTTCTTTGAAAGTTTTTGTCATGAGAATGGAATCTCTCAAAATTTCTCCTCTCCTAGAACACCACAAAAAATAGAGTTGTAGAAAAAAAGAATATGCCTCTTCAAGAAATGGCTAGAACCATTCTCAATGAGATGGATATTGCAAAACATTTTTGGGCAGATGCAATTAACACTGTATGCTATATTCAAATTAGAATCTTAATTAGATCAATATTGAATAAAACACCATATGAATTATGGAAGGTAAGAAAGCCTAACAGCTCCTACTTTAAAATTTGGTTGTACTTGTTATATGTTAAACACTAAAGACAACCTTGGCAAGTTTGATTCCATATCACAAAAGTGCACCTTCATTGGATACTCTAAAAGATCTAAAGCTTATAAAGTGTTTAATAGAGAAACTAAGATTGTGGAATAGTCAATACATTTTAAATTTGATCACAAAAAGCTTGACCTTAAAAAGTCAAAGCAAGTTGATGATAGTGCAGGTTTATAGGAACTAGAGGAAACTCTAGTACAAGTCATCCCATCCTGAAACTCTAATCACTGGAAAGGAAAATGATCATTTGAAGACTAGATCATCATTGAAAGACAACTTTTTTTGGTCTACTATCATCAATTGAACCTACATCTATTGATGAAACACTAGCAAATGATGGATGGATCCTTGCAATGCAAGAAGAGTTTAATGAATTTAAAAGGAATGATGTTTGGGATCTAGTACCTAGACCAAAGAAAAATATTATTGGAACGAAATGGGTTTTCAGAAACAACCTAATGAAAAAGGAGAAGTGGTCAGAAACAAGGCAAGACTTGTTGCACAAGGCTATAGTCTACAATAAGGCATTAATTAAATTGAGACATTTGCTCCAGTGGCCAAGTTAGATGCTATTTGTATCCTACTCTCTTTTGCTTCTTATAATAACATTACATTATTTCAAATGGATATTAAAAGTGTATTTATAGATGGGTATATTACTAAAGAAGTCTATGTTAAGCAACCTTCAGGTTTTGAATTTCCAAACCATGTATTTAAACTTAGGAAATCACTATATGGTCTAAAACAAGCACCTAGGGCATAATATGATAGACTAAGTAACTTCTTGCTTAAAAACAATTTTGAAATAGGACAAGTAGACAACACCTGTTTAGAAAATCAATTGGAGATTACATTCTTATCATTCAAATTTATGTTGATGACATTATTTTTGGATCTACTAATGGCACTCTTTGTCAAGAATTTGCTAAGTTGATGCAGCTTGAATTTTAAATGAGTATGATAGGGGAACTTAAGTTCTTTTTAGGGATACAAATTCAACAAAGTCAAAAGGCATATACATTCATCAAAACAAATATACAAAAGAGCTTCTCGAGAAGTTTAAAAAGAATGATTGTAAACCTATGGCTACACCAATGCACTCTACCTATTCACTTGAAATAGATGAATCAGGCCTGAAGGTTGACCAGAAAATATATGGAGGAATGATTGGATCATTGTATTACCTTATTGCCTCCATATCTGTTTTTATGTTTAGTGTGTGTGTGCAAGATTTCAGGCTGATCCAAGGGAATCTCATTTAACTGTTGTTAAGAGGATCCTTATATACTTAAAATGTACTACCAACCTTAGCTTGTTCTATAAGAAACCTACTAAGTACAAATTAAGTGGCTATTGTGATGTTGGTTATGTTGGGGACAAACTTGAGAGCAAAACACAAGTTTCAAGTCAGAGACAAAGTACAATTGCAATGTCAACAATAGAGGCTGAATACATTTCAGTAGCTGGTTGCAATTCTTAATTGCTATAGATGAAACATAAACTTGAAGATTACAAGATTCTTAAAAGTAACATTCCCATATTCTGTAACAACACTTCTACCATTTGCCTAACCAAGAACTCAATCCTACATTCTAGAGCCAAACACATAGAAATCAAACATCACTTCATTAGGGACTTTGTTCAAAAAGGAGTACTAAATATCAAATTTGTAGACATTGAATACCAATAGCACGACATATTCACCAACCCACTAGCTGAAGATAGATTTTACTTCATTAAGAAAAATCTAAACCTTACCTTTATATCTAAATGATGTTGTGCCAAGATTAGAGTCGTTTAGACTCATATTAAGATCAATTTTATGATTTATTCATATAAGACATGGTTTTATGTTATGTTCATTCTATTAAAAAAAAAGGCAAATACAGTAAAAAAAAATTCACTTTCAAGTCTTTTTGTCTGATGACAAAAGGGGGAGAATATATTTGAGAACAAATAATATGGGGAGATAATGAAAAAAAATACTTGGACTTAGGGGGAGCCTTAAGTCAGGGCGAGTCAAGTAATAAAAGAAAAATTGTTATAAAAAATACAGTTTTATCATCATCAAAAAGGAGGAGATTTTGGAACCAAGTTGGTTTTGCACTTATAGTGTTGATGTTAACAAAAGTATTTTATGAGAACAATAAATTTGGATTAATGGCTACATTAAGTACGCAAAAATTGGAAGAAGAAAATCAGAGGAAGGTACCTCTGAGGAAGCGACCAGAGGAAAGTCACTAAAGGAAGTGACCAGAGGATGAGATAAGAGGAACACAAAGTATACATGTTGCCTCTGAACATATGCCTCTGAAGGTTACGAAGATTGCCTCTGATATTTGGGTCTGATGTTTGGATATGAAGATTGAGTCTGATAACTGGGTGTGAAGACTGCCTCTGAAGAATGGATCTGAAACTGAGTCTGAAGACTACCTATGAAGACCGAATTTAAAGAATGCCTCTAAAGCCGTTGCATGTCTCTAATGTGCACAAACTCAGCATGCCTATGAAGAGTTCATATCAAGGTATAACCAACTCTGAAAAGATTGTTCAAATCATAAAATCAAAGTTCACAATCCGCTGATCAAAATGGTGCAACACACTATAAATGTTGTCTTCGATATGCAACCTCTAATGTTACACTGACTCTGAAGTTTCAACAAGGTGATTTTCCCAATGCCACTATTTCTAAGTCATGCAATTCTGCTTCTAACTACCATTATTCAAGAAACACAACATCTCACTCCAACAAGAAAGTGAATGCCTCTGATCGAAAGTCAACGACTAGAATTGAAAGAATTATGTATGAAAAGAAGACTTATTGAATCAAAAACTTGTGAAGATCCAAGAACAACCCGAATCCATTCCATCTCAAATCAAGCAAGAGTATGAAAGAAGATTCATGTTCATAAGGTTAAGGTCTAGAGAAACAATTTCTCAAAAGAAATATTTTCTAAGTTTTTTTTGTAGTGTAAGAGTCACTGTTACAATTATCTTGTTAGAAGCAAATCAATTTTTTCCAAACGCTTCTAACCCAGCCCAATAGTGGCTTTCATGTTCCTCAAGTAATCTATAGGTTTTCAGATTGTGTTGAGAAGACTTGACTTGTAGAGTCAAGGTGTTTGTGTTCCTTAAAAAGTCTGTAGGTGTTAGGTTGTTTTGAGAAGATTGGCTTGTCGGGTCAGGTGTTGTGTAATTCAAGTTTTGAATTAGTGGATTAAATCCTTTTGAGTGAGGGGATTGGACGTAGTTACTAAGTTGGTGGTAAACCAGGATAAATTCTTGTGACACTTTAATTCTGCAATTCTTGTTTTACTTCTACCTCTGGTCATTTAACCCAATTGCTACTACTTTTATTCTTAATAAGCCACCAAACCTGAACCAATTTTAACTAAATTAGCAAAAAGAATCCAACTTAGTCAAACACAATTCAAACTCTTTTCTTGTGTTTGCACCTTCAATTAGAACCTTGGAAACACATGTATATTATCCAATAGGGTGTTAGATACCACATGTGTGGTAAAATAGATTAAGGTCCAAGCACACAAATTGTTATAGGTTATATCTAAGTCATAACATTGTCTGTTCTATGGATGGAATATGGATCCATTGCATTACATCTCTAGAACATATGTTGTTGTGTTGACTCTTTGTACTCGACCTAGTTATTTTTCTTTTCTTATTTTTTCTTTCTTGTTGTTGAGGTGGAATACTCCTTGTACTTCAAATATTTATATATTTATATAATTATATCTTTTCTTCTTCAAAATATACACAAATATGTCAGTTCTTGTGAAAATTTTAAAATAAAAACAAAAGTAAATAAATTATAATATCCAATTTCAAGTTAATAAACTTTAAAATAAATTGTTAATAGTGATAATGATTTACAAACAAATGTATATAAATATAAATAAATAATTTACATAGAATTTGATATATTCTATCTATTAATCGTTTTATTTTTATCAGATAGGTTATATTAATTTTATCACATACATTAAAAGAGTACATAGCTATTCATCTAAAATTCAAAACAATATTACATATGCATTCAAACATAACTATATCATTGTGTCTTGGCATAATATTGTTTTATAAAATATATGCACAAATTGTTAAATGGTGTATGTGTTTGTAAAACTCTTTTTATATATATACAGTCGGTAATTAAATCTTAAATTATAGTACACTTATTAATTTGGTAAAGTTAAACTCATAATCCTTTAAGTTAGGTCTAAATTCCGTATACCACTTTTAAGTTTATTTTTTTCAATTATTTCATTTAATATTCATTATGTTAACAGAGTTACCCTTAATGTTATAATTCGTTTACATCATTGTCCTTTTTTGTTGTTTCTATTAAAAAAATGCACATGTCTGTTAAATTTATCACGTGTTTGTTTGGGTTGTTCAATCTTCATCTCCTTCCTCGTTTTCTTTCTTCTCAAACATAGAAAATTCAACTTCTTCCTCATCCTCGTCTTTATTATCTTCTTCTTCATCTTATAATCTTCATCCAACACCATCGTTTCTAAAAAGAAGAACAAATGGAAAACCCATATATGAAACAAAGAACCAATTAAACCAATCTAACCCTTCCGAAAACTCAAATTCGAAACATACCAAAATTAAACAAAATATTGAAACCCATAAAAATGTAACATAGATCTTGAACTCAAACAAAGAGAAAAACTTTCCCTTTTTCTATTCCTCTTTTGATTTTCAGTAAAGAAGAAATGAGTTTTTGTTTTGTTAATAAATTGTAATGATTATGTTCTCATATGGTTGGTTATCTAGAAGTTATCTCAATGGAAGGGAAGCATCATGAAGAATGTACGACAATGTCTAAAATTTTGGATTATATGAGTTTCAATTTGTTTGGGTTGATGAAAGTAATGAATGTAACAACCCTTTCACTACCTTAGAAATATTTATAAGATTTAAGTACTAATTAGAATTACTAGCATTTTATTAATTGTTAATGTTGTTATTTAGTAATATTAATTTAGAATCAAGAGTAAAATAGGAAAATGGTAGTATTAATAATGTCCAAGTGTCAAAAGGAGACCATGCCACTTTTCCTTCTCTATTTCTTCCTCACTTAGGGGAAATGACTCCTTCTTCAACTCCCCTCCTTCATTTTTTAGCTACAACATTTTCTCAAAAACACTCCAACACACCAATAACCAGTTACTGTTGATTATCTTCTCCATTCCTCATTTTTCCCTTGTTTTCTAAATTTCTCCAAAGACAACAGCCTCTAAAGTACTTTAATTCCCTTATAACTCTTTGCATGTTCATTTCATCCTCTAAAAATCAAATAATTATCCAAAGTATCACTGAATAAGGATAAGGAGCAGATTGAAGAGTCTGAAATTCGAATCAGTGCATAAAGGGTAGGCGAGCTAATAGCTGAGAAAGCAAACAAATCACACAACCAACTCGAATCAAAGAAATTTTTTCTCGGTAAACTGTGAGTTTTTTTTCTATAACTAATTTCACATTTTGCATGTGGGTTATGGGTTCGATTTTGGGTTATTTTACTGATTTGAAATGATTTTTCTGGGTTTAAAATAATGGGTTCCTTAAAGTCTGAGAGTGAGGAAAACTGTGAGGTTTAGCATATAGGAAATGTTAAAAAACTGCATTTCACTCTTTTAAAATCATCCATTATGCATATGTTTGTGTGATGATTATGATGTGTTAAAGATTTAAGAAATGAGAGTTAATTGTGATGGGAGAATTATTGAATTAATGCGTTTTCCCTAAACCCTCTATGATGTGATTTCCTGCCTTTGATCGATTTTGCCTCTAATGCATTTCTCTAATTCCGTTTTCCTCTGACTGCCTTTGAATTTTTTTCATCTGGTTGCTTTTGATTCCATTTTCCTCTGGCCGTCTCTAATTTTATTTCGTCTAGCTGCCTCTGTCTGTTTTCTCTGGCTGGCTATGATTTTGTTTCCTCTGGTTGGCTATGATTTTGTTTCCTCTAGTTGCCTCTGTCTTTTTTCTCTGGCCGCCTCTGATACTGTTTCCTCTGTTTGTTTCCTATGGCTGCCTCTATTTGTTTTCTCTAGCTGCCTTTGATTTTGTTTCCTTTGGCTACCTCTATTTGTTTCCTCTGGCTACCTCTGATTCTGTTTCCTCTGGCTGCCTTTGTTTGTTTTATCTGGTTGCCTCTAATTCTGTTTTTTTTGCTATCTCTAATTCTGTTTTCCTCTGGCTGCCTCTAATTTTGTTTCCTCTAGCTGCCTCTGATCATGTTGCCTCTGATCTGACTCTACCTTTGATCCAAGCCTTCCTCTTATTACAATGCCTCTGATTCAAGTCTTCTTCTGACTATGCTGCCTCTGATCCAAGTCTTCTTTTGATCATGATGCCTCTGTTCCGAGTCTTCCTCTGATCATGCTTCCTCTGACCCAGGCCTACCTCTTGTCATGCTACCTCTGATATAATCTTCCCTGATCAGAATACCTAATTACCTGACTTCCTCCAATTAAATGCTCACTCTAAATAAGACTCCCTTGATGATTGACTTGAAGTTAGTTTTACCTTCTAGTTTATACATTGTTATGTTGAGATTGATTTAATTACTACATTGGACATGTTGATGAAATATGCATTTCATACATGATGTCCATTATGCATTGCATACATGATGTCCATTGTGCATTTCCCATACAAGTTCATGAGTTCATGATAAGCATGGTCCAAGAATATACGGTGGGACATTTGACAATTGTTTCACGCATGAAACAATAGGTAAATGAAGAACAATCTGGACGCTGGTTGGGATCATGGCCAGACCAACTTTTCCAAGAAGTCTCAATTATCTTGGTGACCCACGTCAAGATAATTGGAAAAATTTTTCCATACATTAAGGAAAAGAAAGAGGACATGCATAATTTTCATGTTTTAAAGAAAAGAAAGAGGAGATGTATATTTCCCATACTTTAAGGAAAAAGAGGAATATGTAATTTTCATACTTTAAAGAAAAATAAAGCTCAAAGATTGTTTTAAAAAAATTACATATTCATGTCATGTTTTTCATTACATTTAAGGAAAATTATTTCTAACTGCTCCTCCCCTTTTATAAAACTCACTAAGATTATTATTTCATCCCCTATTTTTATGTATTATAGCAGATAAGAGGGATTGAGGCTGAGAGTTCAAGAAGCAGAGGATAGAGCTTTGTAGTGATGTAGTTTAAGTTTGTAATCTGATTTTTATTTTGTACATCAGATGATGCTTGTATACTATGTATTATATATATAGTTACAAAGAAATTTTAAGTTTGTACTCACGGTATTTTGTATAATTGCTTATGAAATATTAAAATGTATAAATTTATTACCATATTCTAGATACATGGTGATGGTTATTACAATGATGAAGAAGAATGAATGTTCTGAGTTTCAATTTTTTTTACAGAAACCATTACAAAGATTAACATTGTAAATGAAATGAAACATAAAAGACCCTAACTGAAAAAATAATACTTAAAGAGCCTATGCGTAATTTAGAGATAACTTAAATGGTTACTAATATAATTTTTCCTTTTAATTTTTGTTAAGCAAAGTTTCAAATTTCATTTTGTTTTTCCAATTTTATCATTAACTAGATTGTGACCCGCTCATTGCGCAGATTAAAATGTAGTTTTTATTTTGTAATGTTGTAATAATTTTTATATCCAAAATATTGACTCTTTTATCAATATGCTGAAATAGTATTGAATTTAAATTAAACTAAACAAAATCACAACATAACTTAAAAGCAAATATAATTTTGTAGTTAAGTTAAAAAAAATGATATGTAGGTGAAGGAAAAATGTAAAATATCAAAAAGTAAAATTATAGCAATAACATTTTATGATGAACAATCATTTTGCAGTATTTGTAGACTTTACCTTGTTTGAGCCATTGTTCGTCCTTACTTTTTTGTTATTTCTTTTTTTTATATTTTCTACTTTCAATTTATAAGTCAACACTAAAAATTAGTTTTCATTTTTTTTCAGCTTCTAATTTGTTACTTTTAATTAATTTGTTTGTTCTGATTTTTTTATTTAAGTTATTTTGATGTTTTTTATTTATTTAATTTTAAACTTGGATTGTATTTTTATATCTTTTGTGGTAATATAATATATTGTTGTTATATTTTTATTTATTAAAATGTAAATAAGAAACTGTGATGTATTTACTATGCGAAAAAGTTTAAAAATGACCAAAATGTTAATTATTTATGCAATGAGTTGTTCATAACATATTTTTATTTATTTAATTTTAAACTTGGATTGTATTTTTATATCTTTTGTGGTAATATAATATATTGTTGTTATATTTTTATTTATTAAAATGTAAATAAGAAACTGTGATGTATTTACTATGCGAAAAAGTTTAAAAATGACCAAAATGTTAATTATTTATGCAATGAGTTGTTCATAACATATTGAACTGAAGACGGGAATAAGAAATGAAGCTTGATATTTTTAAAAATTAATTGTCCAAAAGCATACAATTATAGCTATTTATGCTTAGTGTCTAACCAAAGATGAGATAGAGTACAATTTACTACCTTAGAAAAAGAAACCATATTAAGATAAATTTGAAATTTAGTTCATATAGCAATATGACGTAAAAAATGTGTATAAAAGTTATATTAGAAATTAATAGAATTAAGTTTCTAGTGTAATCTATCTTATTTGATGTACTTAATGAGTGATATATTCCTTAAGATAAACAAATAATGTTTCTTTCATTATATAATATATTTATGTAATGAGGCATATAGGGAAGATCCTTTAGTAAAACAATTGGAAATGCATTTCTTTCTACAACAACAAAAACAATTGGAAATTATTCATAAAAAGAAACAATTGGAAATGAAATTTATGGATTTGTAAAATATAAAAAAAGGGACAATCATATATTCGACACTATTGCAATTAAACAATGTATTTAGGAGAAGAACATTTTAAAATATTGAAAAGAACACATCATATTATACATATGACAATAACCAAAAAGATAGATTGAATTTCTCCTATTATGGCCGTTTATGTAGGACAAGCAACTGATCTCCTTCTTGCTTTGGAATGGATTCATCAGCTCTAATTGGATTCTGTGGACAACTTGATTTTAAAATTATTGTCAACCCCTGTCATAGCTCTAAGAATAATGTCACTGAATTTGGCGTTATTAAGATTGTAAAATTTTATTTTCTTTTCATTTTACAAACTCATGTTAAGTTTATTCATAGACAAGTTAATGAGATAACTCATACTTTGTTCGAATGAATCTTTTGCCAATCTCCACATATTTATTATTGACGTTTCTTCTTATATCAATATATTATCAAGAATGAAATGGTATAAACACCTTTAAGTCTAAAAAATAAAGAAAGTTTTCATCTACAATTATTCTCAAGAAATTGTTCCATCTACAATGAATTCATTAAATCAATCAAGATCTCCTTTGATGTGTATAAAATTAAAAATTGATTTTGTTTGGTTAGATACTATAAATTAAGTCAATTTAATACCATCAATAATTCTAATTTACTGTTATAAATTTAGACAAAATTATAACTACGATCCTTTTAGTTTGACACATTTTTTAGGTTGGGAAAAATTATGGAACCAATTATTTTTTTAAATTTTGTATTACAATTTAATTTAAAATTAATAGGATAATTCCTCTTCAACAACCCAAAATTTAAAACACAAAAAATCATATATTAAAACCAAAATGAAAATCACCAAAGTTTTTTCGTGTTTGTCAAAACCCATAAATTTAACACGAAGAAAATCTCCATTCCGCTTTAGTCGGCTAATTATGTTTTCTTTTTTCTTGATTTCGATTGATCATTCTTATTTCCACCGCAAATGATTTTAATAGCAAGTGAGAGTTACCAAAATACTTGATTCAATGGATGAGGATGAAATTTGAAGAAATGAGTAGTACTATGAAAATATTTAATACATAATGTAACTGTCAAATAATGAGAGAAGTTGAAGGACGATTTCAATCTTATATTGCTTATATTGCTTTCAATGTTATATCATATATAAAAATGAATATCAAGAATAAATGACATAAAAAAAAAATATCAAATACATACATAAGAAATTGAAACAAAAATTTGAGGCATTGATTACCTAACTAAAATCATATACATATATATATATATATATATATATATATATATATATATATATATTAAAATAGGTTTAGATCATGATCAATAAAAGAAACAAAAAATTGAGAGAGAAGTTGTTTTAAGAATTTATTATTATTATTATTATTATTATTATTATAATAAAAAGGGCATTTGAATAATCTTAAACAAAAGAAGTAAATATGCATGATACCATAGAAATTCATTGAAGTAAGAATGTCAATTATAAGGAAGGGGGGTTTGAATTATAATTGCCCCTTTTAAAAAAATTCCTGTTTGAAACTAAAAATTTTACTCAAGATTGATCTTGGTTATAACGAAGAACGATCTTGGTTAGTGGAAAAACAGCAATATCAATTTTATCAATATAAAAGCTGATTGTAATGCATGTAATAAATAGAGATAGAGATATCACTCAAGCATGTATCCTGCTTCACCCAACCCGGGTTATGTCTAGTCCTCACAACCGTGAGATTTTCCTCTAAGTGTTCAAGGCAAGATTGTTCTTGGTTGTCACAAAACTTTTCACAGATCAATCTTGATCTTTACACAATTTCCACCTTTCTACCTTAGAAAGGATTTCCACAGATTTACCTTACACTATTTCAGAAAGGATTTTGCGAACTACCTTTTACAATAGAAAATGATTTTTACACACTTCTCAAGCTATGTTAATACAATAGCCTTGAGTTACAAAGCAGTGATTTTGAGAATGTTTAGAATCTGAGTATTTGCTCAACTCTTGTTTGAGAAATAAATTCTATAAGTTAGAACTCAGTTGTTACTGATTCTAACACAACACAAAGAATAGAGCTGCAAGCTAGAGAATAATATTGAGAGAACCCGAATATGATTGAATGATTCATGCTTTGCTTGGCACTTTGAGTTGTGATTTTTCTTCATCTTGATGTTGTATTTATAGGCTTCAAGAGAGGTTAGGACAACTCATATATCCGTTGAAATGAGACCAGCTGTCATGAAAATGTAGGTGTAATGAATCAGACCAAAAGCAAGAGTGATCAAGCTGATTCCAAGAGTGTTCTTGACATCCAAGATCGTTCCTCAAGTTAGTTGGAGGTGATCTGACTTGTACTCGATCTTGTTAGTTTTCTGAGATGATTTGCTTGCTTTAAGTCAGTGTACATGTCTTGATTTGAAAGTACAACTGTGGTGTACTTTTACAGCCTGTACCAATGTACTTGTATTTGTTCCAAATGAAGAATGATCTTGCTTTTATATTTCTTCATGAAGCATGTCTTGAATCTTCTAATTCTGGACTCATTCTGTCTTAGATTTATCCTTGCTTATTCTTGATGAAGATATAAGATGAATAAAGCTTCTAGGATGCAATCTTTCACACATAATTGATCATTCTTGATTCTGATGGTAGTGAAGATCGGTCTTCGTTTTACAGACATATGGCAGGATCGATCTTCGTTTTGCTGTTTTTGCTTTCTTGGTTTTAATGAGATCTGTTTTGAATTGCTTGGTACCTATCTAGTTTTAACACACTCAAATACACAAGGTAAATACCAAAACACTTAGAATCATAATTATAATTCTTAATTAACCTTTTGTTTAATTATCATCAAAACATTTAATTAGAGATTTTGTCTTAAAATTCATCTTATGGATAACGATGTCCAGACAAATGATATTACTAATCCTGGAATTGATTTTAAGCTAACTTTTTAAGTAAATTTTTGTTAAGAAAATAATTTGGATTATATTCAACCATTTAGCGTATAGATAGTGAACACATGATGTTGTAGTGATCAGAAATAGGCAACAAAATGTTTCACCCATCAGGTGTGATGCTCCAAAATAGTTCATGTAAATTGTGACAAACAAATGATATAGAAGATAACTTTAAATTAGTTAAGATATACATTATCCATTATCAAGACACGATTCATCACTTGAAATCAGGAAAACAAATAAAATAAATTTGAAAAGGGAACAAGACACTAAATTGTGATATTAGAACATGTGAATAAGACTTGTACCAATAAAAATATGTGATTGAGACATCTTGTTGTAGATGGAGCTTCAAATATCTCGTTCTATATTGTAATAGATTATATTGTAAACTACTATTCCTTTTTTTATCGAACTATAAATTGTCGTTTTGAACTCTAATACTATAGATAATTGAAAAACACTTTTTGGAGTTGGGAATGTAGCATGTGGGCTATCGAGCTTTGAATGGTATTATGCATTGTCAATTAAATTGAGAGATTAATGAGAATTTATGAAATAGTAATTGTAGATAAATGTTTGAGCGTTATTGGTTTGGAGTAGGAAAATCAAAGAATATGATAAGAATGAAAATGGGGTTTGGAGGTTTGACACTGTGATTTAGAAGGTGCCAATTAAATTGAGAGATTAATGAAAATTTATGAAATAATAATCGTGGATAAATATGTGAGCGTTATTGGTTTGAAATAGGAACATCAAAAAATATTAATGAGAATGTGTTTTGGAGGTTTAAAGTATGATTTTAAAAGGTGACATATCAGATAATATGTGACGTGATACAAATAGAATTACTTAAACATAAAGAATTGAAATATCAATTTGAAAATACGTGAGTCTGATTTAATATATTATAAGAGATTAATTATCTTAAACATTAAACTCGAGTAAACTTTTCTACGTTTGCTCGAGTCTGGTGAACAACTTGTGTAGTTTGTTTAGCTAACAAACTTGGAAAAAAAAATGTTAATTCGTTCCAATCTTCCACAAGTTCCACACGATAAAGACAACTACCAAATTACCAATCAACGTACACAAATAGTATACACAAGTACTTTCAAGGTTATTGATGTGACATGGAACATTAGAAGGGACATTAACTAAACCCATTGAGGAGGAAACACGACACTAACTAAAACGAGATTCGGTGTATTTTAGTTACAGCGTTAGCAATGTTAGTTGAAATAATGATTTACCAAAACAATTCATGAAAGATTTAAAGCATGCTAGCTAATTTCCTAAGTTAACGATACGGGACCTAACACCAATAACAAATTATCAAACAAGAAAGTGATTCTTTTTTTAATACAAATAGAAGGTGATTAATTTAAAAATTGAATGATTTTAAACAAAGTTATATACCTTGCGAATATATAATTCGTGGTCAGCTAACAACTCTTGTTTGAGTAGTATAATTAAACGCATACCTCATAATTAAATGATTACGTTTTAGTTAAAGACGAATTATTTGAAAAATTTGAATTTTTTTTAAATTAAAAATTTATTAGAAAGAAAAACAAAACTAGGAATATAAACCTAATCTAGAAAAAGAGAAAAAAGAGCTAAAATATTTAATCATGTAGATTTTCGGACATTTGAGCGGAAATTATACGATATAGATTTCTTCTGCATATTTATTTTCCTTGATTTAGAAATCACCTCTGTAAAAGGTGCTTCAGTGGCAATATAGTTGTTGCATTCTCTTCATTAACATTAGACCTCCTACTATTTATTTCTCTAACATCCTTATCTTTATATAAACCACAAAGTATCTAATTCATGAACAATTTTTGGGATGTAGATTATGGTTAGTAACAATAACATTCGAGATGTCATACTTGAAACCATAACCATAATTTGAATTCTAATTGAAGCAATTATTAATTAACTTTATTTACTTTTTGGTTGAATTTTGATTTGCTGATGGCCTACAGGAGAGTTAAGATCAAAATAAAATGACACATGACGTGCTTGCTTCACACCCATCATGTGTCACATCCAAATTGATCAAATTGGGTGTTAAGTAGTTGAACACAATAAGTTTATAATCTTCTCTTAATATTAAATCAATTTAGAGTATTTGAGACTAAAATAAGATTTGATTAGACTTTACTTAAAATCACCTTATCTATAACCATAGGATTAAGACCAAACTAAATTGACCAAATCGGTGCCCACAAACACAACCGAATGGAAATCTTTCACTAAAAAAGTATCATGAATGTGTTTTACCTACACTTAAGCAGTTAAGAAAAACAAGTGTGTAATAGAATGAGTTATGCTCTTTGACATAATTTGACTCTCAACTTTCTATTTTAGCTTTTAAGAATAGGTGGCTTAAATGTATTGAAATTACTCAAGGCGTAACACACTTTCTTATTTCTCATATTTACAGAGAGACAATTATTTTGCTGATAGAATTGTCTTTTTGGATTTCACATATTAGGTTATCATAGGTGGAATACTCATCGTAAGATTATCAGTGTGTGTTTAATAGAAATAAGTGGAGTCTTCTAGAGTTAAGATTGTTACTCTTGTGTTTTGACAGTGTACTCTTTTTTCATTCATTATGATTTTATCTCTCTAAATTATCTTAAAATTTTTAATGATTAAGTTGCATAATGTTCATATCTTTTTTTTTTTTTGGTATTGCAGTAGTTCCTCAAATTTTATATTTTTCTTTTAATTTATTTATTAAGGTGTCACAAATGATATGTGATAGTCTTTGACCATCCTCATAGTTGAGATGTGATCTTCAATATGTTACACTATACTTTGTGCTTAAAAAAATTATGCTCTTTGACATACGAGTTACGAGGTATGCTTCGAGGTTATCATTGGACAAGTTGATTGTAGGTAATGGCTTAGTGCTTTTTCGTACACATTTTAATTAATATATCATAGTTTAATTAATCATAGTACACCTATTTTGTTCCAAAAAAATTCATAGTACACTTATGTACCACATAAATGATTGATGGCGTATCCATATTTTTATTTTACGAATGCATTTGTACCCAAATATTTTGGGTGAAATCACTGTACCCAAAATTTGAAGGAAGGATAATTTTTTCTTTAAGTGTTTGCTTACTAACACTAGTAAGAAGTAAGAGAGAAGGGAGAATATTTTTTGTTTTGTTTTTTTGTTTTTGTTTTTAAGTAAGAGAGTAAAAAAAATAAAATGAGTGGATGATTAAAAGAGTTGGGAGTAAATAGGTTTAAGTGAGTGACCAAAAAATATTTCACTACTAACTCTTATTACATCAAAAAGTTTATCATAAAAATCTTACTACATGAAGAAAAATATCTACATATTTTAGCTACACACATCTTTACACAATCTAATCACTCTTAGACATATCCCATCACTCACTTTCCAATCTACTGTAGTAAAAATATCTACTCTCGTCGCAGTCCAATTGACAAATGAATTTAACAGTAATGCACAAAGTCTTAAATATTTGTTGATAAAGTCCTCCGTAATTCGATTAAATTATTCTTAGACGAATAATCTTAACAGGATCTCCAAAAATATTTTCTAAACATCTTACTAAACAATCATTTTCTATCTAATCATTCTTACACAAGTCATTCTATCCAACCACCATAAAGGTGTCCACCCATATGAAACTTGGATGAGCGAAGAATGTAAGACATAGAAAAAAATTCAATTTTTATTTATAAAGAATAGTTTTAAAGACACTTTGATATTATAATACTAACTACCTAAGATATTTAGAAAGTATGCTTCAGCAACGACTAACAAAACATTTGTAATATGATAACTATGTATGCTATAAAAGAAAATACATAAATATCAACAACAACGATCGTTTAAGGGTGATTGACGAAGAGTGTTATAACAACCTATGCCTACTAAAATCGACAATAGGCCAATATTACGGTCACGATGGCAAAAAAAAAGTAGATATTAAATAGAAAAGTCAGACCATATGCCAAATGTTTTTGGATTGTGATGGAACCTACGGTGGTCCATCTAGATAAATGGCTTATTTTGGACTAGTACTTTAGAATCACTACTAATACTAAAAACGACGAGCAAAAATCATGCTCTTCAAAAGACTAGTTGGCCAATGTTAGTTGTAAAAAAACTGTGGGTTAAGTTTTGAGAAACACATAATAATTTTCTCTTGTTTTGGTTGAACTAGCAGTGATTAAGTCATTGTCTCCAAAGTGAGAGTTGAACACCTTGTTGTCACATTCGTAAAACTTAAGTAACTAATCCTAGATATAATATAAATATGCGGATACATTTGAGATAATTATATAAAAGGAAGCATAATATCATATATACCTATATCATAAGAAAACATGTGTTTTGTGGCATGCTGCCACGTGGTTAAGTGAGACCTATACATCAAAACAAAACAAGCTAAATTATGAGACCAGACGACCAACTACCAAAAAGACGAATTCAATACTAACTAACTACACACTATACATGCATATATCTTTCACGCCGCCATTACATACTTATATGTGACAAAACCCTAAATGGTAGTAGGGTAAAACAGAGAAACCCCAAACCAACCCAAAAGATTGAGTCGAAACTCGTTGATCCCTTAGATCTTGCTCCCTTCCACGTCCCCGATCTCACCCTAAGAATGCATGGCCAAATAGCTAACAAAATGCACAATTAGTGCCTCCCACCCTCCTTTTGCCCAAGTTATCAGGTGTGTGATCCTCATGTCGCACGATGAAAATCCCATATATCATGGAATGGTTATGTTTGAGTGATGCAGACATGTCCATTGAACTTCGCCTCAACGCGTCCAAGGCTTCTAAAGATGTAAGTCCACGACCAATGTACGTCGCATGGTACCCTCTGCGTTGAAGCTCCAATGCCTTTCGCTTGCCTTCTCGTGGTACTGAATCTGAAGGTTGATCTAAAGGGCCTGGCCTAGTTCCCTTGGGAAGTGTGGTGGGATGAAGTTCACCATGTGCAACAAAATAAAATATTCCATGCATACAATAAAATAAAGGTTAAGATATACGTATATGTATGACAGCTGAGATGAAGTGTAATACAAGAGTATATATTTCACACACAAGTATTTAAATAATCACACAATCATTAAGGTAATCTCTCATATTATGTCATAACTATTTCAATGCAATCTTTAACTATATGATGACTCAGATCACTGAACACTGTCAAGGATACCTCCTAAATAACGAACAAGAATCACGTAACCACATGCCACCAATGTCCCCTAAATAATGGTCAAACACCACTTGACTTCTTGTGGATTCGAAGTGTTATAACTTGATGACTTGCAAATAAAATAGGGAAGTATATAAATCTTGCCTCGCATACGGTAATAGTAATCCCCGCAAGGATTCAGCCAGCAAATTAGCCTCGTGTACCCATACACACAACTATGGACTTCACAATTCTTATGCATGTTTATATGATCACTCAAGTTATGGACACTCTAACCCTAGGCACTGTCATATTTATATCGTATTATACTTTCCAAAAGTCGCATATGTTGAGTGCCATGTTTCCATATTTACCACTAGCCTTTCTTTTGTTTTGCCTCACCATAACCTATATAATTCAATCATGCGTTATTTTATCGTATTTCAAATTTGAATCATCATTCCTAATCTAACAGTCACAACTATACAAGTATAACATAACATTTTCAAACAATTAGGTCAAACAAAATACACAAACAAATAAGCATTACATCTCTCAACAATAACTGAATATATCAATTCTATGAAATGAAGGTGAAAAAACAAAAGAAATGGGGGTTTGAATTGTATTTATATTTAAAAACTTTTTTGTGAAAAACTATTTATGGTTAGAAACTAAAACCAATATTATCAAAATTAAAGAGATAAGAAAGAGAGAGCATAAAACTGATTTATCTTGGTTCATCACCAACACGGTAGCTACGTCTAGTCCTTTTACACAAAAGAATTTAATCCACTAAATCAAACTGATATTCACAAGTACTAGAACATCTACTAGTCTCCTAACTATGTTCTAATTTTCTCAAACTTCTAGCTTAGTACAATCAAACTTTTGAGTTTGCAGCCACTATTGGGTTAAGTTACAAATATGAGGGGTTGAAGTATTTATGGTTAACTCTTACAAGAGTGTATTACAATGAGAACACTCAATAAAAATACTATGATAATTTTAGAAGCTCTTTCTCCATTTTGTATACAAAAAATTTTCCTCATAAATTTTTGTCGTGATCTTGTGTATGTTTGAATTGTTACTCACACTTCTTTATATAGAGAAATTTGATGCCATTATGGTTTCTAGCCGTTGCAGAAATTTGTGCGCATTTCTCGTATGAAAGGTAAGGATTTTACAATTAGTTTGATGTCTTGAATCTTCATATTTATTCTTGTCATAACTTAGCTCTGTGATGATTTAACATATCTTGATCATTATGATAGGAAAATCAGAGGATTTGTGTATAAGAGGATCACATCACATTTGTTGCTTGATGTTTAACTCATAGGATAGTTTTCAATAGAGGATGATAGTTTCCATTAGAGGATAAATTGGACTTGGGTCAACTGAGAAATGTTGAATGTTGACTTCTTCTTTATCTTGACTAAGAGGGTTGACTTTCCTTAGAACATTGACCAGAAGATCAAAAAAATCTTTAGATGCATTTGTCAGATGCAGATGAATCAAGGTAGGCGTTAAGGCACATTGATCATAATCTTAAGAGACACATTTATCAAAGTCTTGACTTGGTTATATAGCAGAGCAGTGAAAAAACGTGTTATATTCAGATGATCACTATCAGAGCTTGTGTTTAGAGAATCTGCACATCTCAGAAAAATACATTAAAATATAAGTTGTTCCCACATATGTTTTGCTATCATCAAAACTAAAATTAAGGGTCATTGTTCTTCAAATCAACTCGATTTTAACATGATAAGCTACTTAAGGCCAACGTAACCTTATTCATAATGTTACTAACGATAATTATCTATCCTCAAGTGTTTATCTCTAGTAGGGCTTGGATCACCATATATATATAAGCCTATATTACGCTAACCGTTCTGGCATGTACGTAATTTTTCCCCAGATTTGTTCAGATTAAAAAGAGCATGAAAAAGTTGAGTATGTAGGGATGGCAATGGGTAGGGTTTGGGTAGGGTACTATAGTAACCGTCCCCACACCCGCAGTTTAAAAAATTATCCATACTCGTGTCCGTACCCTCTTGGATATCAACTTTAATAGTCGTACCCTTACCCTTTGGGTACCTAACCCACACTTTAACTAAAATAGATCGATAAATAAATGATATTGTTGTGATTAAATTTAAAAATTATCCAAATATCCAATCATAAAGTATTATAAACTAAAATATTTTCTAACTCAAAACATTTCAAATGAACATACGTTATAATACACATTCAAATATCCATAATAATATTTTATGAAGTTGCAAGTATAATTATAAAGTCATAACTCTTATTTATAAAGTCACAATTATTTACCTATTCATCAAAATCAAATTCTTAAAAAGTTTGCAAACGTTCATCTTTCGATTATAAATATTGTAGTGGTCCAATGATATCAATAGATGCTAAAACATAAAAGAAAATAATTAATAAACTAAATGCTAAATACTAAATACTAAATACTAAATACTAAATACTAAATACTAAATACTAAATACTAAATACTAAATACTAAATACTAAATACTAAATACTAAATACTAAATACTAAATACTAAATACTAAATACTAAATACTAAATACTAAATACTAAATACTAAATACTAAATACTAAATACTAAATACTAAATACTAAATACTAAATACTAAATACTAAATACTAAATACTAAATACTAAATACTAAATACTAAATACTAAATACTAAATACTAAATACTAAATACTAAATACTAAATACTAAATACTAAATACTAAATACTAAATACTAAATACTAAATACTAATATAATATAATAATAAATAAATAATATATTTATATTAGTGCGAGTGTGGGGCGGGGTGGGTACTATAGTATCCGCACCCGCATCCATACCCGTCTAATTTTGTGAATAATTACCCGTCCTCGTGCCCATACCCATTATGCGGGTTTTTACCCTACCCATTGTGAGTTTTTTTTGTGGGTACCCACTGGGTTTGGATCTAATTTCCATCCCTATGAGTATGTGAACGTACATCTACTTCCTTTTCTTTGATTGAGTTGAAAAGTCCCTCCGATGATAACCTTACTTGCACCATAATTATTGATAATTCTATAGGAGCTTGAATATGTTTTAAAATAAATTTTAGGACAATCCTTGTTTATAACCCTTTAGGCAGTGCTCATTAAGGGTTTTTAGGGTATTAGCATGCCTTCCAAACTTAGCCATGACAATGACATAAAACCCTAATTTTAAATCAAAACCCTAAAATTTATTAAAAAGATTTATATTAAAATGAGTTAATTTGGGCATACTTATGACATTCTTATAAACTTAAGGAGATAAAGAAAATAACAAATGTAGGTTTTGGAAGAAAAACAACACAACACACACAAATGAGGTAGAGAGAAAAGCTTGGAGACTTAGAGAACGAGAGAGATTTGAGAAGTGATGAGAAAACAAAGAGGTGATGGCTGCTATTTATAGGCAAACTGTAGCAAATTTTCTTAGCGAATTTTCAAATTCGCTAAGCTATTATTCCTTTCCAAATTTTTTGCCTCCATTCTAGCCGATCAAGAAAGGCCACATGTCCTAGACCAATCAAGTGATGCAACTCCTTGGGGACAAAATCATAGTGAATTTTCAAATTCGCTTACCCATTTATCGCTTAGCCATTTTTTTTTTCCTGATTTTCTTAGCCATTTATCCAGGATTACCTCTGTTTGAAGACCTTACAAAGCTTAAATGAAAAACTTTCCATCTCAAAAAATGTTCAGAATCACTAGACTTATAATGACGTAAAAAATTAGCTAACGAAATCTTGGATTATCTAATATTTATAAAGTTACGAAAATTAAGTTGTTACAAGAGCGAGGAGGAATGTGAACTTTACTTTCGAAAAGTACATCTATTGTTATTGAAGTTTTAAATAATTTTGAAAATCGAATCATTCTGAACTACACCTATAAAAGTGATTCTCCATATAATTTTATTTCGATCATTTCTTTGTTAATATTTTTTCCTATCCGAACAATCTATTTAAAAAATATCCTAGTCTGAAATATTGTGACACAAGCACACACCATATAAATATCTATAAGCAAAACAGAAAAAGGTATGTATAATCATCATTAAAATACTATCACCGTGGATACTAAAATAACTTCTTGGAACCTCTAAGTATCTCTTCCAGGTACTTCACATGACTACAAGTATATTCATCAACACCAATTAGCAAACCAAACAGTCAAGAATACCTAAGGATGTGAACAGTTGTCATGTCACTGAAATATCTCAATAGATTTAAGTTTGACATAAAATTGTACTTGTAGGTGTCCACAAATGAACCTATATATTATGGACAACGGGATGGCTAATTGGGTACTCATAAGTGAACTAAACAAATTTTTTCTTTTCATTTAAGTGTGTCAGGGTTAAAATACACATGTTAGACTTTAAAAAAAATAATTCTATTTTTTCGTTAATAATTCTATTGGTAATATGATTTATTAATATATATATAATATATTTACAAACTTCGCAGTAACTTTTTGAACAATTATTGTGGGAAGAAAAACTTTATGTGAGAGATAGATTTCGTGTTAATAATATTAATGATTTTGTGGATACTTGTAGGAATCCACATATATCTGCAAAATCTTCTAAACTCCACTAGCAGGTACACGTGTGGATATGTGGTTGGTACATGAGGCGTTTTTAACCAGTGGATTGGTAATAGAATACTGTTACCTAAAAAGTTTTAAATTGCTATTTAGGGTTCTCCGGTGCTTGGAATGATTTTTGCTTTTGTATTTTGTTTATTTTGGGATTATGTTTTTAATTATCTTTTTACTTTCTTATTCAAAAAATTCATTTATTTCCAAAAGATAGAAAGTAATAAGTTTATGACATTGATATTAAATTATTAAAATACTTTTTTTAAATGAAGAGCTATATTTAATATGTCAAAGTGACACAATGAATCAATTCACTCTATTTTAGTCTGTCTTAATATTATTTTCTTGAAAGTAGAACTTAGTGGATCAAATTAGGTAGATAGCTGAATTAGAACTTTCATTCAATTTTTCGCCTATCCACGAGTTGACCAACTTGTGGGTTGATCTTAATAACAACACAATTGAAAAGTAAAATATGTTATTTTTAACGAATTATTTATTAATCGGATCAGACTAACAAATTCATTCTACCGTGTCATCGGCATATTTTTTCAAAAGTCTAATCATAATAGACCATCATAAGTGGTAGAGTTTAAAACCTCAACTTATTCAATAACTCATGAAGTTTAATCTGCTTTGTAACCTTAATATATTGCTTATATAGATATACACATTATTAAATTGATATCTCTATATAGATTTAAAATCATATATTAACAAGTGCTTTTAAAATATTTGTTAAGAATAAAAAAAAAAGTTTTATTTAAAAAATATTATTTTCAAATTTCCAACAAATTAAAAACACTACTTCCGAAAAGACATATATTTACATTTACTTTTTTACAACTACACTTAATTTACCACTAGCATACATAAAGACACAAATTATCTGTCTGTCTACTTTTTAATTGCACTAACATATTTTAGTTTAAACAATAATATTTGTATAATTCTTATTTTAATTCGAAATAAAACTTGTGAAATTGAATGAATATAATTATAAAATTACCTTTTATCTAAACGAATGTAATATGTAGAATTGAGAATAATTTTAATAATCGAAAATAGACTACACAAAATTTCTTTATCCTTTACAGGTATCGATACGCAATAGATCGCAAAGGGCTGCAGAGTGAAATCGATTCAATGTCAGTGTCTTTACTTTTGTGAAAAATATTAATTTTTACGGTTGCAACATCTAATCTTTTTAAATAATCTAATCTTTTTAAATAATAGAAAAAATTCTTTTTAAGGTTATTTAATTTAATTTAAATAATAATTTTGTTTTTTATTTAATTTTTATTTAATTTTAAGTAATAATTTGATCATATTTGTTTTAAAATATCTATAATATTATTATTTTTTAAAGAAATCTAAAAAATTCATCAAAATCTTCAAATAAAAACTCATAAAATTCATTAAGAATTTTAAGAAAATTCATATGTTTATCAAATTTATAACTCAAATATTCAAATAAACTCATATTTTTTATTTTTTATTTGATAAATTTGATGATGTTGAAGATAAAAATATAAACTTATTTAAATATTTGAGTTATGAATTTAATGAAATTTTGTACCACGTTAAAGAAGATAATTAATGTTATGTGTTTTGTTTAAAATTTTTGATGAGTTTTCTGTAAAGAAAGACATCATTATTGATATTTTAAAAAATACATGATCAAATTAAACTTAAAAAAAAAAGAAAAATAAAAACTGAATAATTACATAAAATTAGACTTCGTTAGATATTTTGAATTGATAATAATAATACAATACTCATATTTAATCACTTATACTTTAATTAGGCAAAACTGTCTATCTTTATTTATTCTTTTATTTTTTATAATAATTATTCGTAATAAATAACGGTACTCTCAATTTTGATAGAAATAAATATGCGAATGACGGCTAACCAGCCAAAGAAAATTGATATGATAACGGCTAACCATGTGATATGCCACATGGCATATAAAGTGATTACGACGCATCACAAAGTTTTTCATTTTCTTATGTAATTTAAAGATACTTTTTTAGAAACTTTTTAGAAAATAAAAAGTTATTTTGTGTTTATATATCATATTGAAAAGTTATTTTTTTAAAATAAAATTAGTTGTAAAAATTGATAATTTTGAAAAGATATTTTAAACTGTTTTTAAAAAAATCAATTTTTAAATTATTTTTTTAAACAATTATTTCATTTAAAAAAAAATTATTTTTTAATAACTGTAACAATTATTTTTTTCAAAATTAATTATTTTATTTTAAAAAATTATTATTTTATGAAAATAATTATAACAAAGGCACTCTTAATCTATTTTTTCCTTTACTTTTCTCATTGGATTATTTTTTCCTTTTTATTTAGAAAGTTAAACATTGTTCTATAACATTGCCCAGCATTTATTATTGAGATACAAAGTTTTAAGCAAACTGAATATTTCCAATTATTAATTGATACAAACTTATGCGTCCTCAGCTACACTCTGTACAAATTTGTAGGCCTGGAATATGGGTATTATATCTTTATATATATCTGTCATATAACAAACAACTTTCCTAGTAATTAATGTGTGGCCGAGACATTCTTATGCAACTTCATGTATATAAAAAGTTCATATTATAATCATATATCTTAGAATCCTCATGTTTGGATATATGAAAATTATTATAATGAAATTATTAATTAATCTCAAAATAATATTTTCAGTCATATTATGATATACGAGTCATACTTGAATGGTATTGGACATAACTATGTAATTAGCCTCCTCACATGCTTTGTCGAATACGGTAGCTAAAATGGACCATCTAATCTTCAATTCCAAAGCCATATACCCCTAATCCACTATACGTGTCCAAATTGAACCACAAAAAACTAATACTATATATCATGAAAAATTATATTCTTAATTTAGTCCAATTGAATATGATAGGTGATATAT
Organism: Cicer yamashitae; assembly: GCA_037974755.1. Classification (NCBI taxonomy): domain Eukaryota; kingdom Viridiplantae; phylum Streptophyta; class Magnoliopsida; order Fabales; family Fabaceae; genus Cicer; species Cicer yamashitae. Next base: position 36,344,345 of record JBBPBQ010020324.1, on the reverse strand, counting down.
CCACACAAACTGAAAATAAAGGTTCTCTTGAAATTCATTGGCTCTTCCCCATGTGCCCCCTTAGGTTTCGTTGGGAACATTTGGGGTCAATCCTTTATAGTTTGTATGTATGTTGCTTTATTGTAGCTTTTTCGGCATCTTACATGTTCCTTAAGAAAACAAGTCAATCTTGTCGGTCTATTCAATCATTGTTATAATTTTTTTGCTGTCATTCTTTTGCTAATATGAATATTATGGATAATGTTTGAGATGATTTGGCAGCCAATGATAAAAATAAGGTTTAACAATGTGACAATTTTGCTTTCTGAAAATAGTTTGTTTTCCATAGCAACTATATGTTTTTATTTCTTTCTTTCTAATAGCAAATTAACATAACTTTGTATATATTTTATAAGATTGTGGGTGGTCTAGTAACTGGGTCCGTTCACGTGAACATCCTTATAGGTGTTTGTAATAATTTAACTGTGACAAGCAATTCAATATCAACTAAATATTAAATATTGAATATATAAGAAATAATTAATTAATATTAAATATATAAGATAGATACATAAAGAGATAGTAAGTAAAGTAACTATCTTAAGTCTTACATTTTATTAGGCCTCAATTTTGTTTGTTTAATTGATAGTATTAATTTCATTAATAAAAAAATTGTAGGTCTTATAATATAAATTTGATTCACTAATTTTTGTACCGATTAATTTAGTATAAAATCAATCATGAAAATGCATTTAATATTTATTATTGTATTGTTTAATATTATTGTTAGCACTAATTAAGAGTAAAAGATTTTCAATTTTATTATTGTAAGTATTTAAAGGGTCTCATGTTAAAATTTCACTTTAGGCCTCTAGATTTATTGAGTGGGTCTCGAAGAGAGGTGACATATATTATATATTGCTGGAATTAAGTTGGTTTTTCACTACAGTTTTGTTGTTAACAAAAGTAGTTTATGAGAACAATAAATTTGGACTAATGGCTTCATTAAGTATGCAAAAATTAGAATAAGAAAATCGGAGAAAGCCACTAGAGGATATGACCAGAGGAAACCACCAAAGGATACGATCTAATGAAACCACAAGAGGATACCACCAAAGGATATCACTAGAGGATAGCACCAGAGGATATCACAAGAGGAAGTAAAAAGATTAGAGGAAATGAAATCAAATCAGTCAAATCCACGCGCTGGAAATGTTTGCGCATCTGTATCTAATAGCGTGCTTCTGTTAGTTCAACGTGTTTCTGCGTCTGCCTTTGAAGACTAAAGCGTGCTCTTGGTTAGCATGCCTCCGATGAGTCTGCGCATCTTCCTCTAAAGAATTCCATGCCTTTGAAGATTCAACGTGCCTCTGAAGAATTATGTGCCTCTGAAAAATTCTATGCCTCTGAAGATTCAACGTGTTTATGGAGTTTTTATGTCTCTGATGAACAATAACTGTAGCATGCTTCTGATGAACAATAACTTCAACATGCTATGATCAACAGTAACTTCAGCATACCAATGATGAACAATAACTTCAATATGCCTTTGATGAACAACAACTTTAGCATGCCTCTGATAAACAACAACTTTCGCATACCTTTGATGAACATTTACTTCAACATGTCTTGGATGAACAATAACTTTAGCATGTCTCTAATGAACAATAACTTCAGCATGCCTTTGATGAATAATAACTTTTGCATGCCTCTGATAAACAGTTTGTTTTGAGCATGCCTCTGAATTCTGAAGCCACTGTTCAAGTCTGCATCTGAAGCATATATTCCGCTGACTCTAAAGACTGTGACTCGTTCCAAAGTGCTGCCTTTGATACGCAGCACACTTTGAAGTTGCAATGACTCTGATAATGCAACAAAGGTGAAATTTCCCATACCACTAATTCTAAGCCATGCAGTTTTGCTTCTAATAGAATTATTCAAGAGACACAACATCTGACTTCAAAAATCAAGTCAATGACTGTGATGGAGAAAAGTCAACGACTTTAATGGAAGGTCAAAGGCTTTGATAGATTGAGGAACATACTGAATTGGACTTAGACGTATCTTCACTTATGAATGTTCAAAAACAAGTCTAGATTTTTTTTCCCGCCTAGATCCAATCAAGCGTATGAAGGAAAAGTCAAGTGAATCAATTTGCAAACGTAATATGAACAAATACGCATAATATCTTTCTAGAAGAATTTCTCATATCAGATTGAGAAATAAAAATTGCCTAACAGTCAAATTATTAAGATCGTATCAATCTTATATTTGGAACAAATCTCTGTTGACCAAGGTGAATTTGAGATACGATTCAAAAACTCAACAGTAAATTCACAAACCCTAATTTCATCTACAAATAGAGGATCAAGGTTGAGGAAGATTAGACACACAACAAAAAAAATCTCAGAAATCCTAAAAACTATAGTTATTCAGAAAAACCTCAAGAGTTAAATTTTTCTAAGTATTTACAGTTTAAGGTTTTAAATTCTAGAAAAGCACTCATTCAACTTTATATTATTTAGTGCTTCATCGTAAGTGTGTAATTATTGTAACAAATCTGCTTAGTCGAAGCAAAACCAAACCAGTTTTCAACTCAATGTAACCCAACCCGATAGTGGCTTTAGTGTGCCTTAAGCAATCTGTGGATCTCAAGTTGTGTTGAGAAAACTTGACTTGTAGGGTCAAGTGGATAGTTTGCCTCTAACAATCTATAGGTTTCAGGTTGTGTAGAGAAGACTTGACTTCTAGGGTCAAGGTGTGGTTAGCCTAAAAAATTATATAGGTTAAGGTTGTTTTGAGAAGACTGATTAGTAGAGTCAAGTGTTGTTGTAATTAAATTTTTGGAATTAGTGGATAAATCCTTCTGTGTGAGGGAACTAGGCATTGCTACCAAGTTAGTGGTAGACCAGGATATAATATGGTGTGTTATTTTTACCTTCGCTCTATCTATTTACTGCAACCTCTGATCAGTCCAAACAGTTAAGTCACCAAACCAGAATCAAAATGAAAATTAAGAAAATAATTTTTAAATTAGTCAAACACAATTTAACCCCCTTCTCGTGTTTGCGTACCTTCAATTGGTATCAGAGATCAGCCTCAAGGCTGGGCATTTTATAGTGTTTCAGGAAAGATCCAAGGATTCAACATGTTTGGATTTAGTGAAGAAGCTGCTAGAGGAAACATCAACAGACCACCTCTGTTTGTTGCTGACGTTTTGAGTATTGGAAGGACAAGTTGAGGAGTTTATTTATTTCACAAGATCCTAAACTTTGGGATGTAATGGAAGAAGGTTATACTGCTCCAACAAAAGAAGATGGTACTGAAATTCCAAGAAAGTAGATGAATGTTGATCAGAAGAAGATGTACAAGATGCATCATAAGTTTAGAACATTCATGGTAAGTGGAATCACTTTCAAGGAGTTTGACTAGTGCACCAACAAGGAGATAACAAAGAGCATTTATGATAATCTATTTTGACTTATGAAGGAAGCAAACAAGTTCAAGAAGTAAAGTTATTGAAACAATGTTTTCCAGATTCTAGTCTCAGGATTAAAGGTACTTGTGAAGAGTTATACTACTGTTGATCATGTAAAGAAAATTCTTATGAGTCTGCCAAGCAAGTGGAGACCAAAGATTACAACTATTCAAGAAGCTAAGGATCTTTTGAAGTGAATCATTTGATGAAGAAGTTGAGGTAATTTTCCGCTTAACACGATTTGATTTAATTAATGTTATAAATGATATCTTAAATAAAAACCACAAGTTGTCTCTAAAACTGAAAGCACTTAGGAAAGTAAATGCAAACTTAACTAAAGAAATCAATGCTTTAAAAACTGAAAGTGTTGAGGTTAAATATGAAAATAAAACCTTGAAAGATACTTTTGTTTCAAAACCTTTAGAAAATGTCGCATGTAATTCTGATAAATATGAAGAAGCATTCCAAGACTTTCTAGCTAACAATATAATAAGTAAGTATGCTTCTGTGGCTTATGGAGTTAGTAGAAATGGTAAAAGAGGTCTAGGATTTGAAGAAACAATAAATGAACCTAAACTTATTCCCTATGATATTTTGTGTACTGTTCGTTTTAAGAAAGGTCACTCTAAATTATCTTTTCCCATGATAAATACAAGGAAAGACAAGAAACCCATTAAGACTAACAAACTAGGACCTAACCAAATTTGGGTACCTAAGAAAAAAATTATATATGTTGCAGATGTCCTCAGTAACTAAGTTAAAACACCAACCATGGTACTTGGACAGTGGATGCTTTGATATATGACGGGAGAAAAGTCTATGTTCGAAGACCTAACATTGATCAAAAGAGGCACAATAACTTTTGGAGGAAAGCAGAAATGCCAAATAATTGGGCAAGGCACAATAGGTAATGGCACCTCTGCTTCTATTAAATATGTTTTGTTTGTTAGAGGTCTTAAACATAATTTATTATGTATTAGTCAGTTAAGTGATAATAATTATGATATTATATTTAATAAAAAACATGCAAGATACTTAGTCAAAAGGATGGATCTGTACTCTTTACAGGTCATAGGCAAAATAACATATTTAAGATAAATTTGTTTAGTATAAAGAAACAAGATTTTAAATGTCTAATGTCAGTAAATAAGGAGAAATTAATTTGGCCTCTAGATTTATTGAGCCGGTCCCGAAAAGAGGTGACATATATTATATATTGTTGGAACCAAGTTGGTTTTCCACTTATAATTTTGATGTTAACAAAAGTAATTTATGAGAACAATAAATTTGGACTAATGGCTTCATTAAGTATGCAAAAATTAATGTGGGGAGATAATGAAAACATTACTTGGACTTGTCATCATAAAAAATGAGGAGATTGTTGGAACCAAGTTGGTTTTCAACTTATAGTTTTGATGTTAACAAAAGTATTTTATGAGAACAATAAATTTGGACTAATGACTTTATTAAGTACGTAGAAATTAGAACAAGAAAATCAGAGGAAACCACCAGAGGATATGACCAAAGGAAACCACCAAATGAAACTACCAAAGGATACCACTAGAGGATATCACCATAGGAAGTAAAAAGGTCATAGGAAACGAAATCAAATCAGCCAAATCCACACGTTGGAAAGTTCGCGCAATCTACCTCTAATAGCGTGCTTCTGGTAGTTTAGCGTGTTTCTATGCTACCTCGAAAGACTGAAACGTGCTCCTATTTAGTATGCCTTATATGAGTTTGCACGTCTGCTTTTGAAGAATTCCAGGCCTCTTAAGATTCAACGTGTCTATGAAGAATTTTCTGCCTCTGATTGAAGAATTATATGTCTTTGAAGACTCAGAGTGTTTCTGGGGTTTTTATGCCTCTGATGAACAGTAACTATAGCATGCTTCAAATGACCAAGAACTTCAGCATGTCTTTGATGAACAGTAACTTCAGCATTCATCTGATGAACAATAACATCAACATGCCTATAATGAATAATAACTTTAGCATGCCTCTGATGAACAGTAACTTCAACATGCCTCTGATGAACAATAACTTTAGCATACCTCTTAGGAACAATACTTTTTGAGCATGCCTCTGAAGTCTGAAGCCATTGTTCAAGTCTACATCTGAAGCATATATTCCACTAACTCTAAAGACTGTGACTCGTTCCAAAGTGCTGCCTCTAATACGCAGCACACTCTGAAGTTCAATGACTCTTATAATGCAACAAAGGTGAAGTTGCCCATACCACTAATTATATGTAACGCAGCTTTGCCTCTGACATAATTATTCAAGCAACACAACATCTGACTCTAACAATCAAGTCAATGATTCTGATGGAGAAAAGCCAATGACTCTGATGGAAGGTTAAAGGCTCTGATAGATTGAGCAACATAATAAATTGGACTTAGACGTATCCTCACTTCTGAAGGTTCAAAAACAAGTCCAGATTTTGTTCCCACCCAAACCCAATCAAACGTATGAAGGATGATTCAAGCAAATCAATTTGCAAACGTAATCTGAACAAATATGCACAATATCATTCTAAAAGAGTTTCTCAGATTAGATTGGGAAATAAAGATTTCCTAACAATCAAATTATCAAAGACCGTATCAATCAGAATTATATTTAGAAGAAATCTCTGTTGATCAAGATGAATTTGAGATACGATTCAGAAACTCAACAATAAATTTACAAACCCTAATTTTACTATAAATAGTGGATCAAGGCTGAAGAAGAGTAGACATACACTACACCAATAGGCTTTAACAACATTTTTTTATGCATTTAACTGCGCTTTTAAGCGTTGTAGTATGTAGCACCGTTAAAAGATACGACAACGCTTTTAAAATGTAAAAACCACTGTCAGAGATTATATTTAATTGTGTTTTTTTTTTTTCCTGAAAAGTGTTGTCGCAGGTAGGATTTAATAGTGGCTTTAGGAAAAAAAAACGTTGTTATAACTGTCATTTAATAGTGTTTTTTTTCTAGAAAAGCAGTGTTGTAGGTGGTATTTTAAAGCGTTTTTTTTTTTTTTTTTTGAAAAGTGATGTTGCTGTGCTATTTTGAAGAAAAAAGCATTGTCATATATTGATGTTATTTTTCCAAATACCAATTTTGTTTAAACACTATCATATGTTGATGTTATTTTTCTAAAAATCTTCTCTGTTCATTCAAAACTCTATATACAATTCAAAAAATAAATTATTAAACACATACACACACACACATATATATTTAATTTGCCGCAGCTTCAATAAGAGAGCATACATGTGATGTGCAAATTCTACTATACATTTATGATCAAACTCCATCATTATCTAACTATAAACTCAAAATATATGTCATCAACATCACTGCTCTCTTAATTTCCATCAACATCAATTTTCTAGGATCATCAACGCAATAGCAACTTCCATATTTAACATTGTGACGTAAAATAAAACAAATTAGGATAATTCTTAGTTCACAAAAAAAAAATACAATAATAGTTTACAATATGAAACTCACCAAATTATATAATTCTCAATTCGAGAACATACTGACACCATTCTTCCTTGATTTCACTTAGATCATTTTTAGAGTTACTTGACTTGGAGTTGTCAAAGTACTATGTGCAATATAATATTTGAACATAAATAAATAAGTTAGAATTAAATATATAGGTGGTTTATATATGAAAATCATTACTAATGAAAATAACGTACCATTTATGGAATTGTATTTTGATTCATAGAAACAATCTCTTTCATGAATCGCAAAATATAGTACATGCAATCTCTGTTGTTATCTTGGCGAGGACCCTATAATGTAAAACATGTACACCAATATAGTTATGCATTGATTGTAAATGAAATTTTAAAGGTACATAATTAAGTTCTATAATAAAAATTTGAAAAGTATATAGGTAAAACATTTATTATTTCAAACCTGTATTGGAACTCATGTGATGTTGTTTGACTTATGTTTCGATACTGTAGCACCCCTTTGAGCGCAGAAAAATTGTAAGGCACCAACAAATACATATCATAATTTTTCAATGACCACACACATTATATATATAGGAAATAAATGAATATTACTTACGTATATAACATATTCTTTATTTTTTAATGATTGTTATAATGACCATGTAGTCGATCCAAATAATATATAATTTTTGAGGTGACATTGATGATAAACAACACCCAATGTTGTCTACAACAAAAAAAATTTGGTTGGCAAATTTGTTTAAAACTGATAAAAAAAACATATTAGAGAAAGAATATCTAATTACTTCGAATTATATAGCGCAGAAAACAACTTATCCTTTTCTTTATTTTCCACAAATAGATCAACAAAATATTTTTTTACTCTAATTGGATCAAGTTGAAACTTGGAAAGCTTAAGGGGAGATAAGAACAAAAATTTATATGTCAATTGGCGCAGGCACACCAACTTTTCATACAAATACCTTCAATGAAAATATAAAATTAGATTAATTACTGATAAATGTGGCAGTGATGCAAGTAAAATAAATTTTTATCTCAAATAAAGTATTTTACTATACCTAATGTATATGTTGATGACAGTAGCACCTAGCTGTTTCAGAAGTTCATTTATGGGCTTTTTATTAAGTAATTCTTAATAATAAAATCTAAAAATACCTTTCTCCATTTTTATGATATGTGTATCTGTGGTTTCCATATACGTTTTTGTTGTTATCTCAAGACACATACCAAATCGAGAAAGGCTTGGATGACTAATTTTAGGAGAAGCTTGTTGAAAACTTGATTTTCCACGGACCAGCTTTTGCAATACGACAAATTTATTTTTAGTCTCAAGTTTCTTTTCTATAGCTTTTGTTTGAATATAGTGTAGTTCAATTTGTTAGAATTTGTAGGAAACTAAAACAGTGTGAAACTAAATAAATCATTGATTGAATAAATATTTATTGACTATATATGCATATATAATTATGGAGGAACTCCAAATCCCTTATTAGAAGGATACAAATCATGGTATTTTCGTATTGCTTTACAAAACTAACTAAATAAATAACTAATTTTACCAATAAAAGCAACCCAAATAAGTAACATTACCTGCATAAATTTATTGAGAGTTACATCCAATGAGGGTCCTTTCTATTGTTGTTGAGCTTGCTGGTTGGAACCCGATGCATCATTTTTCCAAGAAATATTAGGATGATTCCTCCTCCTTGGCTTATAGGTGTTGGAATATGGGTTACCACATGTTGTTGCTGACTTCCCATAAATTAACCTCTTCACCTTCTTTTGCGCTACATTCACCACAAAAATCACACTTGAAAACTTGTTATGCAATAACGACTGTGTTTTTAGAACTAAGAACCACTTCCATTTACTTAGTTAACTTGTCTGTTTGACAAGACATTGTTTTTTGTGCAGCTAACATAGCAATGTTGGTATCCACTTCAAGTAAACCTTTTTTGGATGACCTTCTATCATGTTCTACCCGATACTCATTTGAAGCCATTTGTTCAATCAAACTCGTAGCCTTTTCCACAGTTCGTGTACCTAAAGATCCCCAGTTGAAGCATCCAACATCATCCTTGTTTGAGGTCTCAAAAAATGCCAAAACTCTTGCTAAAAAAATTAATAGGGAGAGAGCGTTTGAACGCAATCCTGATTATTATCCTTTTTTCAATGGTGAGTTGAGAAAGAGGGTTGGGAAAAGTTCAACATGAACATCGTTGAAGCCAATGAGGCACGGGTAAAGGAGTTCTACATCAATGCATATTTGAGAAAAAATAAGGACCATCCTTAGACATCATATATGACAGAGAAAGACATAGTGTACAACACACACTCTATCAACAAGTTGTTAGAAGTAGTGGCCCAATAAAAATGTTGGTTGTCAACAATGAGGGAGAAACTCAGTTGCCCAACTTAGTTATGAGGAGTTGTTGACCACTTTAGGCCAAGAGGGGGCCCAGTGGAGTCCATACTAACCTACCCATAGGTAACCCTTTCTGATTAAATTAACCTCCCTAAATTTAGAGCCAAAGGCTTGGTCCATTTTCTTCCACCATGGTGTATAGTCCTAATCTAACTATTATGAGGTGAGAGTGATTAGAGCCTTGAGGGTTTTATTCATTGATGATGAGGCACCCAATTGATCTAGGTTAGATAATTTCATACAACATCACAAAGTTGGCCAATTATGATAAGGTCGTCTTGGGGAATGCTTCCATCATTCATCTATTGTGTTTGACTTAAGGGGTTGATAGTATACATAAAGTGGTCTTTCACAAACCTTTGAACATGAAGTGGTTCCAGAGTGAGCGAAAAAGATTGATGAGCCACTACTACAGGACCTTCCAAGCAGCAGCCATAGTCTCAACTTTCTAAGCAACAACCTCAGCTACCTCAAAAGTACCCACCATTTGAGATGTGGAATTAGCGAACCGATGAACACCAATTTTGAATGATGATGTTGTTCGACGTGTATGACCAATACTCGTTTGGAGGTACACCTCCTACATTACCTTCCAAGCAACCTTCTTCCATCATTCTCGTGTTGTGTTTGAGTTACGGGGTTGACAGTGTACCTATAGTGGTCCATCACAAACCTTTGCACATGAAGTGGTTCGAGAGTGAACAGAAGAAAATGGATGAGGCCACTTCTGTACCACCTTCCAAGCAATAGGCACAACCTCAGTTTTCTAAGCAACAACCTCAGTTACCTCAACAATAACTACTGTTTGAGATGCGGGATGAGCGAACAGATGAGCACTAGTTTGGATGATGATGTTGTGCGATATGTATGACTGATACTCATCTGGAGGTACACCTTCCTCATGAATGACCAACCAGCACGACTAGATGGCTTATGCTCAGTGGTTTAGGAACACCAAAGCTGAGCACTTAGGCATGACTAATATTCATCAAAACAACTATGGCATTCCTCCCTTGAATCAGTTGCATCCTCAACCTTACTAGACTTTCCACCTCAGCCTAACCCAAACCTGCAGCACCAAGAATTCTTCCTAACTCAGCCTAATCAAGGCAGTGCTTCAAGGATGGACGAAGATTTTTCTGATGTCTTGGGAACCAACCTAAATTTTGACTATCACGAGTTTAAGGATGGAGGCAGGCACATTTGTTATTTTTTAGTGATAGTCTTAATTTTTTGTTTTGTTTTTCTATTTTAATTTTTATTGTATTTTTCTTTTTATCATTTTGACTTGTAATGACTTGAATTAAATTAATAAGATGAATCTTTTTCCCCAAAGTTGATTTGTTTTTAATTAATGTTGATTTTTAAAGTTTTGATTCTGCATTTGTTTAAACAAATTTATTGAAATATGCTTGTTTCATAAATAAAATTGTCAGCTTACAACATCGATTGTCTTGAGTCATCGATATCTGCTTATATTTTCAAAATAAAATGAAGGTTGACAAATCATATGACGTGACATTTGATGATTCAATTTCATCAATACCTACTCGGTGAGGTTTATGCCTAAACACTTATTTTATTCATTTCGTGATATTGTGACATATATTCATTTTGTGTTTACTTGTAATTTGTGCATATACTGAGGCGATTTTTTGGGTACCTTATAAGCCTTTGTGCCTACCCTGCAATAATTATTATCCTTTGCTAACTCCTTTGAGCTTGAATATCTTTCTTTGGGTTACTTAGCTATATTAACAGCCAATGACCCAAAATTATTAATTTCTTATCTTAAAACCTTACTTGGAGTAAGGTAAAATCTTGATGACTTGGCAAAATTTTAAGTTTGGGGTTGCTCATGAAATAGCAACCTTTTAAGTTTGGGGTGGGATACAAGAGAAGCGAAAGTAAAAATATGTTACGAAAAATATATATATATATATTAATAATAATAATAATAATAATAATAATAATAATAATAATAATAATAATAATAATAATAATAATAATAAAAGTTCATCTTGCTAAGTAGTAATTGAGTGATCTTTAAAACATTATTCATGTCAAAAAGTAAGATGAAGCAGTATTCCACTAAGTAGTAATTGAGTGATCTTCAAAAAATCATTCATGTCAAAAGTTGGAGTACAAAAAAAAAGATAAAGTTTGTGAATAAAGCAATTTTCTGCTCTCTTGAACTTTCTTGGTTGTTAATGTCATGGTTTGACTCTAAGTTGTAAGCCCATTATCCTCAAATAACCCGTTTGTACCTTGGTCACCTAAGGAATATAAAATATTAACAAGTTTCTAAGAAATTCACTCCGCACATGCTTTGAGTAACAAACTTGACCACCTAAAGAAATAAGGTTTACTGTTATGAAAAAGAGAATTTGAGCCAAGGAATTGGTCTTACTCTAGTTTGTTAATTTGACGTAATCAAATAAGTTAGATTGTTAAAATATCGAATCAATAATTACATGGTGAAAATAAGGTGATTCAAATTCCCTAATCGTTTTTCTCCTTTTGATTTTTATCTATTTAATTTTGCGTTTGTTTGTTGCTGTCTGTGTTGTCCTTTTTCTTCTTCAGTCGCTATCCACTATTTATAGATGAAATTAGGGTACAAGAATTTATTGCCGAGTTTCTGAATTGTATCTCAAATTCACCTTGGTCAATAGAGATTTCTTCCAAATATAATCCTGATTGATACAATCTTGATCTTTTGACCGTAAGGAAATTCTTTATTTCCCAATCTAATGTGATCAATTCTTCTAGAAAGATATTGTGTGTATTTGTTTAGATTACATATGTAAATTGATCCACTTGAGTTTTCCTTCATACACTTGATTATATTTGGGCAGGAACAAATCGGGGATTGTTCTTGGGCCTTCAGAACGAAGAATACGGCTAAGTCTAATTCAATTTGTTTCTCAATCTATCAAAGGCTTTGACCTTCCATTAGAGTTGGTGACTATTCTCCATCAGAATAATTGACTTTTATTCTTCATAGTCATTAACTTGATTGTTGGAATCAGATGTTGTGATGCTTGAACAACCAGAGGCAGATGCATAGTTGGGTGACTTAGAATTAGTGGCATGGGCAACTTCACCTTTGTTGCATTATTAGAGTCAGTGCAACTTCAGAGTGGGCTACATATCAGAGGCAGCAATCTGGAACGTGTTGCAATTATTAGAGCTAGTAGAACATGAGTTTCAGAGGCAGGCTTGAAAATAGTAGACTACAGAGGCATGCTCAAAAATATTATTCATAAGAGGCATGCTAAAGTTATTGTTCATCAAAAGCTTTCTACAGTTATTGTTCATCATAAGCATGTTATAGTTACAGTTCATCATAGGCATGCTAAAGTTGTGTTTATCATAACCATGCTACAGTTATTGTAAATCATAGGCATGCTACAGTTACTATTCATCAGAGGCATGCTAATGTTGAGATTATCATAAGCATACTAAAGTTATTTTTCATCAGAGGCATCCTACAGTTACTATTCATCAAAGCCATTCTACAGGTACTGTTCATCATAGGCTTAAAAACTCCACAGACACGTTGAATCTTCAGAGGCATACTGGATATTCAAAGGCAGATGTGCAGGCTCATCGCAGGCATGCTAAACGGAAGCACGCTTCAGCCTTTAGAGACAAACGCAGAAACACGCTGAACTATCAGAGGCAAATGCGCGAACCATTCCAGCGCGTGCATTTTTCCTATTCTAAGGATTTCGTTGACTCATTTGATTTTGTTTCCTTTGAACTTTTTATTTCCTTTATTGACATCCTCTAGTCACTTCCTATAGTGGTATCCTCTGGATGTTTCCTCTAATTTTCCTGTTCTAATTTTTGCATACTTAATGAAGCCATTAGTGCAACAAATTGTTTTCTCAAAATACCTTTGTTAACATAAAAACACACAAGGAATTGTTCATGGAATCAACATGGTTCCAACAATCTCCCCATTTTTTATGATTACAAAACATTACTTTTGATAACAGTTTATGTAAACAAAAATAAAGTAAAACAACAAACACACATGCAGACAAAACAAACATGCAAATACACAAGCATGAAAATAAATGAAAAAACATGGAAAATACATTTATTCATGTTTAAAATCCTATGAGCATATAACAATCAGAGCATCAAACAGATATAGATCAGAACATTAAACAGATATAAATATTACGTTCATAGTCTCCTTAATAAATTCAAATATTTCTCCAGTTAGAGATTTAGTGAATATGTCAACCCATTGATGTTTAGTGTCTACAAACTGGATATTAACACACATTTTTGAACATAGTCCCTAATAAAGTGATGATTTATTTAGTTGGACAAATAGTAGATGTATTATCTTATAATATGGGAATGTTGCTCTCAATTATTTTGTAGTCATCCATAGTAGTTGAGAGCTACATCCTGCTGCTGAAATATACTCAGCTTTTGATGTTGACATTGCAATTGTACTTTGTTTATTGCTTGACCAGGAGATCAAATTTTCACCTAGGAAGGTGCAGTCAACATCACAATATCCTACTAACCTGTACTCATTTGACAACTTATAGTACAAACCAAGGTTAGAAGTACCTTTTAGGTATCTAAGGATCCTCTTAACAACAGTTAAGTGGGATTCCCTTGGATCAGCCTGAAATCTGGCACACACACTAAATAAAATATCATGTTTGGAAACAGTAAGATATAGAAGTCACCCTATCATTCTTTTGTATGTTTTCTAGGCAACTTTCTTTCTTGATTCATCTTTATCAAGTGAGTAGGTGGGATGCATTGGTGTAGCCATAGATTTGCAATCATTCATAATAAAAAGCCTAACATTTCTTACTTTCATCAATTTGGTTGTGTATGCTATGTTTTAAATACTAAAGATATCTTTGGCAAGTTTGACCTTCATTCACAAAAGTGCATCTACCTTAGATACTCTGAAAGATCTGAAGCTTATGGAGTGTTCAACACAGAGACTCAAATAGTGGAGGAGGCAATACATGTAAAGTTTGATGACAAACAGCTTGACTTTAAAAATTCAAAGCAAGTTGAGGATATTGTAGGTTTACAAGAACTAGAAAAAATTGATAAATAAGAAGATAAAGACAAACCAGAAGAACCAAACAAATTAGAGGATACAAGACAATCAGAGGAACTTGACAAAACATCACAAGATGAATCTGATCAAGTTAGAACCAATCAAAGCAATTTATAAGCTAAAATTAGATGGAAATACAAATCATCTCATCCAGACACTTTGATTATTGGAGACGCAAATGATCCTTCGAAGACCAGATCATCACTGAAAGATACATCTATGTTTGGTCTACTCTCCTCAATTCTACCTCTGTTAATGAAGCACTAGCAAATAATGGTTGGATACTTGCGATGAAGAAGAGCTTAATGAATTTAAAAGAAATGATGTTTGGAATCTAGTACCCAAACCAGAGGATAAGAGACCTATTGGAACCAAGTGGGTATTCAGGAACAAATCAAATGAAAAAGGAGAAGTTGTCAGGAACAAGGCCAGTTTGATTGCATAAGGGTACAATCAGCAAGAAGGTATTGATTACACTAAGACATTTGCTCCAGTGGCCCGAAATTTCAAATGAGTATGATGGGAGAACTGGAGTTCTTCTTAGGAATTCAAATTCAACAAGGTCAAAATGGGATGCACATTCATCAGACCAAGTATACAAAAGATATTCTCAATCATTAGAAGTCTTATTCAAAATAGGTCTAATACAAACTTTGTTCTGAATGTAACATGAGGTATTGACTACTTCTCCCAAAAATGTTTAGCAAAATTCGTTTCGTACATCATAGTATGAGCCATTTCTTGAAGAGCATGATAATTTCTTTCTACAACACCATTATGTTGAGGTCTTCTAGGGGATGAGAAATCATGCAATATGCCACTCTCTTCACATAATTGCTCATAGATTTTGTTCTCAAACTCTCCACGATGGTCACTACGGATAGTTACTACAGAGAATTGCTTCTCATTTTGCACTTGTTTGCAAAAGGTAGTGAAGACTTTATGAGACTCATCCTTGTGTTTCAGAAACTTAACCCATGTCCATCTAGAGTAATTATCAACAATGACTATTGCATACTTTTTACCATTCAATGAGGCAGTTTTAACTGGACCAAAAAGGTCAAAGTGCAAAAGTTCTAGAGGTCTGCTTGTGGAAACAATATTCTTTGATGCAAAAGAACTCTTAGTTTGTTTCCCTTCTTGACAAGGCTCACAAAGGACTTTTGATTTGAACTTGAGATTTGGCAAGCCTCCAAAAAGTTGGAATATGTTTAATTTTGATATTAACCTCAAATTGGCATGGCCTAATCTCTGGTGCCAAATCAGTTGCTCATTGCTCACAGACACAAAGCATCTGGTCTTTTGTTCAGTTAAGTTAAAAAGGTTGCTTTTATAAAGGCTCCCTTTCCTTTTGCCAGTAAATAGAACAAAACCATCATTTTGACTTATAGCTATACAGGACTTTTTATTAAAGACTATGTCATAGCCACTATCACTTAATTGACTTATGCTAAGTAGGTTATGTTTTAGTCCTTTTACTAATAGTACATTATTTATAGAAGTTAAGGAATTTTTACCAATTGTGTTGTGTCCAATGATTTGGCCTTTCCCCTTTCCTCCAAAAGGGACTGAGCCTCCATGATTGTCTAAGTACCATGACTGATGTTTCAACTTGGCTCATGAGAACATTTACACCTTAGACAGTTTTATCTTTGCGTACCCAAATTTGGTTGGGTCGTGGTTTGTTAGCCTTGAAAGGTTTCTTGTCATTCCATGTCAGTAGCATAAGACAAGATGTTTTAGAGTGACCTTTCTTGGAGAAGACAATACATAATGGAGGTGCAAACACGAGAAGGGGGTTAAATTGTGTTTAACTAAGTTGATAACTTTTTCATTATTTGATTAAACTGGTTCAGACTTGAAGATTAACTTGGAGTAGAAGCGATAACAAAACTATGGAGTGTAGGAATAAATTGACACAAGTAATTTATTCTGGTTCACCACTAACATGGCTACATCTAGTCGCATCACTCAGAAGGAATTAATCCATTAATTCAACAACTTGAATTACAAAGCACCTGACCCTCCAAGCCAGTCTTCTCAAACAGCCTGACAACCCCGGACTTTTGAAGGCACACTAACACTACTATCAGGTTTGAATACAAAGATTTGGAACTTTAGTAGTTGCTTTTAACAAGTTGATTATAACAAAGACTATCACACTCTTAGAAGAACACTTAGAAAATATTTCCCATTCGAATCAGTGTTTATTTCTTTGAACTCCAAGATGAATTTGGAATTTTGAGCTTGAGTTCTTCTACTATTTTTTGATTTTTCAATGATCTTCTTCTTCAGCCTTGAGTATCTACTTAGAGATAAATTTAGGGCTTCCATTTAGACCTTGTTTAATTCTGAATTGTATCTTCATTCATAGCTTGGTCAACAATGATCTTATTCAAAAATAATTTTGAACAAGATTTTTTTTGATAATATGTTCTTTAGCCAATTCTTTATTTCTCAATCCAATTTGAGTAGTTCTTCTAGATTGATTATGTTCATATTTTATTCATATTGAGTTTGTAAATTCTTCAGATTGATATTGTCCGTATTT
Source organism: Cicer yamashitae (assembly GCA_037974755.1). Taxonomy (NCBI): domain Eukaryota; kingdom Viridiplantae; phylum Streptophyta; class Magnoliopsida; order Fabales; family Fabaceae; genus Cicer; species Cicer yamashitae. Next base: position 36,327,323 of record JBBPBQ010020324.1, on the reverse strand, counting down.
TGTTAAGATTGAGTTTGTAACTTCTTCAGATTGATACTGTTCATGTATGGTTAAGATTTCTTTAGCAAATTCTTCGAATGAAACTTCCTTCCTATTACTTGCTTTAATATGGGCTGAAACTATCTTCTTTTCCACTTGGTTAAAGATTTTCTTCAATTATAAATCTGAATCAAAATTTACTTTAGTTTGTCTTCAAAAACATGAATCTTCTTTCATACTTTGTGAAGTCAAATATATTGTTCTCATTAAATACTTTTGTTAAAATAAAAACTCTAAGTATAAAACCAACTTGGTTCCAACACCTAAATTATCAAAGGGAATAAACTTAGGTTTAGTTTCTATTTCTTGATATCCTATTCCTCTTTTACCATTTCAACGAACACCATAAATCATAGATGCAAACTTACTTCTTTCTATACTATTAGCAAGAAATTCTTGAAAAGCTACTTCATATTTGTCGGAGTTGCATGGCACATTTTCAATTAATATTGAACTACGATTACTTTTTAGAGTTAGGTTTTTCATTCTTAAGTTCAGCAATATGACTTTCTAAAGTGTCAATTTTATTATTCAGATTTTCATTTATTTTCCTAAGAGCTTTCAGCTTCAGAGTGATATTATGATTCTTGTTTAAGAAGTCATTTATAATTGTAATTAATTCAGAACGAGTTAAATTAGAGAGAACCTCAATTTCTTCATCTACAGATTCATTTCCAAAGTTAGAATCAGACTCAGCATCAGCCGTCAGAGCCATATTGGCTTGTTCTTCATCATCAAAGGATTCATCAGAGTCATCCCATGTGGCAATTAGAACTTTCTTCTTGGACTTTGGATATTTCCTCTAAAACTTCCTTTTCTCTAGATTTGGACATTCTAACTTGGCATGTCTAGGTTCATTCAATCCATAGCATATGATGTTTTTCTTATCGTATTTTTCATCATTTCCTCTGCTGGACTACTTGGAATCTTTCTGAGGGATTGAGTTGCTCTTTTTGTGTCACATCCACTAAATTCTTCTCCATATGAAGGCAATCTCCTTTTCCTCTAAATCTTCATTCTAATTTTCTAAATCATTATCCTCGAATTCTGCTTCTACTTGCAAGGCTTTCTTCTACTTGGATTTCAAAGCCAGAGTCTTGTTCTTCTTCTTGGGCTCATCTTCTTCAAGCTCATTTCATGTGATCTGAGATAGCAGATTAATTCTTCCAGCTTAAGAGTATTCAGATCCTTTACTTCCTGCATAATAGTGATCTGAGGTCTCCACTTGTTGGGTAGAGTTCTTAGGATCTTTTTGACATGATCGGCAGTAGTATAGCTGTTTTCAAGTACTCTTACCCATAAGACCAAGGTTTGAAATTTGGAAAACATAGTCTCAATATTTTCGTCTTCTTCCATCTGAAACAACTCATACTTTCTTACCAGAAGATTTTCCTTTGCCTCTTGAACCAGCTTGCTTCCTAAATAAGTCAGAATCAGATTATCATAAAGGCTTTTTGTTGTCCCCTTGTTGGTGCACTTGTCAAACTCCTTGAAAGTGATTGCATTTATCATGAATGTTCTAGACTTATGATGCATGATGTACATTTTCTTCTAATAAACATTAATCTCCTTTCTTGGGATTTCAGTACCATCTTCTTTTGTTGGAGCAATATAACGATCTTCCACAAAGTCCCAAAGTTCATGATCATATGAAATAGAGAAACTCATCAGTTTGTGAGTTCGTGTTGTTCATACTTCTACGGCCTTGATCCACTATTTATAGATGAAGTTAGGGTTCGTGAATTTATTGTTGAGTTTCTGAATCGTATCTCAAATTCACCTTGGTCAATAGAGATGTCTTCCAAATATAATTATGATTGATACGATCTTGATATTTTGACCGTTAGACAATTCTTTATTTCCCAATCTAATATGAACAATCCTTTTAGAAAGATATTGTGCTTATTTGTTGAGATTAAGTTTTCAAATTGATCCACTTATGTCTTCCTTCATACATTTGATTGGATTTGGGCGAGAACAAATCGGGGTTTGTTCTTGGACCTTCAGAAGTAAGAATATGGCTAAGTCCAATTCAATATGTTTCTCAATCTATTAGAGCTTTTGACCTTCCATTAGAGTTGTTGACTATTCTTTATCAGAATAATTGACTTTTATTCTTCATAATCATTAACTTGATTGTTGGAATCAGATGTTGTGATGCTTGAACAACAAGAGTCATAAGCAGATGCAAAGTTGTGTGACTTAGAATTAGCGGCATGAGCAACTTCACCTTTGTTGCATTATCAGATTCACTGTAACTTCAAAGCGTGTTGCGTATCAGAGGCAACATTCATGAATGTGTTGTAATTATTAGAGCCAGCAGAACATGTGTTTTATAGGCAGGCTTGAAAATAGTAGACTTCAGAGGCATGCTCAAAAATGTTGTTCATCATAGGCATGCTAAAGTTATTGTTCATCAGAATCATGCTATAGTTACTATTCATCAAAGGCATGCTAATGTTGTGTTTACTAGAAGCATGCTACATTTATAGTTCATCAGAGGCATGCTATAATTATTGTTCATCAGAGGCATCATACTGTTACTGTTCATCACAGCCATGCTACAAGTATTGTTCATTAGAGGCATAAAAACTCTAGAGGCATCCTGAATCGTTAGAGACATACTAGATCTTTAGATGCAGACGCGCAGACTCATTGGAGGCATGCTAAACAGAAGCACGCTTCAATCTTTAGAGGCAGGTCCAGAAATATGCTGAACTACTAGAATCACGCTATCAAAGGTAGATGCGCGAACTTTTCCAATGAGTGCATTTTTGGATTTTGAGGATTTCGTTGACTGATTTGACTTCCTCTTGTCACTTCCTTTGGTGGTATCCTGTGGTTGTTTCCTTTAATTTTCTTGTTCTAGTTTCTACATACTTAATGAAGCCATTAGTGCAATAAATTGTTCTCACAAAATACCTTTGTTAACATCAAAACACGCAAGGAATTGTTCATGGAATCAACTTGGTTCCAACATACTGATGGTAATGTTTTCTTGCAACCCAACATGGGAATGAATCGGTTGCTTAATGAGTCAAACATGCACCATATGTCTTCTTTAATTTGATATATGTGGATAGACTTTATGAGTATAGTTATGATAATACTTTTGATTATGGAAAGTGGAAACTCAGAAAAGGTAACTTGGTTGTGGTTAGAAAGGGGAAAATTTCAATAATGTATTGGACAAAAGATATAGTTGCTAAAGACAGTGTCATATCAAGGATATGGAATAATCTTTGGGTCAACGAAATCTTAGTCATAGTAGTGAAAATGATTAATTTATTTAGCTAGAAAAGATGTGCTTATAGGAATGAAGAATGTAAATTTGTAAAAATGTTCTCATTTTAATGGTTGGTAAACAGACTAGAGTATTCTTCAAAAGACATCTTCTCTCAAGGATGTCAGAGCTACTTTAATTTGTGCATTTTGACATTTATAGCTCTTTAGAGGTAAAATAATTTAGTGGTGCACTTTAATCTGTTACTTTTATTGATGATTGTTCTAGGAAACTATGGGTTTATGCTTAAAAGAAAAAGACCAGGTGTTGGATAAATTCAAACAGTTTCAAGCTTTGGTTGAAAGGTAGTTAGGCTAGAAGTTAAAATATGTGCGTATTGACAATGATGGTGAGTATTGTCAAGTAGTAGGGTATATATTGCACGTGGAAATACATCTTCTAAAACTCCTCACATGCATGGTTTAGAAGAGAAGATGAATCGAATAGTGATTGAGAAAGGGAGGTGTATGCTCTTTGAAGCTACGTTTCCCACACATTACTAAGGTGAGACATTGTACATGGTGGTGCATATTATTAACCTTAGTCCTTTTATTGCTTTGATCAGTGAGGTTCTAGACAATGTTTGGTTTAGCATGAATGTCAAGTATGATCATTTGAGTGTCTTTGGTGGTAAGGCTTTTTGAATGTTCCAAAGGAGGAAAGATTCAAGTTGGATGCGAAGTCAAAGCAATGTATCTTTATCGATTATGGTCAGGATCAATTTGGCTAAGGGTTGTATGATATTGCAGGGAAAAAGCTTAGTAGAAGTCATGAAGTGGTGTTCATGGAAGACTAACCTATTGAATATATTGTTAAGGTGGAGAAAACTATACCCAAGAAAGATAAAAACTTGTCAAATGTTGATCCAATTTGGTTTCCTGTTTATAATATGGATACAATAGATCGTAATGTTCAAAATGGAAAGTCACACGATTATGTCGATAAGTTAAATATTCCACCTAATGATGATTATAAGGAGCATAACTTGTCATGTATGAGAATCTTGGGGATTCCCCTGAGTCATCCCAAGTCCAACTCAAACTCATGAGGTGTAATAGACAAAGACAATCATCTATAAGGTATGATAATGTAAGTGTAGTACACCAATTTTGTCTGACCATTTAAAAATGATTTTCTTCAAAAGTAATAATAATAATAATAATAATAATAATAATAATAATAATAATAATAATAATAATAATATGTTTTGCAAGTATCATTGTAAAATCTAAAAAATCATCATTTTACAAATCTAAGTCCATAATTAGTCCCTGTTACATTACACGAAAAATAAAAAAAAAATAAAAAAAAATAAAAAATAAAAAACAAAAACGCATTCTTTCTCCCACTTCTCTGTAGAGGTAGGGCCTCCCTCCACTTCTTTTTAGCCCCATTTTTTTCCTTCCTTTTTACTAGTAAGGCTATAATCTTCACCAATAATGCACACAAAAAGAAAGTTTAGCCACCCTTTTCCTTTTCCATCTCTGCACAATTCCATAATTTCTTCAATAACAATAGAAAAACCAGATCTTATTTTATCTACTGGACGCAACGTTTCATCCTTGTAGCCTATAAATTGAGAATAAAAAATTCAAATTGGGGAGAGTTTTATTTTCCTAAAATATCAGCAAAGAAAATTAGAAGTATTGTAAAAACATAAAAAGAGAAGATAAAGAGATCCAAAAATCCACCATTCTCCTACATCAAATCAACTCATAACTCAAATCCATTTTTAACAACACAACCAAGGAAAATCAAATAAAAAAAATAAAACAGAGAAGAAAACCATTCCGACGTTGCCGCACACCATCGTGCACCGCCGCCTCTATATTCACCATGGTCTCTGTATCCGGAAAAGCATGTGCTTTCTCCTCCTCTTCATGTTTGCTTTGCTTTTCAAACTTTATATTATTAAAAGATGTAAACTTCATTCTATTGGAAACTAAAATTTGAAACTAGAGTTTGATTATTTGTTTGAAAGATGAAAACCTTGTTTCGCCTTTGATTGGTGTTTTTGCTTAAAGATCATTTTTCTCTAGTTTGTAAAAAGACGTGTTTTGCTTAAGATTCTTTTTCTTTGGTTTTTTGTAAAGACATGACTTAGTAGGTTAGCAGACTGTTATTCCTACTTTTTCTCTGGTGATTGTCGTATAAACGTGACTGGTGTTGCTATTTCTACTTCTTACGTTAACTAGTAATTAGAATATATTTATATGTTGCTGTCATGTAAATATTTTATGCCATTTCACATAAATAATTCTATTTAATATAAAATAATTATAGATATAGCTAACTAGTAATTAGCATCATTTCTTTCATCGATAAGTAATGTTAATCGATTTTCTTTTAGTTTTGGGTTGTGTTATTTAATATTAAAATGAGTTTTGTATCTATTATTAAATTAAAATGGGTGGAGTTGTGTTCTTTAGTATTAAAATGAGTTTTGTTTCTATCACTTGTTTAATTAAAAGGTGTTTTATATAAAATATTTTGGTTTTATTATTATTTCATTAAAATGTGTTTTGTTTATTTAACAGATCAAGCTACAAATTCATATATCTCTTTCGCTGCTATTTTGTTTTTTGTGTTTGTTTATTACTGATTTTACTTCATAGAATCATTTAAATTTATTTAATATTCGGCATCAAATTTTAATTCTTAAAAAGAAACTAAAATAAAAATATAATCAAATATTGAAGGGTTAATTAGATGTGACATTTGTTAACCTTTGAGTTGTTAGGACACAAGTTGTCCAACTTGATAGTTCTAAATTTTATTTTTTATAAATAAATAAATTTAAAATCGACATTTAAATTTGATTAATTAGATGTGACATCTTTTTTATCTTTAAGTTGTTAAAACACAAGTTGTACCACTTAGTGATTTTAAAACACAATTTTAAAATAAAAAATATTAAAATATTCTTAAATAGATTAACTATATGAGACATTTTTTACTACTCGAGTTTTTGAGACATGAGTTGTACAACTTGATCGTCTTAAAACTCGCATTTCAAAATAATTATTCAAATCAAACAAACTCTTTTTTTTTTCGTCAAAACAACTTTTTTTATCAAAAACAAAATAAATTTTCTTGAAAAACAATCAGCAGCACATCAGTATTTTTTACCCAAGAACTACGTAGCTTTGATTTCTCCATCGCACTGGGAGATACATAGGAGCAAGATCGTACTCTTGTCAAAAATAATCATAAAAAAATTCTTTATATTTTAAATACATTTTTATCTCTAGATTATTTTTAAAAAAAAATTATATCTGCATTAAAAAAAAGGAGAAATAGACTTATATAAGTTAACATTAATTTTGCACAATTAGTTATAGGTAACCATATTTTAAAGGATGTCGTAGGGTGCTAAACTCCCGAACTCAAAATTTGGTTTCAAAGACCTTTTTTTTTCTATTCATAGGGGGTTTCCCAATATTTTTCCTATTTTAAAATAAATTTTGGTAGCGACTCCATTGAGTGAAACATGAGAGTAACTCTAAGCCTACAAGGTATACGTCAAATTAGTGATGAAAGATTTCCATCAAATAAAGGATGTTAATTTTAATGAGACCTAATTGCTTGTGATAAAAATGTCACTAATTAGATCCTACTTGACTTTGGTTGCTACTCTGGATTTAGAAGCAGAGAAAATGGACATGAAAATGAATTTTCTTCATGGTGATTTAGAGGAATATATTTACATGAAGTAGGCTCCAAAGCAATGGTACAAGAAGTTTGAGTCTATTATTTATGATCAAGAATACAAGAAGACTATTTCGAACCATTATGTCTTTGTTAGAAGGTTTTTTGATCATGAATTCATTATCATATTATTATATATTGATGACATGGTTATTGTTGGAAAAAATATTTCCAAGATTGACAAATTCAAGAAGCAGTTGGGAGAATCTTTTTCCATGTAAACGAGAATAAACTTTGAATCATATTATTGGCATAAGAATCATATGTGACGAAAAGGAGAAGAAACTTTGAATATCACAGGAACATTTGTTGAAAGAGTGTTGTAGAGGTTTCAGATGTAAGGATCTAAGGTTGCTACTCAATTTAATCTGAGTTCTAAATAATGTCCTTCAAGTGAAAATGATAAATTAGATATGGAACAGGTTACTTATGCATCTGTTGTTAGTAGTTTGATGTATGCAATGGTGTGCACAAGTCCAGATATAGAACATGTTGTTGGTACAATCAGTAGATTTTTGTGAAATCCATGTATATAGTATTCAAATGTTGTAACACGAATTTTAAGGTATATTTGGCATACTACATGTATGTAACTTTGTTTTGGAAATGATGGGTACTCTAACTCACATATGGTTGGAGACATTGATTTCAAGAAGTCTACTTCAAGCTACATGATTAAATTTGTAGGGGAAGTTTTGGCTTGGCAGACTAGTTTGTTGAAGTGTGTAGCATTATCTACTATTGAATAATAGTTAATTGTCATTAGTGAAGCATGAAAAAAGTTAACATGGTTGAATAAATTATTGCAGGAGCTTGGTTTCATTCAAGACAAATATGTGTTCTTTGTTGATAGTCAAATTGTTATTAATCTTGGTAAAAATCTGAATTTTCATAGTAGCTCCAAACACAATGATGAAAGGTATATTTGGATACACGATGTTGTGGATGCTATGTTGTTGGAGTTGGCCAAAGTTTGTGTTGCTAATAATGATTTTTCTATGATTACTAAAGAACTACCTAGAGGGAAGTTTAAAACTTGATATCGCCAGTTTGGCGAATATATCCTCATAGTTGTGAGGGGAATATGTATTAGGTATTGAGCTCCTTTCCTATGTGGAGAAATTAAGACACAAATATTTTAATTCATTATGTGTCTCACTTATTTAAGTGGAGAGAGTTAAATTAAGGTTAAGCATAAGAGAGGAAAGAATAGTGAAAGCAATTCCTAATTTTCTCAAACTTGCACTATAAAATAGCTTTTGCGAAGTCCGTTCACCGGTTTTTCCAAATATAACTTTGTTATTGTGTTTTTGTATTAATTTTCCACCAATAGAAACCTTTGTAGGTGGATCTTTCTAAACAATAGATGCACCAGATTTGGCTGTCATAACAAAGATCATCAAATATAACTTTGTTATTGTGTTTTTGTATTAATTTTCCACCAATAGAAACCTTTGTAGGTGGATCTTTCTAAACAATAGATGCACCAGATTTGGCTGTCATAACAAAGATCATTAAACGAGACATGACCATGGAAGATCACAATATCGGTCAATCGTTTAAACATAATTACTCTTGACATATATCATATAGAAAGATACTTCAAAACATATGGTCTATTAATTTTATAATTTATTTATTACTTAAAAAAAACCTTATAGAACATTAACCAAAGCTACCATATAATTTTAGATGGGAATTATTAAAATTACAATTTTAATTTAAATGATTATGCGTAAAACATTTCATACACTATACTTCATAATGCAACGTTATGATTCCACTATAACTTAAACCAATATAAGATTATTTTAGTTAATATACATTGATAATCTAAAAAAAGGTGTACATGCATACTTTGTAGTGCAACATTATGATTTCACTATAAGTAATTAAAATCAGTATGAGATTATTTTAGTTAATATACATTGTTGATGTAAAAGAAGGTATACACACATCTAATTATATTTAACACAGAGATATTTAAATAGATGATTTAAGACTTTTTTAAACAAAATTTAAAGCGTTATATAACAAAGTGTCATAATTGTAAGTTGTGATTGAATGCTTTGAGTAAATTTTTTACATTAATATTGGTAGGAGATAAATCAAGTGTCAGAAGTTTTAATACGAGATGGTGAAATGATTAAATCTTTACTAGACAACCATATATAAGTTATTATGATTGGAACATTTAAAAAAGTTACAGGAAATTTTGTTTTAATGTTATTATTCAAAATTTAATTAATGATTAAGATTCATAACCATGACACTTTCATTATAAAAGTTTTTTCATTCGATATATTTTCAAGTTCCATCATATATATATATATATATATCAATTAAATATTTATTGAAATTCCTCTAATTTTTTTTCACGCATGAGCCTGGATAAAAACAATGATTTTTTTGTCCCTATATTTATTTGAAGTAGATGATTTCTGTTTAACTTCTCAACCGAAAAAGTCAAAAGCGTATAACTAACTCATGCGGGGTATGAGCAATGGTCCACATAATCAATGGTTATCCTTGCTTACATTTTTCATCATAGTGCTTCGTGTACTTTTTGGTACATCGATTGGCGATTATATCGTGGGGACAAAAGTGTAAATTACGTGGAATAGAATATTTAGCCGCAGGCACATCGGCGTGGGCCTTTACCATCATGGGAGTCACCTTGGTTGTTTGAATGGGAAGTAGGAACACTATAGTGGGCCAAAAAGGTTCATTTTTAAGGGCTCAAAAACGATTAAAATATTAATTAATTATTACTTATATAAGTTAAATTCGAGTCTTCCAATATTGGTTTTAGTTTTAGTTTTTTTTTTAAGAGAAAAACAGGTATACAGCCCTATTTCTTTTAATTTTGAATATAAGTAAATTTTCTTTTGTTTAATAGTCTAAAATATTTACTCTACTTGAAAATATCATTCTTCAAATACTTTTTTAAAAAATTTCTTTTTTTATGACAACAGTTTTAGTAAGGAACATTTTGGATAATTTAATTATTGTTTAATTGCAATAAGAATATTTATTATATATTCTTAATTAATTAAAGTTTTTTTTCTTATATTCAAAATGAATATTCTCTTTAAGAAAGGAAAAAATATTAAAAAAAATTGTGCAAGAATTTATAGATCTACCACTTACTAACTCGCGGTTAAGGGAGACAACAATATTTTACATTATGTTCTACCTAAAAAAAATTGTAATTCATTTTTTGGGTCAAAGTATAATACATTATTAAAAGAAAATATAGACTTTGAAGTGATAGTTATAATAGTAGTGAATTTTTAAATTGATTTAACAGTACATATATATTATAGATTTGTAAAAAAGGTACATTTTTTTTTTTCTTTCGAAAAAAGTTCACTATTTAGATGAAATATAACATAATGAAATATATGTAATACAATGCCATACTGAGTAACTAATTTTTGTGACTCAAGGGACAAAACAAAATTTAACAAATCAAAATGAAACTGAAAATTACTTAATTAAAGCATCAAAAGTATAACTTAGCCTAATTAAACAACAAAATGACATTAACCGATTTCTAATACAATGAACTTATTTTAAGTTTCTGCGTAGTTCTCCAGATTAAGTCGATTTTAATTAGAATATTTATAATTAAATTCAATAGTATCCAACGTATGAGAAAGTACTGTACAATGAGGGGTAAATACTTTATAGTATTCCTCTATCTTATTTCCACCAATAATGCAACACAAATTAAGGTTGCGAGAGAATAAAAAAATGATGAACTGGAGAGGAAAGAATACATGTGATTATTGATAGTCAACTGATCATTGATTGAGAAATTTTTTTTAAAATTAAAATCCTCAAAATCTTATTTATAATATATTATATATGTCATTAGATATATTAAGACCACCCAATATTATTACAGATCATTTGAGAGAATTATAGATAAGTCAATTGTGACTATCTAAATGTTAGGTGCGTTTGTTTGAGCTTAAATAAAAATGATTTTTAGTTTAAAAAATTTAGAGATTATTTTGTAGAGATTTCTTTAAAAATGATTTTTTTTATTTCCGTTTGTTTTCTATCATAAAAATGATTTTTTTAAAAAAATGATTTTTAATCTGTTTGTATACAATTTTATAAAAGTGCTTTTTTAAACTACAAAATTACCATAAAGGATATGACTTTTATAATATCCTACAAATTTATAAATTTAATCCATTTCTTATACCCATTTTAATCAAAAAGCAATAAATAAACACACAAAAGCAAAAAAAAATAGTATCAACATATGAATGATGTAAAAATAAAATGATTCAAATAAAAGGCGTAGAAACAATTAAAAAACTGTGTAGTATAGAGAAAATCTAGTAAAAATTGATGGAGGGTAATTTTGGATTTTTCAAAAAGGGTAAGGGTAATTACATCATTTTCTATTATAAGTGAAGTAAGTTCCGTGTTTTTAAAATTTGTGGCGTCTTTCTCTCTCATCTATCGTAGTAGCAAATTTGAGAAGCTAGTATTTTTAGCTTTTCATTTTTAGCCAAAATTTGATTTTTTTAACAAAATGATTTTTAAAAAATCCGAAACAAACACCCTTCAAATCCTATAAAATGATTTTTGGTTTAAAAAAATAGATTTTTTCATGAAAAAATCTGAAACAAACGCACTCGTTATCTCTAATTAAAATTAAATTTTATTTATCTCCTGACTCAACTCCGATTTTTATATTGAAAGTTAAAGTTAAAAAAAAGAACAAAGGTGTCCATATTGTACATATAGTGAGTGGTATAGTTTGACTCAACAAGTAATTATGGTCGTGCGCCTGAGGCTGATCAGTAGCTGAAAGGATTACATTAAAGTCTACATGAATTCTAAATTTGTCACTGTATCACATGTGCCATAGATGCATTCACATGTTGCCTGTTATGCTTCTATCTTTCATTTTTCTCATTTTAGTTAAGAGGTTTGGCAAGTCTTTAGCCTTTGACTGCAAGTTTAATACCCAATTTCGATCTCTTTAAACAAACCTAATCTTCAACAATAAAAAGAAAATATTGAGCAGGGAGATATGGCATTAATTGTGGAATGATTTGGTTTGGTATGAAAATTGAACCTTGTTAATTTTTTTTTTTCCTTCTTAAAAACAAAATGAAAAGCTCTATAGTCATATGGGTGTTTTAAGAGATACACTAACATTTACAATCATTTAATAACATTCTATCAGATAAATATCTTTTTAAATCAGATAAACATTCAATCATATCTATAAATTTTGAGTCTTCATAATGTATCAAGATTAACGGTATATACAATTATATTGTTGACATTAATTTTGACGCACCTTCTTCAATATAGATTAAGCGTCTGTTTGATAATACTAATAAATTAGTTTATAGCTTATTGAATAAATTTAAAAGTTTGATATTCAAATTAAGCGTGTTTGGTTAACAAGCTTTTTACATGGCTTTTTAGCTTTTTTGAGATTCTATTTTAACTAGCGTTTGAGTTTATAACTTTTTTTTACTTTCTTTCATTTATAACCTTATTATTTTAATTTTATTACTTTTTTATTATTTTTGTAAATATTATATAACTACCTCTCTCGCCACTCACTCACGTTATTTGCTACGTTTTTCATCTTCTCCATAACATTTTTGCAAAAATCCATTTTTGTTTCAAAAAGATCATTTTCCAAGAAAAAATTTGATTAAAGTTATTGTCATATTTTTTTTCAACCAGATTTTTGGCCTTTTTACCGCCCACATTGTCCAATTATTTGTAACTGAAATTTTGTTTGAGAGTTTGAAATTGTAATTTCTTTTTGCTCAAGTTTTGAATTGTACTTGTTACAATGTTTATTGATTTTTTTAGTTTTCTTCCTTAATATTCTTAAATGAGAAACACAGAAAGAGTAAAAAATGGTGAGGGAGAGAGAGCAAATCTGAGAGAGGAAGAGAAAGAAAGGGAATTTGATCAAAAATTCAAATTTTATTTTTAAAATGTTTTTAATACATTCAAAATAAAATATATTTAAAATTAAATAATTTTGTCTTTTTTGTCATTTTATATTTATAAAAGCTAAATTTACCAAACACTTTAATTTCAATCTACTAGTTTTTCAACTATAAGTCATCAATTATCAGCTATAAGCTAACTTTTCAGCTATCAACTGACTTATATCTCAATTTTACCAAACATAGTCTAAGTCAAGGCCTAGTTTGCCTTTGCTAACAAAGACAATCCCAACTTCTTTCGCTTTAGACTATGATGAGTCTCCACCCTAAAACACATGTCAACTATAATCCCAACAACTATAAGAAGACAAGGACGAGAATCATGACACAATATCCATGGAGCAGGGGCATTTCCATCTTCAACAAACCCAAATCTTCACACTATATATAACAATGTTCTGGTCCAATAAAAGGTATGCTTTCTATATCAAAATACCTCTCACTCACCTCAAATACTAACTTTTATGTCTCGGAGTGCTTGTAGGTATCACCCTCACCTTAAAATCATGAAGTATTGCACATCAGTCCAATTGGCCATCCTCCTCAAACCAATTCAAATCATTGGCCCCGTTTGTGGGAACTAGGTTTGCTTTTGTCAAAACCTTTCTCAAACTACCTTTTTCCTTATTGAGATGGCTGCAAACAAGCGTACTGACGCCAAAAGACTTTTGAGAACACTTTCCGTCACACTACACTTCCTTAGGGACGGGGCCACATCATCTCCATCCCCTGCGACCACCATGAACAATGGCAACCCCAACGCTAGATTTGTTGTCACTTAGAGTGGCTGAGCCACCCTCGAAAGTCTTCTAGCTTTGATGCGGAAGCAATCGAGATAGATCAAAGAACAAATCCTCCAACTCTAGAAAGTGGAAAACTAAAAACAAGTTATCGCGACCATCATTGTGACAGACTCCACTCACTGGAATAGAATTGTTCAGGGCCATCTGTACAATATGTACACCGAATTCTTCATAATTCCCCATTGCTAAGGCCCATCCCTAAAAGAACTCCTACACCAGAATACCACCACAGATCACCAAGGAAAGCTCAACACAGGAGTGCCAACACCAATCACATTTGCATTCACTTCCCAAAAAACGTTCGTTCATGACAACAACGAAAGAGGTTGCGACCTCGTTCACATTCCCTTTCATCTTTATATGTGATAAAGATTTGGAAGTATGAGGACCCTTCAAGCAAAGGTAAGAGATTTCCATATCATGAACAACAAAGACGTACTCGATTACTATGGAACTCAAGGACTAGTCAAGTGCAGACCATTCACACTAACCTTGAAGAAATGCGCGATGATTTGGTTCAAAAGCCTCTAAAGAAACTTCGTCAATTAATGGAAAGAACTTTGCAAACAGTTCACAATCCACTTCATAACATCCCGAAAATAGCCAAAAATCATAGCTACATTGTCAAAAATAGTACAAGGCAAAGACTAACCTATACAAAATTATATTGAATACTTCAACAAAAAAAGTTGTACTTGTCAAAGAAGTTGATGATAAAATGAAGATATTTTTTTTGCTAAAAAAATGACTCTGAAAAGGATGCTAGAATTCTTGAAGAATTCAAAGATTGTACTTATTGTTGCCTAACAGGGCATTATTATACAGGGTCCCTAGATAGGCAAATAAATAGTACTTAGCTTGGAGAAGTTTAGAGAATACTCAAAGCCTGGCGAGGTTGAGTTAAAAATGCTTTAGTGGATTAAATTTTGACTATACTAGGGAAAAATCTATTTATAAAGAGAGGACTAGATGTAACAAAAGTTGTTGCAAACAAGTATAAAAATACTTGTGTGTTTTTCTTCTCCTTTATCACTTTACTTTTCGCTTTCAGATTATTTATTTCTTATCTTCTATATTGTGTTTTTTGCTAAAGATAAGTTTTTGATAAACAATATATTTTGAACAACTAGAAAGATTTTAAAAAAGGTCAAAACAATTCAAACCTATTTTTCTTGTGTTTTCATTCACACTTCACCTTTGCATAATATCCTCAAGAAAATAGCCAAGCAGAAGTCGTTAAATGTATTATCCTTATATGACTTAAACAAAAGTTGGATGAGGCCAAAGGATATTAGGACAAGGAACTCCATACCTTCCTATTGGAGTATTGAACTACTCCCCGTTCACCACTCTAACTTGCATACAAAACTGAAGTTGTCGTTCCCTTAAATATTGGAGAACTAAGTTGGAAGACAACCTATCCTTTATATCAAGAAATTTTTTTTGATCAAATCACATATGCCATCGACTTTCTGGAAGAGAATCGAAGCACCACCACCTTGAGAGAGCTAATACTATCAAATAGGAAAATGTCTTTGAAGTATAATAAAATAGTCATAAAAAGAGAATTCAAATAGGGAGACTTCGTCCTCAGAAACGACCTCAAAAATGTTGATCGAAATAACCTATCACCCAATTGAATTCGATCAACCACATTATCAAAAGATTGATCCTCGACATTGATGATATCATCTTCAAGGATATTGAGCAATTTCTTTTCAATGGCAGCGAACTTCTTTAAATCATCGAGCTCCACATCCACCTTGACAAATATTGGTTCTTGTCTTTGGGCTCCTCAGCTAGCTCCTCGTTCTTATTCATAAAATGTTCAAGAATAAGAGCCAAAACTCCTTGCTCCTTATTTATCTCCCTGACAACAACATTCAGTCTAACATTCTCAATAGCTATCTCTATGGGGTTTTCAACCTTACCTTCAAGGTTAGTGATATGGATCTTATACTCGATCTTCTTTACCTTGAATTCATACATCAAAGCCAAAATTTGCTCGACCTATCTCAAATAGTTGTTTTCATTATTCACGAGGTTATTAGCCAAAGAAAGAAAAGGCCAAGATCATTGATTTGAACCACATTGCCACCCTATTTTGTCAATTGGAATCATAATTCCAAGTGAGTCCGGATATAGAAAAGAAAATAGCAAAACTATTGTAGAGGTTGCACTCAAAAACCAGCGCACCATTTGAAAGGCCCCCGTGTAGGCCAACGAGTTTGAATGAATTTAAGAGGGGCATATGTCAAGGTGTTGGAAGATGTCTTTGTCAAAATAAAAAAAGGCATACAAAACCAGGTGTCCTTCAAGACAACCTTGTACAAGGGAATAGACACCATAGGATACTCTAAGAAGACTCTACAATTGTCTCCTGGGACAACCATTTCCCAACCATCGAGTCCTCATTAACGTCCACATAACATGTTGGCTCCCCAAATGTGAAGAATGTGAAGACGAACACTATTCTCAATGGCTTCTCAACAACCCATGTAAGTTGGCTTCATTCGAAGAAAAAATAAGATTGTGACTAGTTGAAACATCCTTCACATGATGACTTGAAAGTAGAGGAAGAAAATAAATTTGAGTTCGTCAAGTTCACCCTTCCACCACCGTCACAGGCCACCATCGCATATAACCTACTCATTTCATTTATGTATATTTAGTTATATAGGGTGGTATGTTAGGTTTACAAAATTTGATGGTCTATAGTTTGATTATTTGTAGTTAAATATGCTTCTAAAAAAGTCTTGATCTTATCTATTTAAAAAATAGTCTCACACGATTTGAACCTAACGTAGACTAAGCCATATTAATTTTATCTAAATGTGTCAAAACAGATTATTCAGATAGCGGATTTTTTCGAACCAAACTAGAAGGTTCAGATAGATTATAGTCTACAAAATTAGTACCCGAGCCCGACTTATACAGGCTATTGGGTTGGCCCGTATATTCTATTTATAATTAAAACTGTTACTTCTAACATAAATAAGGTTAAATAAATAATTTTCTATCATTTGAATTTCAATTAATTAAATTTATATCAAAACAAAAATAAATTAAACTTAAGTACGTTATATTCATGGAATGAAGTTTAAATTCGTAACTTTAGTAAAAGTGTAAATAAAAAATATGACCCAATAAATAACAAATTTAATAGATATATTCAATATTTAAATATCTTTTATAAAAAAAAATATGTATATGCAAATATTTATAGCTATATAAAAAATAAAATTCAATAAATATTTAATTTTTAGTAGTAAAATAAATCTTGATAGGTAAAATTAATCTGTGTACGGTGCATATATATATAATTTTTACGTACATAATATATAAGGTTGGTGTAGTAGTTGGGATGAGAGAGTTAAAAATTAAAATGATAAAAAGGTTGTTGTTTAGATCTCTACT
This sequence comes from Cicer yamashitae, assembly GCA_037974755.1. Classification (NCBI taxonomy): domain Eukaryota; kingdom Viridiplantae; phylum Streptophyta; class Magnoliopsida; order Fabales; family Fabaceae; genus Cicer; species Cicer yamashitae. The sequence continues at coordinate 36,310,071 of JBBPBQ010020324.1, read as the reverse complement.
CATTAAATTACTAGCGATATTAACAATATTAATCAATGATATTGACATAGCAAAAAAAAATTACATTACTTTTTTTGACAAAATATTTGCTTTACGGGAAATAACTTTTACGTTAGTTGTTTTTGGTTAGTATTATTTGTTGATATTTAATTGTTAAAATAAAAAATATTAACATTTTTTTATTTTCTTTCACTAAATAGTTGACAGTGTTAAAATTTAAATATTATATTCTATTAATACGGGCTACTGTCACCGGATCGAGCTTATATGGACCAAGCTAAAAGAATCTATTCTAACTAAATCTCAAAATTTAATGTCAAAACCTATACTTGTGGATTTTTTGGCCATTCATTTGTGTCTGCCAATTTTAACTTCATTTTAAGGGGATTGAGATACGGTTTGGTTTTTCCGATCCAAAGATTAAATTGTTTGTGGTTCGATGTAGTTTGAATTATAATTTTAAAATAATTTGATCTAATTCAAATTAATGCAGTTTAAATTTAATTGATTTTTGATTTATTTAAATTATAATTTATAAAAATTATTTTAATACTAATAAAATAAAATTACATGTAAAAAGTATGAAGCAAAATATTATAAATAAAATACACTAAAAAATTAACATTATGAAATAATATTAATTGATTATGTTTGAAATATGAAATAGTAATAAAAATATATCGAATTAAACATATAAGTATTTTTAAAAAAATCATAAAAACTAACAAATAATAGTTTAATAAAATATTTGATACTAATAAAAAATAAATAAGTATTAAAATGAATATTTACGGTTTGGTTCGATTTTTAAAAATGAATCTGAAATTCGATCCGATCAACGATTTTTATAAAAAAAGATCCAAACACAGTGGCGAAACAAAGAATTAGTATTCATGGGCTTTGACCAAAACTCAATATTTATATTAAACTAAATATAAATATGTGAGAGCTGACTACTATAGTCTTGAACGAATCAAAAATAAACATGTCATCAAACTCCTCTTTTGATAGTATTTCTATGTACCAAATTGACGAATAAAAGACACATTTAAAAACTAAACTAACTAATAAAAGACGCATTCGAATACTAAAATAATTAACAAAATACACATTTAATTATATTTTTATTTATAAATTGTTTAAAAATTAACTTATCATAGTAGAATATAATAATTAACTATATAAAACTTAAAGGAACTTATAAAATTTGAGGAGACGGTGGCGCCTGTCGGTACCCCTTCCCTAGGTTAGTGTTCAAATACATCAAATAACATTTGATTTTGTACAATTTTTAATTTTTTTTAAATATGTTTGCAATTTTATCGATTGGGATGTATACACTCTTATTACTGGTCTAATATCAGTTCGGTTTATTTCAAGGCCACTTCTGGGGTGTGCTAGTTTTGTTTGGCCCATTTAAAAATTGATATTAGTTGAGTAGGTAAGATAAACAAAGTGTAACTTTTTATGGTAAGAGTAGAAATGTTGAATTAGAGATAATAGTGATGGAAAGGAATAATAGTCGTCAAACTCATTAAACTTCAAAAGAAAGGGATGAGACCGTGATTAGCGCGCATCTTGGGGACGTACGTTTCCGCGGAATCAATCTCAATAATAATCAACCAACCAAACAAAAAATATTATTAACTCGATTTTTCTTTTATCTTTTCTGATTTGTTTCATTTATTTTACTTTTTATTCGTTCCAATTTAAAAATTAAAATAATTGTTATTGGTTGTTGTCTTTATTCTTACGCGTTGTTTGTAGCAATGCCTTACCGTGAAATCAGCAGTAAACTGTGACAATTGTGTTTTCTCTGTTTATCCAAATTTGTACGGTCCCAACACCCCGGGATCTCTTCTTTCTGTGTCCCACCACCTCCTCCTCACGTGGTCCCCTTATTTACCCACCACTTTAATATTTTTCTACTATTATTCTCTGTTGTGTTGTATGTGTTTATGCTATATAGACTATAATATTGAGGTTAATTGCTTTTTATTTAATTTTTTTATTAAAATTAATTTTTATTTTTATTGTATTGCATGTGATTTTATTTTATTCTAATGAGACACTTTTATGGTTTCTTATACGAATCAATCATATGATGTACAGTTTTAGTTCAACCATAGTTTTCGGGTAACGTGCTGTCGTTATATTATCTGTATTTCTTTATTATTTATGTGTGTAGAAATATTATCTATATGCAATGAATTATATCTAAGGAAATTCTTTGTTTGATTTCTTGTTTTTACTTTTTATTATAGGATTACTAATTATGCATTCAAACATAAAATTACAAATATGTTTTAAAAAACTTTTTGTTTGAAAAAATATTAAAGAAACTTATACAAAACTATGAAGTTTAGAGTTTGAATTTAAGACGTAGTATTCAATATAAAACTATCGACAATTATCAATAAAGTTAAGTTTTACAGATAAATATATTTTAATTATTTAAAGAATGAGAATAAAGAAAATCTATTGTTGATATAAAATTATTTTATATTAAAATTTGTTACAACATTAATTAATTAAAGAATTTTAATTGATTTAAAAATTGTCCAATATAATATGATAGATTTAATAATTACGACGGAGCAACATTTGATTTACATTGTTAATGCATTGTTTTAAACCCTTAATGAATTTATGTAGCTATACACTGTTAAGTGGTTAAAAGTATCATATTTGACTTTAGTATGGAAAAAAAACCAATTAGGAAGGGATAATTTAATTAGTATGTCCAACTAACACAGGATGACAATTTCATCAATTTCTTCGTAATTCATCCAAGTATAAATTTATCTAATATATTCGGTGTACGTACAATAAAAATATTACTGCATTGGACTCAATCCACTAATTTAAAAATATTGATGAATCTAATTAATGCATCTTTTATTCAAAATCCAAGAGATTAACATATAGATGGATTCAATCCATCCATCAGTTTTTATATTATTTTCAAAAACCAATTTGTTATATTATTTTAAAAATAATTTTGATTCGTATTATGAAAACCCGATTTTATTATATTATTTTAAAAATTATTTTTATTATTTTAATTCAATCAAATTTCTTTTTAAATAAAAATAATTATTTAAATATTATAAATTATTAATTAAATAATAAAAAGTTGATTGGTGAGGTTCAGTTGCCAGAGCTTTGTATCGGACCACTGCGAGTCATTGGAGTTCTGCGATTCATCGCCGAAGTTTTGCATTGACCATTTTCATTGTCGTTACAGCTTCACTATTCTACGTTGTGACGGTCGCTGGAACTCTACTGTTCGACCACCTTCAACCACCCTCCTACTGTTAAAATATATTAATTATTAAATTATAATATTTAAATTTTTATTTTTGTTTTAAAAGTAAATTACTTATCTTAAAAATAATAATAATTTATTTTTTTTACCAAATAAAAGTTGTTTTTAAATAATACAAAAAATCATTTTTTTTAAATTATTAAATATATTATTTTTATAAATTACTAATTCTTAAAATAAATATAAAGAATAGATTTTTAAAATAACATAAATGGTGTTTAAAATAATAAATAATTTTATTTTAGAAATAAAAAACAAATATTATAATTGTATCTATTATCTATCTATATATAATTTATTAAAATTATCAAAAAAAAAAGTTATGAAACGGATTGGATGGATATCCAACAATTTACAATATGATAGTTGATGAATTGGATTATGTTTTTTTGTTTAATAGATGAATTGGATTGAAAATTTTTACAAATTTACCATTCCTTTATTCTTCTGGTGGGATGACTCATACCAAAACATAAAAAAATTCACTCCATGATATACTTGAATGGGATCGGTAATTGTTTTACTCCCAACATGTAAATTGGGAGACGAAATTACATGTGCGTTTCAGGTCTCCATCCTTCAACTAAAGTAATTATCAATGAATTGTCTATTTTATATCTCCCTATGGTTGATGAGTTATGAACCCGATTTTTTTTAAGGTAAACAATTAGAGTGCAAAAACAAAACATGATAGCTAAGACATCTCAACAAGGTTCGAACCCCAAAGCTATCACCTATAATCTACAACAGCTAATAAATATGTTACTAAAAGGTTTAAATATGTCTTTGGTCTTTGCAATTATAAACTTTTTTGATTTTGGTCCTTGTAAGTTTTTTTGTTTGGTTCACATTCCTGCAAATACAGATTCATTTTAAAATGGTCCATCTGTTCAATTTCTATTAAAAAACACTATCACTGTTAAGCTGACCTAACAATATTTTAAATAAATCATTTTAATAAAAAAAATAGAAATTAGATTATCTTTTTAAAGGGAGACCAAAATTAGGAACCCTAATTTCCATTGTCTCCATTGTGTCTGTGTCTCTCTCTTATTTCTCAAATACCGTTGTTGTCTCCTTAGGCGACAATGTCAGTTATGGCCATCATCGTGTCTCGTCTTCTGTTTCGCAAGCTATGTGTTTTGTCCTGCCTCCAAATCCAATTTCGACCATGATGTTTACCAGCAGAATGTTTTCGTGACCCATGTTTATCTCCTCCGCAAAAGAAATCGTGATCGCGACAATAAAAATGAGTCACAGTTTGCCGCCGTCGATGAATGAAGAGTTTGTGACTGTTGCTGATGAGAGACAACAACATCATCGTATGAGAATTACAAAGAAGACGATTGCGGCTGAAGAAGACGACTTTGCGATGTTAGGTTTGTTTTAGGGAAAAGGGAGACTGAAAAACTTGGGGTTATTTTCAGGTTAAAAATTTTATCTTTTAAATATTTATTGATAATTGTTTAGTTCATATTTAGATTAAAAATGTAATCGCAAGGATCAAAGACATATTCAAACCTTAATAAAAATAAAGAAAAAGTACAAAGCTTGGGGGATTAGGCCAAAAATCTAGGTAAAAAATATGTGGGGACAATCAATTGTGTATTTAAAGTCTTATCAGAAAAATCCAATGTGATGAAACCCTAGTGAAGGAAAAATAGTGTAGTCATAAAATAGAGAATAGGGAGGCAAAACAAGTTAATTACAAAATCTATATTTAGGAGGATATAATTTATTCCTAGAAAAAGCTTCATAAATAATGGATGGAATTTGATCCCATTGATGAAGACTAGAGTCATGAAGACCCAAATAAGCAATCATGTTAGCACAATGATTTCTTTCTCGAAATATGTGAGAAAAAAAAGTTCATTTGCTTAGTTAAGTTAAGAAAATTGTTCCAACGATGGCACAAATGCTAAAGAACAATATTAATATTCTTGTAGGCTTGAATTGTGAGTTGAGAATCCGATTCAATCCATAAATTAGAAAGCTAACTAAACTGCATTCGTAACACTAATCAACTCAAGTTGTAATGAGATGGTGATTCCTAAATGGACAACCAATCCACCCAAACCATTAGCCCTATAGTCTTAGAAGACTCCTCCACAAGCAACTGGTCATGGGCAACCAATTGCAATGCCATCTATATTACATTAAACCAAATGATATAAAGGAGGTTGCCAAATAACCTCTTTGCTTTGAGGAGCATATGGAGGATGATTGTTAACCAATAAACTTTTAAGAATTTTAAAAACTTGCATGAAGGAGGAAGTTGTGGCCTTTATGTGATTTCATGTTATTATAACACTAACAAAGATTCGGTTGACCAAAAAATTTATTAATATCTTTTTGTCCTTGAAACAAATTATATTCCTGCAAAATTAAATAGTATCAATTCTTTTAACAATAGTTGCAGCAATCACATCTTTGCATTGAGCTGACTTGCCTGACCATGTCCTATCACAAATCTTCATGATATTCTGAATTGAGTTTGTGTCAATAGGGACCTGCAAGATACTACTAAACCAATGTCATAAGTCACGGATAAATCTACACTCAAGGAAAAGGTGTTGACTAGATTCCACATTGCAATTGCAAACATAACACCGAGAAACAATGTTACAACTCCTTGCAATTAGGTTTTCATAAGTGGGGAACTTTTGATGGATAATTCTCCACACCTATAAGGATTTTGATGGAGGAAGGAATTGATTCCAAACATACCTAGCCCAAATGCATCTTTACCCCAGATGCATCCTTGAAATTTAGGAGATCATGAGAGGTATGTTTCCAAATTAAATGTTCCTTACTCTCAATGATAGGAATGGTAGAATTGTGAATAATATCTGGATATTTAATTTAGGGATTCTCCGACAACCATTATGAATAAAATCGCAAATCTTAGCTTTTAGATGAGGATGCATGTCTTCCTCAATATTTAAAATAGAAACCAAATTCTCATTAATCAAGCCGCTCATCTGACCAAAATCCATTGGGAATTATCCTTATTAACAAGAATTGTATATTTGATTCCATTCCAAATAGAATAAGAGACATGATAAGTTATAATCTTTTTTTTTTTCTCAAGACTCTTGATCTCAAAATTTCAGCCCATTGTTGATTAGAAGCAACAAAATCCCACAATAATTTTAAAAAGCCTCCTTGTCAATGTCTCTTATATATCAAAGTTGTCTTCATTATAAGGTGAGCAACATTTATTCCAAGCTACATAAACAAGTTTCTAATCCACTTTTTATATCTTTAAGAAGAAAAATAGGCTAAGAGTATATGTAAAAACTGTAAACATGCATGGCATGAATCACGCTTTTGATGCAACTAATTTAGGTTTGATTCAACAATGAAACTATTAAAGGATTTGGTGGTACAAATTTAGCGCTAAGAGATTACAACACAACTTTTTTAAAAAAATTTAAATTTTAGCACAAAATTGTTTGATAAAAGTGCGTCATCTCTTAATAAAGTGGTTGAATCAAAGAGCGACCTTCTACTTAATTTTAAAAGTAAGGCATTCTAATATTGTATATTTAAAGTAGGATATATGTATATTTGTTTTAAAAAAATAGGTTTCTAGAAATGTTTTGGTAGATATCGATCAAATAACAAAATTAAAATTAAGAAGTTTAAACAGAAAACTAAACCACTACAATAAAGTTATTTTTGTGACAAGCACTATAATAAAGTAAAAAAATTGACAACATAACACCATCATGAGAGACAATAAACCTTTTGTTGATAAAGTTTAAATGTCAATATGTCCCAAAAAAAAAACACCAAAATAAAGTAAAATGAGAAAACGGGGACATTACTATGAGTAAAAAAAATAGTTACATTACTAGAAATATTTTTATTTTGGAAAAGAATTACTGAGTCAAAACAAAAAAGAAAAGAACATTACAGTAAATTTTGTACACACAAATTATAAACCGTTTTAGTTAGTTGGAGAAGGGCAATAACTGGTGGATAAAGGAAAAAAAAGATTAAAAAGTAAAAAGGAAAAAAGTTTCGTAGGAGTGTATGGGTGAACCCTCTCAGATCTAATCTAATAGTAGTAGTAACTAGACCCTGGTATGGCACGTGACAATCACTGTACCCACGTGCATGAGAGAGTGAAGAAGCGGTTAGTGTATGTATGAAAAAGTGAAAGTTTAGGGTTAAGAGGTTAAAAAGACGAAGTGGTTAAGAAAAAAAAAAAAAGTAGTATTGTTAGTTAACGACGTTAAATGGTGAGAGAGGAACGAAACAAGAAAAACGATTAGTTAATTAACGGCGTGAATGATTCGACGTTATTGCTCTGAGGCTATATAATGGCCGTTACGTTGGAACATGTTCTCTCGAGTCCACTCAACGATTTATCTTTCTCTCTCTACCGACCCTTTTTTTTTCTTCCTTTCTCTCTCTTAAACTTCCACATTCTCTCTAGCAAAGAAGAACTACTGAAAGAAAGAGAGAGAAAAAGAGATTTTCAAGTTTTTGCAATGGAGGTTTCTTCTGCAAAATGGGTCCTCAATGTTTGTTTCTTGTTGTTGCTTTTTGTTCTTCTTGTTGAAGAAAAAGCTATGGCTTCACCACAGATCTCTCAGTCTCAGCTCAGGTTGTTCTAAGTTGTCTGTGTTGTTTAATTTCGTTCTCGCTTTCTTTCTCTGTTTTTGTGTTTGAAGCATAATTACTCTGTTTTTTTGTTGGGTTTCTTATAGCTACATTGTGTTGATTTTGGAAACAAAATGACAAAAGTTAGTTGGAATTTGTGCTCTGATTTTATCAGTTTGGGATTTCAAATTCAAATCCCATTTTTCATTCTCATTTTCACCGAAACGCTAATTAAAACTATTTTTGAAGCAAAATAAATTTTTTTCATTTAAGAATTCAAAAATGAAATTAAGATCTTACTTTACCCCATTTTGATATTCACACATTGTAAATTAGTGATTTGAAAGAAAAATAGTTGGAAAAATTTCGATTCTATTAAACTCATTTTGGATAGCTATAACTTCATTAATTAATTTTTCTTTATGTGTATTCATTATTGATTTAATATTCGAAAGAAAAAAATAAAGATCTTGTTCTGACACATTTTCATAATTTTTTCCTTTGTTGTTATTATAGCAATGTTGAAGTTGAGACACACAGGTTACAAAGCTTTAATGATTCATCAATGGCGGCAAGGTTAGTATTGTGTTGTGTTTTTTCCCTCACAATTTTCTTTTCCATTTTCCCTCTTCCCTCTTCCAACGTTAAAGTGAAATTCGTTAATCTTCACCTTTAGTTTCGACTTTTATATAATCATCATCAGCCGTTAGATCGAGTATCTTTAACTAACGATCACGACCGTTGAGTATTTGTTGTTTCTCTCGATCTGGATCGTTAATTCCGTTTTGTTCGTTCTTCGGATTCCTTTGATTTGCCTCTGATGTGTACTGTGTTGTCTCAGTGTGATACGCAAAAAGCAATATAACTCCTCACTGGTAAAAAGGTTTGTTAACCGTCAACAAACTTTTTCGTTTTCCATAATTACCCTCCAAAAAGCAATATAACTCTTTCCAATAGTGGCATCTTAGTCATTTCATTCAATTAGATAAATCCTTTCTTTCTCTCTCTTCAAAACTCTCTTAACGGTTTTTGTGTTTATTTTATCGTACCCATACCTCTGCAGTAGTATTACACTTTACCGACACGTGTCCTTATTTAAGTATTTCAATTTATTTCACTTCCCATTATTTTTTTTTTCATCTCATTTCAATTTTTGTAAAATATTTTACATTTCTCTCGTGTTACACGTTAGACGATATGTATTTTTAAATTTATTAAATATTTAATGTACTAAAATATGTTGTTCCCAAAGAAAAATTTAATGTAATAATGCCGTAAAAAAGAAATAGAATTAAGTAACGGTTGCTCCTGCTTTCTTATGTGCGTGCGTCTAGTGGAAATTTTAATGTAACGGTTTCTAAGTACTGACATTAATGAAATTTTTTTTGTAAGTATGATTTATTCTATTTAGTTTAATTTAATAATGTCTAATTGCACAAAACTTTGCTCTAACTAAGGAAATAATAAAAGTATTGAATTCCATGTTAGTTTATTTAATTACTTATTTATGACATCATGATTATGATATTAATTTATAAGTTTGATGTGTTATTTTAGGGCAAAAGAGGTTGAAAAATTGAATGAGCGTGCTGCGGTAGCTGATCCCGAGGAGGTGGCTTCTATGGTTGAAATGTGGGTCACACTCTCTACCTAATTACATTCTAACTATTAATTTGAATGTTTTACCACCGTTGCATTTTAAGTATAGAGAATTCTTATTCTGATGTTCATTGATAGTAAGCAATGAAATTAAAGAAAAAGAGGAAACTACACGCACCTATAATGATTTTTCTTTCATACACGTTCACATGGTTTAGGGACTAGATGTGTGATGTTGTAGGGTATAGTGGTGTGCCCTCATTAAATATCCTTTGTGAGATGAACCTAACACCCTACCATAATTCACTCATTTCTTCTCTGCCACGTCATTTTCCTTGTTTTGACAAAGTTTAAATGGATTTATATTTATGATGACTTAACCAATTTTTTGTTTTGCCCTTTTGGGATTTCAAATTGGAAACCTTACCTTGTTACATTCTTGGTTACTCTCCTTTTCATGCTTTCAAGTCACATGGACTTTCATTTTTTTTTTCCCTTCCGTTTTTCACGCCTTTAATTCTTTTGTAACTTCATGTGTTTTTAGCCTAATCCATTTCCTATTAGTTAAATGTTTCGCTACAAAAGTTTTTGTACTTACGGGTACAACTCTTTTTTTACCATATTTTACCATTAAAACAATATTAATTATTATCTCTATTAATTCTGCATCTTGTTCAATTTTTTTACCATGTGATTGATTCCTTACAACGTGATGATTGTAGCATATTAGGGTCAAGATCCATATTATAATAATGAGAAAAAAGCACATTCACCATATATTTTGTGTTCCATATAATATTAGCCGTTACATTTCAGAGAAAATTCCCATTGCTTTCACTTATCATGTGGATAAATTATTGACATAGTTTGGTACAGAATTCAATGATTTATTAATATTATAACGGCATTATTTAATTCATGTAGATATTTCATATTTCTATCACATGTAATAAGGCTTAATTGTTAGGTGTTTAATTGTTTGTTTGTTAGCTGAACAAGCCAGTTCTTTTTAGCTGTATTTTCATTTTGCCAGCTGATGTATTCAATCTGTAACAATGGTATTAGTGTCTTTGGATAAACGTGATTTTAAATGTAATTGATTATGTTCAATTGAGCTTGAAGTAATGTGATTTATATTTAGATGATTAGATGGTTTTTACACTTAAAGCAAGTTTAATGTAAAACTTAGTGTAAATTTTTCAACTCAAAGGTTAAACTACCATTTATCTATTTGAATCAAACAAAGGTTTGGAGAGAAATTCGAGTCAGAATTTCCCTAACAATAACCAAACACCTTAATTTTCACTAAACGTTTTAATCAATTATGTTATTCTACAATGTGAAACCAAATACACACTTAACTGCCGCAAACATAAACTTTGTGTAATACATTAAGTTGTACGCTGACAAATATATATGGTTGATATTACAGGCACATACAGAACAACACCCAAAGAAGGAACCTTGGATTTTTCTCTTGCGGAACAGGTAACCCAATCGATGATTGCTGGCGTTGCGACCCAAATTGGCAACGCAACAGAAAGCGTCTTGCAGACTGTGGTATTGGTTTCGGTAGAAATGCCATCGGTGGTCGCGATGGAAAGTTCTATGTTGTAACTGACCCAAGTGACAACGACGCTGTTAACCCAAGACCAGGAACTTTGCGCCATGCCGTGATCCAAGATAGGCCACTTTGGATTGTGTTCAAAAGAGACATGGTTATTCAGTTGAAACAAGAGCTTATTGTGAACAGTTTCAAGACCATTGATGGAAGAGGATCCAATGTTCACATTGCTAATGGAGGGTGCATTACAATTCAGTATGTTACTAATGTTATCATACATGGTCTTCACATTCATGATTGTAAACCAACTGGAAATGCTATGGTCAGAAGCTCTGAATCACATTTTGGTTGGAGGACTATGGCTGATGGTGATGCTATCTCTATATTTGGAGCAAGTCACATTTGGGTTGATCATAATTCTCTGTCTCATTGTGCTGATGGTCTTGTTGATGCTGTCATGGGATCAACAGCTATAACAATTTCTAATAACCATTTCACCCATCACAATGAGGTACTTTCTTTTTACTGCATTTGTTGTCTATCGGGATGTTAATTTAGTTTTGAAATATATCAAAATTACAAAAACATACTTGAATGTGTATGTAGTTAGTCAATTTGATCCTCAAATATGTCTTTTATTAGTTAGTTTGATATTTGAATATGTCTTACATTTGTCAATTTGATTAATAAAATTACCAAGAGATGACACACTCACATAAGTTTTTGAAATTTTGATATATTCATGAATTATAATGATGCTGCGGCTGACATTTTGATATATTCAGTGTTTATTTTTTTTTTTCTAGTTCCATTGTGTATCTCATTTTGCATTTTGATTATTTATGTATTTTGAAAATTCAGGTGATTCTGTTGGGACATAGTGACTCCTACACAAGAGACAAGCAAATGCAAGTGACCATAGCTTATAACCATTTTGGAGAGGGACTTATCCAGAGAATGCCAAGGTAATATTAAATGTCACTTTAAATTTGATACCCCTGTTTTTTCCTCTTCTCTCTTTGTATGCTTTAAATGCTTTAAATGTTATACCATAAGACAGGTTCGGTTTGTTGCCAGCAACAACCTTTTTTGGTGCATTAATTTTAAGTTTGCTCTAGCTCAAAAAAATCACAAACTTTGTATGTACATGTATTGTAAGAATTAAGAGGATGGGGCCATATGGTGTGTGTGTATTCATTATCAACAACTGAATAGGACATTATACCCGTACGCCTCCGATTGAATATTTTTAAAGTCATTTATATAAAAAAATAAATTATATCTAACAACATATTGATCATAAAAATGCAGGTGTAGACATGGATATTTCCATGTGGTGAACAATGACTATACTCACTGGGAGATGTATGCTATTGGTGGAAGTGCTAACCCCACAATCAACAGCCAGGGGAACAGATATAATGCTCCTACTAACCCTTTTGCGAAAGAGGTACATTAATTGTACAATTAATCCATGTGCTGTTAGTTAAGACTTAAAGTGCATGTCTAAAGTCAGTGAGTTTAATGAAATCACTGATTTTGTTGAAATTTTAAAGTGTTAATATATTGTTTGGAGTTCAAATTGTAATGTGTTGTTAGTTAAGTACATGTTTGGAGTAAAAATGAGTTTTTGAAAATACTATGGCTATGTGATTTTGTTGAAGTTTCAAAGTGTAGCTTTTGTCAAAATCACGTACTATGATTATGATAAACTCATTGTTAATCTAAACATACATTTAATTGAGTTTCCCATTGAATTTTGCTAATTGATTAAGAAAAATTGGTATTGTGTCAGGTGACTAAGAGAGTGGAAACAGCTGAAAGTCAGTGGAAAGGTTGGAATTGGAGGTCAGAGGGAGATTTATATCTTAATGGTGCTTACTTCACAGCATCTGGAGCTGGAGCTTCAGCTAGTTATGCAAGAGCCTCAAGCTTAGGAGCAAAATCTTCAGCTATGGTTGGTACCATAACTTCTAATGCTGGTGCACTAGGTTGCAAAAGAGGCCGTCAGTGCTAGCATCATCATCATCGTCATATCAACCAATTCAAGGAAACAAAACAACCATTTTTCTGTGTTTGATGATTTTTCATTTTTTTCTCTTTTTTACCATATGATAGTATCATTCATATCCATTGCTTTTTCCCTCATCATCATACATTCTTGACAAGTGTACATTAATTACACATTGTCATTATGTTATCTTTTACCACATTGTGTTTATTGTTTGTCAACCTTAGCTGCTCAACTTGCTCCAAGCTGAAACAAACAATGCAAAAGCAGGTGCAGAAGCGCTTCTTATTTCAACAACCTTACCCACCCCCAATTCATATGCATATTTTTCCAAATGTCAAATCATGTCTCCTTACACACTGTTCAGTCCTTATTCAGTTTTATTTTATAGGATTTGAATCTGAAGAAGAAGCCAAGATATATATAAATATATTTTTATTTTTACTTTTACTACTTTCTCTTTTGCTATTTTCTTTTTTACCCTTTGTTTTGTTTGAGTTAATTATATACAAGAAAAAAAAAAGAATGATTGTCAAAGTTGAGTCATGGAAACACTTTATCTATTATGGTGATTATTAAATAGAAATAGCTGTGGTGTTTGTTCCCTTTTTAACTTTCTCTCACTTTTTTTTTAGCCTTTTTTTTTATTTCATTGTCAATGGAAGTAATCTTTACTTTTTTGTTATGCAATTATGGTTGTATATCATTAAACATATCAGCCAGTGTTGCATTTATCTACCAAACATGTGTGATTCCTTCATGTGCAGCACATGACACATTGATACTCTCTTATTATCTTTCTAATTAACATGATGACCCTTTTTACCTACATTGTCCCCCCTAAAAAATTTAAATAAATAACATAATGGTAACTAGCTATTACTGTGAGATTTCCTTGGCTTTTATTCCTCTCATCATGGATTAAAGTTATGAATAAGACACAATGATTTGAAAGCATGCTTGTTTAACAATTTAAGTCTCAAAAGGCCTCCAAAAAATTAGTAGTAGTATTAATTGAAGTAACCTAAAGCTACCCTAAAAAAAAGTTACAAATGCAATAAGAGATATGATGTGTACTTTTGACTTAAACAGGTAAAGTTTTATTTAACCACAAATGTAAGGATGTTTTTAACAAAAAATGCAAAGTCAAATAAATTATGAGTTAACCAAAATTAGATTGTTAAAATATCTCTATTTTGTCTTAATCCTTCACAAGTATTGTGAGGGAGAGGCATATAGTAAATGCCTGCGGAGAAAGCAATGGACAGTGCTAAAAAGAGAGACAGTGATAAGTGGTCTGAAAGCACATGGTTAGATTGTAATAAAGGGTGCATGTGGGATAGGGCCCATATGGCATGTGGGAAGTTCTTTGGCTAATATTGTGTTACAGATCATATGGGGTTTGAGTTAGGAGACTTGTCCATTCGCTTTGTAATACTACTCTTTTCCCTTGGAAATATTCCACTTGCTACTTACATCACATTGCATTTTCATTTTCATACAACCTAATAAACAACTTAATTAAATATTTAAATAAGTGAATAGTGCCATTATAATTAAGGTATTCCTAAAATTTGTTTAGCACATACCAATGGATAAGTTTTCGAGATGTAAGTTTGGCAATAAGAGTACCACCTTGTAAGTTGAAGAGACGGAGGTAAAATTTTCTCAAAAAATAATTGCAAAATTAATGTATTTGATCTTAATTTTTAATAACATACATTAAATTTTCTACTACCATTTTATTTATATTTTATTCCTAAGGAAGTATAAGTTTTCATTTCCCTATTTTTTTTTTATAAAAAATACCATTGCGTAAATTCTCAAAAAAACATCCAAGAATATAATGAAAGTCACTACGAGGAACAAAAGAGATAGACATTTTCGCTAAAATATATGAGTGTTATTTTTAACTTGAAAGTTGTTATAATCTGCCTAAAAAGTTTTATAATTATCAACTATAAAACCATACTTAAATCTGTTAAATTTGGTTATGATCAATCTACTTGTTTACAATCTATTTCAAAAATTACATTAAATAATAATTTTCATAACTTGAAAGTTATTTTCATTAGTGATCTAAGAGTTTATTGAAGGAAGTCCAAAAAAGTGATAAATCGCAATGTATTTAAAGAAGATCTTTCAAACACTCCTATAAGTATTTATGTTTGTAGATAAATCAAGTAATATATTCATAAACCAAATAAAGTGAAGCCTAATTACATTCATATGGTTTTATGATGATCTAACTTAAATTTATGGTTGTGGTGTTAATTGTGACCAAACATTTAATTTAATTAACATAATAACATAACACTAAAATTATTTTAGGACCACTAGGGACATTGGTATTGGTACCTAGAAGCTAATAAAAGCCTTTCTTCAAAATGTCCCTGCAAAAGTAGTTACTTGCATTTAGGTCGACCATCCATCGTTTTCTAAATGGTTGCTCCAAAGATTGCTACAAATAGTTTCATGATACATTGGCATTTGTGTTAAGGGAAGAAGAAGGTCCTATTGTAGAGATGGAAGAACAGGATGTTTCAATATTGTAATTAAGATTGATTTTGACATTCCAAAAAGATATAAAAACATACGATCTACATTGTCTTGGAGTAAATCATAGATACTTTTTTGGCAAAATTTGAAAACTGTGTTTTAAAGTTCTAGTCCAATAGTAATTGAAGCCAAAGTCATGAAAGATAATAATGAGAATTATAAGTGGTCAATATATATATTTTTTACTTTTTGCACCGACAATGGTCTTTGGGTAGTCATAGTCCCAGTCCTTTTGGTCCCTATAGGGAAAAAGCTTCAATCAGCACATCACATACCTTCAAAAGGTCAAGTCAGTCACATACCCCCATAATTACTATTGCAAAATTGCTACTTACACCTTTCATCATTCTAGTTACACCCCCTCATGCCATTTAATTAATAAAATGTCTAAAGTATCTCCAGGATACTATTTAATTTATGGCTTAGTTACTGTTTTTTTTTTCTTAAACTTATTTTTTACCTTCGATTCGGCCTCTATATTGTACAATAGTTTAATTTGGCCTATTAACTTATATTTGTTAATATAAATTAATCTTTTCCGTTGAATATTTTTAGTCAAATTCAAACATATATATGATGTAACAAATTATTTATATGTATTAAAATTTTAATTGGTACCAACAATAAAATGAGTAAGATACTTAACGAAAATGTTTTGTTTCTGAGCGTTACAGAGAACTAAAGATTTGCTAAAACCATAAATTTTACGAAAGAAGAAGAATGAAGTTGGAGAAGAAGATGCAATCATTATTTTATGATAAAAACATATCAAATATCATATCACTAATTGTCAATGTTGTTTAGTATGTTTTTCATAGAAAATACCATCTTGTCTTAACAAACATAAGTTTAGGGACCAAATTGAACCATAAAAATTTTATGATTAAGAGATCAAATTAAACTTGAAAAATAAATTGAAGGACCAAAAGAGTAATAAACCTTAGCATTTCAACCTTGCTAACAAGTTCTCTTAGGGCGTGATTGGTTTAAGAGAAGTATGAAAGAGAGAGTGAGGTGAAAGAGAGATAGAGAAGAAAAGAGGTATAGATAAGAGAGAAAAAAACAAGTGGATCCCACCACTTTTTACAAATCTCTCCAAAATAGAGAAGAAAAAAAGAAGAAATGAATTTTTGTTACTAATTTTCCATTTACGCACTTATTTTTTCTTAATTAAATGCTTTTTAAGGACATTCTTGTACATTTAAAAAATAATCAATATTTCTCTCTTCTCCATTTCTCTTATACCAAACCATATTTTAAATCTTCTTTATTTCTTATATCTTTCTCTCTTCTCATGCTCTCTCTTACCTATTTCTCTATTAACATTTTCTCTTTACAACCAATCACACCCTTAGGACACATGTTTAGGGCTCAAAATTGGAAATTTTGGTTTGAAAGTACGAATTTTGAAACGTCTAAAGAATGCAACATACCAATTTCAAGAAAATATTACTATATTTGGTTTCTTAATATGTGTTCTTAGACACTTGTTAACATTTTTCTTATTTATTAAAACATTCTTCTTCGCACTCTCTCAGTTCAAATACATTTACATAAATTCAGTTAGTAGATGTTTACACTAACCCGTTTTACCTACCGTCTATAAACTTTGAATTTATAGATCTTATACGAACTTAATTCAAGTATGTTTACGTAAACTTATATTAAGTACGTTTATGTAAACTGAATTCACATATATTACTTTCACGCAGAAAAAAATACAACAAACTAAAAGCTCTCAATTGATAGCACCAATTCTATTGAGTTAATAATCCCTATTTTAATTCCTACTAAATACTTTATTTGTTTTATAATTAGGGTAAATCTTTATTTTGGTCCTAGTAATATTGGCTGACTTCAGTTTTAGTCTCTATAAAAAAAATAGATTTCACCCTTATAATATTAGATCTTTTAAATATGCTGATGTGGCATGATGACTTGGATTTTTTTTAATATTTTCTAAATTAAATTAATTAAAATTGTATGTAAAAATGAAGGAAAACAAATTAAAACCATTATTCATCATCTTCAAGAAAAAGTTCACGCTAAAAATCATCAAGACAAACAAACTCAATTTTTTTCTCATATATTCACTTCTCTCATATATGCTTTAGCCTCCAAACTCCCGAAATACTTTGAAAAAAATTTACATTAGACCTAAAATCTATTCATAGTACAAAAAAAAAATCAACACATAAAAAAAGGTTATTGAGCAGTGAAGAAGAAGAGATTCAGATCCAGTAAGAATCCTCATAGAAACTCTGTTTATTCTATGTGAAACCCTCATCGTCACTCATCTTTCTCGATCTTAATTTTGATTTTTGTTTTTTTTCTTTAATTAGTTTTTATTTTTGCATCTATTTACCTTTGATATATTGATTTTTTTAGTCCACTTATTTTCGATTTGTGATTTTTCACATCTCCATGATTTTGATTCGCCCAAACAAAATTTTTGGGATCTTTTTGTTTTAATGATTTGGAAGATTTGTTTTATGGTTTGAGTTTCTTTGATGTTTTTAGTTCCTCTCATTTCTTTTATAGTTCCTCTCATTTTTTTCTTCTGAGGAATGTGTTGTTGGATCTATTAGATAGATATACTTGAATATAAAGATGGTGGAAGAATATGGTGTTTCTAGATTAATCCTAATATTATAGGGATTAACCCTAATAAGTATCATATTTGAAAAAAAAATTATTGAAAAAAGAAAGACATTTTCAAGTATTTTAGGTAAGGGATTAGAACTCGTGACATAATATTCAACCTAACAATATTAATATTTATCGGTTGAATTATAATTTAAGAAAGTATTTTAAGTAATTTTAACTATACCATTTAATTAATAGTTAGTAAGGTAATATAAGTAATTTTTTTTTCTTATTTATAAACTTCTTTAAATTGATCTAATTTAACTATTATTGTACGAGGCCTATGAGAGGAACTTTGTGTGGGTGGGTAGTGAATATTTTAGGTACGGTTAAGAGTAATTAGCAAGATTTTATTTTGGTATTTTGTAATAAATAATAAAAACTCAGCAGGGATTAAATGTAGTACTCGTTATGATATAGACAAAATATGATATAAAATTGGATAAAGATATAATAAGATAATGATATGATAAATATTATCATATTATGTGTTTGATACACACATGATAACCAATAGGATAACAACATTTTATTTTGTCATTTATTTGGTACACATCTCATCATAACATGATATGTTATATATTATATTTAAATAAATAAATTACCATTGTGAACAATTACATATTAATATTTTTTTAAAGTTAACTTATTATATTTTAAATATTAAATTAAAAAAAAAATACGAAAAACTTAAATAGGTAATGAAATGATTTTATATTTAAAACTATTCATTGAAACTACTAAATAAATAATTTAACTTTAAATAAGAATCACGAGTTACCAAATAATTATATTTTATTTATTAGAATGTAAATAAAGATATGATATATATTATATGTAAATTGAAAAAATACCCTTGTAAACAAATTATATTTATTTTAAAATTTCAATTAATTTTTATAATTTTATAATTTTGAATACTAATTTATTAAATTAAAGACAAAACTACCCTTGTGATAAAATCATAAACATTTTTTAAGTTAATTATTAATATTTCAGTCTTAAGTTTAATGTTAAATTCTATTAATTACTTTTATATTGATATTTGATTAGATTTACATTGTTATATTTTAGATTAGATTTTATGAATTATTTTTATATTTATATTTTATTTTATATCAATTTTATAAGGTTAATTGTATAAATTACTGTTCTTATTCTATGTTGCTGATTAATTTCTAACCCAACTCATATTCAAGATAGAAATTTCAGCTAGAGAGACAAGATAAGATAGAGTTTTGCCTTAAATTATCATATCATTTTGGTTCATCAAACATTGGATTCATACATTATGTGATAATTTATTTCTATCCCGTCTCTTATCATGTCCATCAAATGGACCCTAAGATATCATAGCCTCTTTGCTATTAGAACTATTTTTAGGGATTCTAGTGACACTATTACTAGTTGTTTCTCAGATTATTTGGGTGTTTCTACATCTTTTTATGTTGAATTTTCTGCTACTATATATACTATTGAGATTGTCCATTCTATACGTTAGTTTCGTCTTTGGATAAAGTATGACTCTTTGTTGGTCGTTCAATCTTTTATTAATTCAAATCTTGTGCCGTGAAATTGAAAGCTAGATAGTTGAATTACATTTCTCTTATAAGACAAATGCATTTCTTTATTTATATTAGGTTTTACACTTGCAGTTTTACTTAATGGGATTTGCCGCTACCCAGTATTTGGAATGACTTTTACTTTAAAGAGGCATTGTTATTCATCTTTGTTTCTTTGGGTTTTGGTCTAGTCACCAAAAGTTTTTTATATTTTTATATTTTTTATTTAATAAACTTATTAAGGGTGCTGCAAATAATATTTTGTAGTTTTTAGGTGCCAATATAGTTGAGATGTCAATTCTATCATACTTTTATACTCTAATTTCTACTTTAAAAAAAATAAAAACCAGCATTTGGCAAATGATAACTAATCATTATTGTAATAATTCGGAGACATGAGGTTTGGATCTGATGATGTGAAACATACAATTGTAGGGGTTGGTCTCGCAGTCGCAAAAGAATAATTGCAACAATCTTATGCTTGTTAATTTGGATATGAAACAATGATTCTGTAAAATTGCACTACGCCAAAAATGACATTTTATAGCGTGTCTTTTACAACGCTTATTAAATACAAGCGCTGTTGTATAAATTTTTTAAAAATAACGGAGGATACAACATCGCTTTTTTGACAAGCGCTGTAAAAAAAGCGCTGTTGTAGGGCCATATAGGGTCACATACGCTTGCACATAGCCTTTTACAGCGCTTTTTTAGAAAGCGCTGTAAAATCAAGCGCTCTCACATAGCCTTTTACAGCGCTTTGTGAGCGCTGTAAACACAAGCGCTGTAAAATGTAGCGCTCCCACCTTATGTTACATAGCTTTTACAGCGCTTATTGTGTAAGCGCTGTAAAATCCTTGCGCTTTCTCATAATCAAATGACCTATTACAGAGCTTTTTACACAAACGCTGTAATAGGCTTGCTCTTTCACATTATTATAGGACCTATTAGAGCGCTTTCTGAACAAGCGCTGTAAAATCATTCATTTTAAATAAAAAACATTCACTTTAAGTAAATAAAAACAAATTTAAAACAAATTTAATACGTTGTCCAAACCCTACGAACTCTCATCGTCCCTCCCCTGCGAACCCTCCTGTGCGCCCATCTACAAATTGATTTACCTTCTTCCTCCTTTAAAACAAATTGATCATCAACGTTCAGGTACTTTATTTTATTTCATTGTTGTTGTCACTAATTCAAACTGATAAATTGTTACATGATATATATCTTCTGTTTTGAAATCAATTAATCTTGGACCAATATTATAAGATATGTGTAATATTATCAATATATAGGTCATATATATCAGACTTGAAATCATGCTTATTGTGTAACTGCATTTATATATATAGGTCATATAAATGGACCGGAAATGGATGTCTGCCAATCGATTGACAAAAGAGTATGAAAATGGAGTGAAGGAGTTTATTGAGTTTGCAGTGATGAATGCAAAAGATCTAAATAGAGTCGTTTGTCCTTGTTTAAAATGTTGTTTTGGAAAACGCATTAGAGCAGATGAATTGGAAGGACATTTAGTATGGTATGGAATTGATCAAAGCTATACATGTTAGATAAGACATGGTGAGAAAATCAATGGAAACACTCGCACAGATACATATGTTTCAAGTGATTTCGACACAGATACATATGAGCCGGACCGAGTTGAGGAGATTGCAAAAGGAGTTGAAGAAGATCTTCGTGATTGTCCTAAAATGTTTGAGAGCTTGTTGAGTGATGCAGAGAAACCATTATATAATGGTTGTACTAAATTCACAAGACTTTCGGCGATACTAAAGTTGTACAACTTAAAAGCGAGTAAGTGATGGTCTGATAAAAGCTTCACAGAATTACTAACACTCTTAAAAGATATGTTGCCAGATGATAATGAACTTCCCAGTAGAACCTACGAGGCTAAACGAATTTTGTGCTCTATTGGTATGAGTTATGAAAGGATTCATGCGTGTCCTAATGATTGCATTTTATTTCGAAATGAATATGAATTACTAAAGGCGTGTCCGAAATGCAATGTCTCTCGATATAAGAAGAAAGAATCTACTCCAGCAAAAGTCGTGTGGTATTTTCCGATAATACCAAGATTTAGGCGCATGTATCGCAGTGAAGTAGATTCAAAACACTTGACATGGCATGCAGATGAAAGAATTAGAGATGGAAAGTTTTGACACCCTGCAGATTCTCCGCAATGGGCAAAAATTGATCACGAGTATCCTGAATTTGGGATAGAGTCGAGAAATCTACGCCTTGCACTTTCTACTGATGGAATGAATCCACATGGTCTTCAAAGCATCTCACACAGCACGTGGCCTGTGATTTTGTTGATTTATAATCTACCTCCATGGTTATGTATGAAGCGTAAGTTTATGATGTTGTCTCTGTTAATTTTTGGACCCAAACAACCGGGGAATGATATCGACGTATACTTGGCTCCTTTAATTGAAGATTTAAAAATTATGTGGGAGACAGGTGTAGAAGTCTATGACGGGTATAAGAAAGAATGTTTCAATTTGAGGGCTATGTTTTTCGGCACAATTAATGATTTTCCAGCATATGGTAATTTATCAGGATATAGCATTAAAGGTCAGTGTGCATGTCCTATATGTGAAGAGAGTACAAATTGGATGCGGTTGAAACATTGTAAGAAGAATGTATTTCTTGGACATCGTAGATTTTTACCTTATAGTCATCAGTATCGTGGGTGGAGAAATGCATTCAATGGAAAATCAGAGGAAGATAGAGCTCCTGTAGCATCGACTGGATATCAAATACTTGAGAAAGTACAAGGTTTGACCAATAAATTTGGCAAACCTTTTGCGGGAGAGCTGGTCAAAACTGGGTGGAAGAAAAAGTCAATTTTCTTTGAATTGCCATATTGGAAGTCATTGTATGTAAGACATTTTCTCGATGTGATGCATATTGAGAAAAGTGTATTTGACAGTGTTATTGGTACGTTACTCAATGTACCAGGAAAGTCTAAGGATGGCATCAATGCAAGATTGGACTTGGTCGATATGGGGATAAGAAATGAATTGGGTCCCGTAAAGAAAGGAAATCGCACATATCTACCTCCAGCCGCTCATACTCTATCTAGAAAGGAAAAAATTGTTTTGTGTAAATTTCTACACGAAGTTAAAGTTCCAGAAGGATACTCTTCAAACATTAAAACTTTAGTTTGTATGAAAGACCTTAAGTTAAAAGGTTTGAAGACCCATGATGCTCACATTCTAATGGAGCATTTGCTACCAATAGGTATACGTTCAATTTTACCTGAAAAAGTTCGCCGAGCCATAACTAAATTATGTTTCTTCTTCAGGGAAATTTGTAGTAAAGTGATCGATCCTCAAAAATTACCGAGATTGCAGAGGAAATTGTTGTTACTTTGTGTGAGCTTGAAATGTACTTCCCGCCCTCGTTTTTTGATATAATGGTTCACCTTACTGTTCATCTTGTTAAGGAGACACAACTTTGTGGGCCAGCTTATATGAGATGGATGTACCTGATAGAACGATTTATGAAAATATTAAAAGGGTACGTAAAAAGTAGAAGTCGACCAGAAGGTTGTATTGCTGAACGGTACATTGTTGAAGAAGCTGAATTTTGTATTGAATATCTGTCAAATGTTGAATCCATAGGGCTTCCCATGTCTCGTCATTCGGGAAGATTATCAGGAGAAGGGATAATTGGAAAGAGACTAATGACTATATAAAGGACAGAATGGGAGCAGGCACAATTGTATGTTCTGCACAATGATGATGAGGTTCAGCCGTATGTTACAATACATATGGATCAATTATCTAGTTTGAACATGAATAGGAATCAAAATTGGATAACTCGAGAGCACAATCGAAGTTTCATAACATGGTTAAAAAATCACATAAAGTCAAAGTTTGATGTAGACCCCGGATCAATTTCACAGAGATTGAGGTGGCTAGCAAATGGTCCGAGTTTACATGTATTTTCCTACACAGGTTATGTAATTAACGGCTACACATTTTATACCAAAGAACAAGATGATCAAAAACTATGCAAAATAGCGGAGTCACTCTCGTAGCTGAAGCGATGCATATCTCAAGTGCAAAAGACAAGAACCCAATATATGCAAATCTGTCATATTTTGGGGTTATCGAGCGCATATGGGAGCTAGACTACACAATGTTTCGTGTTCCCATATTTGGTTGCAAGTGGGTCGATAATAATAATGGCGTTCGGATTAATGAGTCAGGGTTCTTGCTTGTCGATTTTAATAGGGTGGGATACAATGATGAGCCTTTTATTTTAGCGTCGCAAGCTCAACAAGTGTTTTATGTCACTGATCCTACTGATGATAAATGGTCCGTTGTCCTATCGACCAACAAAATAAGTGATGATAACAATAATGATGAAGATGTTGGTAATGATCTTTTCTTTGCAACATCACAACCACATGAAATTGGTTCAACTGATGATGGTTTATATCTTAGAGATGATCATGATGAGGGAATTTGGATTAATCCATCATTTCGTATCTTTAATGGACAAACAAATGTGAATCCCACCAAGAAAAGAAGAAGGGCATCTTAATGTGTTTAATTTTTTAATCCATGTAATTTGAACTGAGTTCATGTGTAATCCATGTATTTGATCTGCCATAATTAATTGAGCGTTTTGGTATTTAGCTTGAACTGTTAATTTATAATTTTCTGCTTATACTGTATGTAATTGTATACTGAACTTGACCTCATCAGGGCTTATGATTTAACTAATTTGGAAGAAATGATTTAACTAATTTGGAAGAAACAGGGCTTATGTTCAAACAGGGCTTATGTTCAAATAGGGCTTATGTAAATTATTACAAGCGCTGTAATAGGGTTTTAAAAAAATAAATATAAGGAGGTCTTTTACAGCGCTTTCTACATAAGCGCTGTAAAAGGTTCACACAACCTTTGGACTTTCATATATAAAACCTTATTACAGCGCTTATCTAAACAAGCGCTGTAATAGTGTTTTAAAAAAATAAATATAAGGAGGTCTTTTACAGCGCTTTCTACATAAGCGCTGTAAAAGGTTCACACAACCTTTGGACTTTCATATATAAACCCTATTACAGCGCTTCTCTAAACAAGCGCTGTAATAGGGTTTTAAAAAATAAATTAAGGAGGTCTTTTATAGCGCTTTCTACATAAGTGCTGTAAAAGGTTCACACAACCTTTGGACTTTCATATATAAACCCTATTACAGCGCTTCTCTAAACAAGCGCTGTAATAGGGTTTTAAAAAAATAAATTAAGGAGGTCTTTTACAGCGCTTTTTCACAAGCGCTTTAAAAGGCTTATAAAAAAGCGCTGTAGTAGGCTTTTAAAAAATAAAATGATAAGACCTATTACAGCGCTTTTTGGAAAAGCGCTGTAATAGGTGTTTATATATAACAGTAAACCTCATCAGCTTCATGTTCATTACGTAAATTTTTCAGTTTCCTCTGCGTTCTCCTTCTCATTGCGAACCCTACGAACCCTACGATCAGTTTCAGTTTTCCTTGTTTCTTCCTCATTGCTTACTCTCATCCTACACCTACGATCGTTTGCGAACATCATAAACATCATAAAACATCAAGTAATACCGTTTTCATCCTCGTTTTCGCGAAACCCGTAACCCTACGATCGTTCGTAACCGTTCGCCCTCGTTTTCATCGTCTTCTGCGCCGTTCGCCTTTGAACCCGTAACCCTAAGCATTAAAAAGAGTTATTTCAGGTATTGTATTTATTAGTTTTTTGTTTCACTAAAATGCATGTTAACTTATTTTGCTACGTACTTAGACTGAATTGCATGTTGATGTTGAACTGAACTGAACTGCATGTTGATGTTGAACTGAACTTTATAGATAAATGGATACTAACAAGGAGTTAGATTGTCAAAATGAAGAAGTTGGCAACACTAAGACTTACGAAAATGAAGTCAAACGTGGTGCAACAATAATGCAAAATGTTATTAAAGCAAGAAGTACTGGGCAAAAATTTGAGGTATACTTTGTTTGTTGTTTTCTGTTTCTGCTGTTTATACGATACTTTGTTTGCTGTTTACCTTGTTTGCTGTTTATAATTTGAGGTACTTACTATATGAGTTTATTAGGTTGGATGGAATGAGAGTGGTCAACCTATTGACCCCAACAGTTCCATGTTTGTTAGTTATATTGGAGCTGTTGTTCGTCAAAATAAACCAATCACAATAGATGATTGGAGAGATAAGGCATTGAAGGATGCCAAAGATGTATTGTGGGTTGATATACAGGTAAATTTTTTACTCCACCCTATTACTTATAAATTTTTACATACTGCTTTGAAGTATTTTACTCAAACTATATATTTATTTGGTTTGCAGTCAGCTTTTGTTCTTGATAAGGTGAGAAAGAGCTATGTGCTCAGAGTTTCCGGGAAAATACACCGGTGCTTTAGATCTCACCTCTCTAATTGCTATTTAAAAGACCGTGAAGGAAATACGAATGCGGAAGCTCCAAAAATATATAAACATTATATATCAAGTGAGGAATGGAGCGCATTCGTATCAAAACGTTCCGACCCTGCATTTGTTGTAAGTGATTAATTTATTAGCATTTTTGTTTTATTATTCATATTCATAGCGTATTTTAAATTTTTACTAGATTGTTATTTTTTTTATTTAGAATATTAGTAAGGCAAATCGCGAGAGGGCAAAAATTATTCCCCACCCATACAAGAAATCTCGTATGGGATATGCTCGTCTAGAGCAAAAACTTGTAAGTTATTCCTCATCACATTTATTTAATTAATGTGGTATATTATAAACTATACTATCTAACTAATATTTTGTTTATGATCTTAATGATAATAGCTACAAGACACCCAATCCGATCAACCGTTGGGTCGTCATGTATTGTGGAAGGAAGCTCGTGTAAATAAAGACGGAGTGGTTGATAATGAAAATGTACAAAAAGTAATAGAACTTTGTGTAAGTATATTTATCACTTTAATATTTTTTAATATTGTACGTATTTTAAAAATGTTATTTAACTTATCTTTTTAATCCTATGTGTATTTTAGGCGAATCTTGAATCGGAAAATCAAGAGGACAACAAGGAAAGTTGCAGGGACATATTAAATAAAGTGTTTAATGTTCCTGAATATTCCGGCCGTGTGAGGGGGAAAGGATTTGGCGTAACTCCTAGAAGTTATTTTTCACAAGAGAAGCCCCAAAATCCATCTAACGAGGAAGTATTAGAGAAGATTAGAGTATTAACCGAGCAAGTGGCCCTCTTGGTGAAGACAAATAAAGACAAGCAACTTGCGGACCAGCCCCAACGTGAAATTCACATTGAGAGTGAAAACGCAAGTTGCAACGTTGGTCTCAACAGTCTTCCTGAGGTAATTAATTACTTAATAAAATAAGAAATTCATTAAAGTTAATTTTTTCACATACTTATGTATTAACCATTGATTTTAGGGGGTCACTCCATGCGTGCTATACTTATCCTCCCCCACTCATCGGAAGGTCGGAAAGGGAACATTGTGCAATGCTCCGGGCGAGGTATTGCACAACACACCAATCCCTGCGGGCCATGTCAAAGTATCGCCAGTTATTGCTTTGGAACCAACAACACCGTTGCCTGTACCGGACAACGATGCAGATCTGAATTATTTGGGCGAAGCAATTGGCAGCTATGTGGCATGGCCCAAACATCTTGTTGCCCTTGACAAGGTATGTTTAATTAATTGAAATGTATGTTTAATTGATTATATTTAATTGCTGAATTTTTTCCAATGTTAACTTTAATTTCACATTTATTTAGATTGAAACAAAGTCTAATAAAGGGAATGATAAGATGATTCCCAGAAATGAAACAGTCACATCGCCCGAAAAGGTTTGTAACATTTATTCTGTAAGGTTTGTCATTTTTTCTGATTCAATAAACTAACAATTTGATTAACCTCATTTTTTCAGATTCAATCTAATAAACCACCCACACAGCAAGCCAGCAAGCCAGCTGCCGCACCATAACCGGATGTTCGTGGCAAAAATAAAGCCGGCAAACCTAAAAAATTGGAGGGTAATAAAACTGGCAAACTGCAAAAGCTGGAGGGTAATAAAGCGGCCAAAGTTGTTGCTGCTAAAAAACTGGATCGTGTAAAATCAGTTGCTGCTCCTACTCCTAAAATAAGTCAGCCACGACTTGCTCCATATGGGTCGTGTCTTGACATACAGGCAAAAAAAAAATATGGGCAGCGACGATTCACGAATAATAAGCATGGATAAAGATCTATTCGGAGACGCGTATGAAGAATTTTTTGAAAAAGAGCACATATACGAACTTCTCGACCATAAGGAGCTGAGTGCTATTGTTATGAGCATTTACATGAGGTAAAAATTACTTTTCATCGCATTTATTTGTAATTAATTTAATTTATTGGTAATTAATCTAATTTGAAATTTTTATTGAAGGTTTTTGTATGAGAAGTTCGTGTGCGCGCGCAAATTGTCAAATAAATTTTCATTCTTGTCTCCGCATAAGATTTCGATGCTTAAACACGATCCAGCGAATGTAAATAAATACGTTTTAGATATACTATTAGGAAATAAAGAGAAGGATAAGTTATTCCTTGCACCATATAATTCAGGGTACGTAATTATATATTCTATATTTATATCTTTTTTATTTTATGAGATCTTAATTTATTATTTGTGTAAACTAAATTTTTGTTGTTGTAGGGCACATTGGGTGCTAATTGCAATCAATGCGACCTCTGAAGTTATATACTACCTAGATCCCTTGCACGACCATTACAACAATCGTCCCGAGATAAAGGCTTTGTTCGACACGTAAGTAATATTCATTTATTTTTTACATTTATATATATATAAATAATGTGTTTGTTAATGCTATAATAATCACATTTATTTATTCGATAGTGCTTTACAAGTTTTTCGAGCTCAAAGAGGTGCGACAGTGTCGAAGCTAAAGTCAAATAACATCACATGGATTCCAATAAAGGTTTAAAATATATGCTTTTAAATTTCACTTACAATCAATGCACAATTAAATAATTATTGACTTATATGTTTT
This sequence comes from Cicer yamashitae, assembly GCA_037974755.1. Classification (NCBI taxonomy): domain Eukaryota; kingdom Viridiplantae; phylum Streptophyta; class Magnoliopsida; order Fabales; family Fabaceae; genus Cicer; species Cicer yamashitae. The sequence continues at coordinate 36,281,107 of JBBPBQ010020324.1, read as the reverse complement.
ATTTTATAGTGCCCTCGTCAAACTAACAACATCGACTGTGGGTACTATGTATTGCGATTCATGAAGGAGATTGTTGACAAGAATCAAATTATAATCCCAGAAACGGTACGGTATTTTAATTATTTGATTTTCATATGTAAACTATGTTTATATTTGATTCTAACTTATTTATGTTCAATTTTTATATTAGTACTTTGACAATTCCAGTCCATCGTATTCTGAAGAAGAACTAACAGAGATAAAGGAAGACTGGTGTCAGTATGTGCTTGAAATGAATATTATTTGATTTTCTGGGAAATGGCAAGCTGCAAGGGACATGGTAGTTCTGTGCTATTTGTGTATATACTAGGTTGTGAATATGAGTAGTTGTATGAAAATATAGTGAATATCTGATAGTTATATGAATAGGTAGTTGTGTGAATATGTAGTTATATGTAGCTGTTGTGAATATGTAATTATGAACTGATTGCATGTTGTGAATATTTGTGCATTTGAAAATATAGTGAATCTGTTGTTGTGTACTGATTCTTGTTCTGAGCTGTTTTAGTACTGATTGCATGTTTGAATTATTGTGCATGTTGTGAACTGATTCTGGATTAAAAGACAGCGCTTTTAAAAAAAGCACTTTCTAAAAAAGCGCTTTTTAAAATTTACATCATATTATTTAATAAAACTAAAAAAAAAAAACCTTTTACAGCGCTTTTTTAAAGAAGCGCTGTAATAGGGTCATAATAGTGCATAATATTCAACTATATAAGTGCACCTTTTACAGCGCTTTTGTGAAAAAGCGCTGTAAAAGGTGCATAACAAGCGCGCAATATGTCCACCTTTTACAGCGTTTTTTTTTTAAACAAAAGCGCTGTTGTATCCTTTTACAGCGCTGCTAACTACAACGCTTTTTTTTTTTGAAAAAGCGCTGTAAATGGCTTAAAAAAAGCGCTGTAATATGCGTTTTTTCGCGTAGTGCTATTTGATTTTAATATATGTTTTACTCTCATGTCTCATGTAAAAGAGCGTAATTGTATGCACGTCTTAATCATATCATCACAGACTTGGATCTTCTAATAAGTAACCAGATAACCAAATATAATCAATCTATTTTGGTTTAATGGTTCATGACATATGATAATTACAATTCTGATTTATAGTGATATGGTTTTTGTGGGTCATATTTTCAACATCAAATCTAAAGTGCATCATATTTTCTTCTTGGTCATCAAATGGCGCATATTATTTTTTATTTTATTTTTATGGAAATAGCTAGTTTATTAATTATAAGAAGAAAAGATAATTAACCTTTTATAATCAATAGACAAAATGTTATCAAGTTATAAAGTAAAAAATTCAATAAAGAAACATAAATTCGGAGAGGCATTCAAACCTTCTTTTGCTAGGAAATATACACTCCGATTAGCTTCACGGAAGATATGACAAAAAAAAGTACTCCAATCAGGAAGATGGAGAAATGAGTACACATTTTTCAAGAGAGGTTGGAGACCTGGATGGGTAGTCGATACATCTCTGACCATGTTAATCAAAAGTTTAGAATCACTTTCAAAGATGAGCTTTTTTAAGCCCATATTTTGAGCCACCCGAACACCATGAAGAAGAGTCAAAACATCAACAAAGAGAACATTTCTAGCGCCTAGATTGTCATAGTAACTAGAACAATAGTTGCCATTCTCATTGCGAATGAGCACTCCAAAGGTTCCAAAGGAGGAATTTCGGGTAGTAGGTTGGAAGGCACCATCAAAATTAACCTTATAATTTCCAGATGGGGGTGCTTCCTAAGTAGTCTCAATACTAGTGTTCTTGTGTTCCCAAAACTTGGGGGTTTACTAGTCTCTTTAACAACCGTATGAACATGATGTCGAGTTTTAATCCAAAAATCCGTGTACAAGTTAGAGGAGTTTGAAAACACAAGTTCATTTCTATCCTTTCAAAGCCTCCAAACGATGACTACAAAGTAGGTAGGCCACGCTAAGGAACAACCAATATTATCAGTAGAGAAATTCCACTTCAACCAATCATGCATACCCACATAGTATATGCAATATGGATTTAGGACTAGAATTGCAACAAGGACACGTATCATTTGACATCATGTTGCGTCTCTTCTGCTTCATATTAGTCAAGATTTTTCCATGAGCTAGTTTCCAAATGAAAGACCTGATGTTATTAGAATCAAGCCACTCCCAAACTTTAAGGAATATAAAATCATGTTTGTTCTCACTATTCTCCACTTGGTTAGCTAATATGTCATATGCCGACTTAAGAGAGAATTGGTCGTCAAGAGTAGGAACCCAATTCGCGAAGTTTGCTTCTGCATTCTGGATAGGGGGTCGAGTAACATCAATTTTGGAACAAATATCATTCAACTGTTATTATCTACATAGAATGATATCGGGTACTCAGCTTGGCCTGTGGGGATCTAACCCCCCGCCACTAATCTCAGTCGCCTTTCTATCCCTATTATTCTTGGAAAATAATACTTTGGATTTATTCAGGTTTATTTTTTGGCCAGACTTCAAGAAAAATTCTTGTAAGGTCTCGCGCACAAGATGAGCTTGCTCTATAGAGACTTCAGCAATTAAGACAAATGTTATCTACAAAAAAACATGGGAAATATTTGGAGCACTCCCACGACCAACGCTGAGAGGTTTCCAAACATTTGATTTAACTAAGTCAGAAATTCTATGTCCCATTCTTTCTAATGCAAGCACATAAAGATAAGGGGGTAATGGATCTCTTTTTCTAAGTCCTTAGGATGATACAAAAGACTTTTTTTGGCCCCCGTTCTAATTTATGCCATGGAAGAAGAGGAGATACAATGTTCAATCAAGTTATTCAGAGTGTCCAGGATTTGCGGAGTATCAGAGATAACGTTCCACTCCAATATATCGTAGGCCTTCTCCAAATCAAGCTTTATTATCATATAACCTATTTTTCCTTTCATATTATTCATAGAGTGGATGCATTCTTGAAGCACTAGGATATTACCACTGTAGATCGCCTAGGAATGAAATAGATTTGAGTATGGTCTACCATATAGGGGAGTATGTTCCTCAATCTTTCAGCCACCACCTTAGTGATCACCTTGTAGGCCACATTACACAAAGCAATGGGGGTTAAACTAAGATATCTTTGTAGGGTTTTCACACTAAGGAATAAGAGTAAGCAAGGTTTAGTTCGCCGTCCCTATCTTCGTAGGATCAGTAAAGTACTCCGCGATAAGTCTATGGAGAGAGTCACCAACCAAACCCCACCAACTTTTGAAGAAAATAAGGTAGAATCCATCGTGAAATGGGGAATTGAAAGTCTTCTACCTCGATAGTCAAGCTTGATCACTAAGCTTTATCATGGGGAAGGTAGTAGATATGTGAAAAGATCAATCCGAGTTCTTGCTAGAAGAGTAAAGTGTACTCTCAAACTCAATGACATGTTGTTGTAACCGGTCCTCATCATAAACCTACTCATCATTTTGATCCTTGAGAGAGACAATGCTAATGCATCTTCTGTGCTTCAAAGTTGACATATGAAAGTATCTAAAATTATGGTTACCAAGAGCAATCCAGTTGTTATGGGCCTGTTGGTACCACTAGGCCTCTTCATAGTGAACAATAGTGTTGTACTCTTTCCAAAGCTTATTGCTCATAAGATTAAGTCTATCATTCAGGTTGGTTTGAAGAACTCTATTAATGCCTTAAAGTCTCTTAAGGATTCGTTGTTTTCTTTTGAAAATATTAACAAAGACGTCTTTTTTTCCAAATCTTAAGGCTCATTGCAGTACTCTTGATGTTTTGACTCCAGTTTGCATCTTCTTTGCAAGAATTGGATATCTGGTTTTTAATGTCAAGGATCGCCCCAAGCCTCAATGAAGTTAAAGTAGCCTATACCATTGCCTACTCTATGTGACTAAGTGTGAAACCACAAGGCACAATGATCTAAATAATGGATCAGCAAATGTGTCACATTACTAGACGAAAATAATACGCACCAACCTGCATTACACAAAAATATGTCAAGTCCCTCACTGAGTAGGCCTCTCGTCCAAGTGAAAGGAGATCTTGAGAAACCAAGATCTATGAGTTGACAATCATTTATGCAATCAGAAAACGCCTCACACAAAGCTTGATTATGGAAGTAGAGTTGAAATCATTTATACACATTTTTCATTTGAGGAGATAATAAAGTTAAAATCACTTCTCACATACCAGGTCCCCTTGTAAGAATTATGGAAGTTGTGAAGCTCCTCCCAAACTTCTTGCCTAAGGCCAACTTGAGGGCTAGCATAAACAATAGAAAGAACCCCATGAAGAGGAATTTGTAACACCCTTATGTCCTTCAAGTGCAGTGTTAGTATTCACCTCATTTTCCAGCTCCATATGAGTATATTTAGCGGAATTTGTAGCCTCAGATATGGGAGTTTTCATGTTTCTTAATTTAGAAACAAAAGCTAAAGTTTCAGCATCAAGTTGCACCGCATGAGAATCCATCAAGAAAACCCCAGGTGAAATTATATTCACATGATTTCAACGTTCAAGAATATTTATATGTTCTAACATTTTCAAAGCATCTTCCTCTTTTGCTTAAGAGACTACAACTTGCGAATAAGAGACTGAGTCCTTTTCATGCTTATGTTATTTTTTATTTTGATGTCCTTCTTATTTGCAACATTCTTAGAATTTTTACCCCTGTTGTCGCCACTGCATTATTTGGATTCATAATCACCAGTGCCCCATCAGAACCAGACGTGCAACCATCAACTTTGTGCCCATATTTAGCAAATGTTAAACATATAACATGTAGACCGTTATATTCCAACATGAACTTATAATCTCATATCATAATGATAGGGACAAGAGGTTTCTCAAGATCAATCTCTACACATATACGTGCATATTTTCCTCGAGAGTGGATATAGGTCAACCTGTCGATCTTCAACGTGGAACCCAAAACGTTTTCGATTCGACTGAGGAACTCACAATTGTACAACTCCATGGGTAATTTAGGGATTCAAATCGATATGACAACCTTATTGAAACCTCTGCTTCTTACAAAAACATGGGGGACAAGATAAAGCATGAGCATAGTCTTCATCATCATTGAAATGGATAAGATAATAACCATAAGTCATATCAGCAATTTGGATGGCTCCTTTTTTTGTTTCAAACTACTCTATAGCAATTTGTCTCGAGGCTTCATGTTATTTTGGCGAAATAGATATTCTTCTTCCCAAGAGTCTTCCATCTCTATCATGGCTCTATCTAAAAATACCACAAACCATACAAAGACAAAAAGTGATGCAAGAAAAATTGCTCCTAAAACTAATCTTTTTTTCTTCTATGTTATGTAAAGTAATTATATTTTTTAAAAATAGATTTAGTTTTTCTTTCGTGTTTTGTCCATAATTTTGTTGTTTGAATACATCCTTGATTTGGTGCAGCTTGTCTGGTTTTCTATATTGTTGAGGTATTCGTTTGATTCAAATTGATAATTTTGTTTCGATTAATTTGGGTATTCTAGACACTTTAGTTTTGAGACATTTGTAGGTATTTTTCTACGTTATATGCTATTAATCATGATATTGTGAATTTGTTCACAAATTCATTTTTTTCGGTTTTAACGACTTTAAATTTGTGTTTCTCGATCAATGTATTCTACCAATATAAAAGATCATATCATAGATTGAAAACTCTATTGTTCTAAAAGAGCTTATTTTCTCCTTCTTTCTTATCTGTCCTAAATCTCTATCTTCCATCCATGGATGGATATCCTTACACCTTTCCTTTGAATCTACAAGTATTGTCACTCTACTTCTCAAAATAGGGTATGAGAAGACCTCCACTTCGAGATTGAAGACTTCCTCTACCTTTATTTTTCCACAGTCAACCTCCACTGCACTTGAATCTCATAATCTCTCTTTCTATTAATCTTTTTGATCATACATTTGTTTCCCTCACAAAGAGAGTCTCCTTTTGCAATGAATATCCAATTGCTTTTAGGCATTAGTCAACTACAATTTTAGAAGCCATTAGAAGTATTTGAGGATGCTTTGTTTGTCATCATCGAAACATGTAAAGGTATTTGAGGGTTTAGTTAAACATTTAAAGGTATTTGATTCTGTTTAGAATTAGGCATTTCCGTTTTTCAGTTTCGAATAGCTGTAGCGTGTTCATAATTTTGGATCTAATTTTCATGTGTTTTTGTTTTACCTTTATATCTCATTTCTTCTTATTTTTCCATTTTTTCATGATTTGTGAAGTATTGCTCCCTTATATCCATTTTTTTCAAACATTAATGAGACTTGCTCTATCTCCTCATCAAATGATAGATGAAACTAATTATGTGTTTAGATGGGTATTTTTTTCTATTGATTTTAGAGAGATGATTAAGACATGGTTGAAATTGTAAGGTGTCTCCTGGTTTGTTTTGTTTTAGACTTAGTTTTTGGAGTGATGTCAACTTGCTTATTCTAAATGGTGTTTTGAGTGTTGCTTTGTTGATTCTCCGTCTCTAGCTTTTGCATAGACCACTTTATCAAGAGAGATTGTATAAGAAAGAAGTTTTTATCATGCATAAGTTTATTTACATGTGTGTTAGCATGCATTATGTTTGAAGCATTGTCATATTGCATTGGTAGCTATTGAAACTCATTTCAAATCATTTTCATTTTGACTTTGTAAATTGACTTATCCACTTATGAAATGACTCATGAACTTCAAAAGCTCAGGTCTTGAAGTTTCATGGCTGGGAATCGACTGACATGAAGTGTGAGTCGACTCATCAGCAAAGCAATGAGTTATTTGAGTTGACTCACAACTATGTGAATCAACTTAGACAATTTCATACTTCATTTCTATTTTTTTCAATCAGTGTGAGTCGACAACCCTGTCTTATGAATTGGTTCATACAACCCGCAGACTTAAAATTTGACAGTTTTAAGGCCGTTATTGCAGTTATATAGTTGTTATTTTTCCTGGAACTCGTTTTTCATTGGGCTACCTCTTTCATGCATCATATAAAAGGTTTTCTCATAATTTCTAAACACAAGAATAATTTCACTCATTCCTCATACTCAAGTATTGAAGGTCATATCATAGATTGAAAACTCTTTTGTAAAATACATGTTTTTGATGAAGACTAAGACGAAGAACTGTGATGAATACAACAAAGCTCAAAAAGAAGTCAAATGTCATAGTTCAACTTTAATCAAACATATTAGATGTTTAATTAATGTAAAGGTAAATGATACAATCAAAACCTCAAGTACATGAAAACCATCCATCTTTACATATGCATAAAAAATATTTTCAAATTTCAAAATTACATTAACAAAGTTTTAAAATTAATATTTTTGACAAAAAGCAAAGTTGTATTCGAATACAGCATAGTGTATTCGAATACAGATGCTAAGTCAGTAGCAAAAACTTGACATCTGTATTCGACTACGATGTGCTGTAATCGAATACAACTGCTAAGTTAGTAGCTCATACTACACATCTGTATTCGACTACAACCTGATGTAGTCGAATACAAACAGCAAGTCAGTGGAAAAATTAACGAATTTGTATTCGACTACATGCCTTTGTATTCGAATACAAGGTGAATATTTTGATTTAATTTGAACGTTATAAGAGGTGTATTCGAATACATACATACTGTATTCAATTACAACTGGAAACAATGCAATTTTTCAGATCTGAAATGGTTCTAAATCATTGCATTTGTTCATCAAACCTCTTGAAACAATGGCCACGAATCTGAAGTGATGTCTATGGAGTTTAAATACACCATAACTTCAGATAAATCACACACAATCCTACTACAAAACCTTGAACAACTTTGAACAATTTTTCTGTTTTTTTTTCTCAAAGTTATTTCACATAATTCAAGTACTTGCATTTCATTTTCATATCATTGACAAAGGTTCTCAAAGTACTTGAAGCAATATTTGATTGATATCATTATACGTGTCTTATATTCTTATATCCTTATCAAATTACATTGTTTGTAAAAGAAAGTAGTACTTTCTTAAAATAGTCTTATCTAAGATAGTGGTGTGCTATCTGAGAAGTTTTGTTAGAAGTTTGTAGCAGAGATCCTAGGGTGGGACTTGTACATTTTCTGACAATAGTGGAGAAATCTCTTGTGGTGTGCAAGAGGACTGGATGTATCCTTGGTCATAAGGGAAACCAGGATGATATTGATGTGTTCATATTATTACTGCCATTTACTTATTGTCACTTACTATTCTAAAGCAGAAAAATTTATCACCAAATCACTGAAGATAAGAAAATTTCCTAAACACCTAATTCACCCCCCTCTTAGGTGCACCTCTATACTTACAATTGGCATTAGAGCAGGTTTAGGTAACTTACTCCTCGATCATTACTCATGGCTTCCGCACAACCTGTTTTCAGAGATGGTGGCAGTAGTAACAAACCACCATGCTTCGTCGGAGAGCACTATGACTTTTGGAAGATACATATGCAAGCGTATCTTGAAGCACAATGAGACGATATATGGGATGCAGTTGAAAATGGTCCTTACATTCCAAAACCGGTCATCAACAACAAAGAAGAAACAAAGATAAAAACTTCATGGACTGACGATGATAAAAGAAAAGTGTTGTTCGATAAGAAGGCTAAAAATATGCTACAATCAGCACTAGGAATGGATGAATTCTTTCGCGTATCTCATTGTAAAATAGCCAAAGAAATATGGGATACGCTGGAAGTAACTCATGAAGGGACCATTGAGGTAAAAAGATCTAAACTCAATACACTATCTCAAGAATACGAATTATTTCGAATGCAGCCCGGAGAGTCTATCTTAGACTTACAGAAAAGGTTCTCCCACTTAACCAACCACTTGTCGGCTCTCGGGAAAATATTCACCAACGATGAACTAAATCTAGAAGTATTAAGATCATTAACGAGGGTTTGGCAACCAAAAGTGACAGCAATCTCCGAAAATAAAAGTCTATCCAAAATGTCTCTTCTTGCATTATTTGGAAAACTTCAAGGACACGAAATCAAACTTGGAAGGTACACCCTCAAATTTGGTAAGTTTCTTAAAAATGATAGAACTTTCAAAAAGAAAAGTTTCAGAAAGAAGGATACGTCTACTTCAAGCTAAAACTTCACTTGCTTTGAATGCGGGAAGCAAGGACACATCAAGGCAGATTTTCTGAACATTATCAAGAAAAATGCCATCAAAAAGAAAGACTTCAAAAAGGCATACATAGCTTGGGAAGACAACGAAGTGAGTTCATCTTCGGAAACAGAAAGTGAAGAATGCGCTAATGTTGCATTAATGTCATCACATCAATCAGATGACGAAGAAGAGGTTAGTAACATAGACTCCCCTCATCATAATAAAACTAATAGTGAATTAATTATCGAATATAATGATGCTCAAAACGCCATTAAGGAACTACTTATCGAATGTAAAAATCTGTTCAAATTAGTGTCAACCCAAAAGAGACAAATCTCAACTCTTCAAGAAAAAGTTGACACGGAAAAGGATTCTGAAAAACTAAAACAGAGTTTTACATGCAATAAGTGTGATTCCCTCTCTTTCAAGATTGTTCAATTAAATAGAGTAATTGAACGATACGAAAAGGGACAAATGGGATTAGAAACTGTTTTGAATATGCAAAGATACTCAAATGACAAAAGTGGTCTTGGATACTCAAAATTTGATAAACCAAGCTTGAATAAAACCATTTTTGTTAAAGCGAGTAATCAATCCAATCAAGAAAAGGTTATAATTATGCAAAAAGATCATCACTATAAAGAGAAAATTATTCAAAATAAACCTCACACACATACTATTAAAAATAGATTTACTCCTACATGTTCTTATTGCGGTCTTAATGGTCAGACACCTAATTCTTGTCACGTTAGAAACGTTAGTGTTCCAAAAGGGCATTACGTGTGGGTAAAGAAAGGTACTAACCATCAAGGACCCAAAGCACATTGGGTACCTAATAAAACTTGATTTTAATTTTGTAGGTATGCACGCAAAGTACCTCAAATATGTGGTACTTGGATAGTGGATGCTCTAAATATGACAGGTGATATAACAAAATTTTCAGCTTTAACTCTTGAATCAAAGGGATATGTGGTCTATGGAGACAACAACAAAGGAAAAATTTTAGGCATTGGAAAAGTTTGTACAACCCCTTCCCCCTCGATTTAAGATGTTTTAAATGTTGAAGGCCTAAAACATAATCTCATTAGCATTAGCCAACTATGCGACAAAGGATACAAGATAGCCTTCAACAAAGATGAATGCATCATCCAAAATGAAGCTACAAATGAAATTCAGTTTGTTGGTAAGCGTTTCAAAAACATCTTTGTGCTTAATCTTGATGATTTATCCTTAAAAATGAAATGTCTTTTGGTGAGTGACAACAATGATGCATGGCTATGGCATAAAAGAATTGCACATATCCACATGGATCATTTAAACAAATTGGTCAAGCATGATCTTATTGTAGGCTTATCAAAAATGAAATTTATAAAGGATAAATTGTGTGATGCTTATCAAAAAGGTAAGCAAACAAAGATTTCATTCAAACCTAAAAATGTTATATCAACTTCAAGACCACTTCAATTAATACATATGGACTTGTTTGCTCCATCAAGAACCAAAAGTCTTGGTGGAAATTCATATGGACTAGTAATTGTTGATGATTACTCAAGGTTCACTTGGACCTTATTTTTGGCCAGTAAAAATGAAGCTTTTAAAGCATTTAAAAACTATGCCAAGATAGTCCAAAATGAACAATCAGCCAAAATTGTATCAATTAGAAGTGATCATGGAGGAGAATTTCAAAATACCTCTTTTGAAGTATTTTGTGAAGAAAATGGAATTTTCCACAACATTTCTGCACCTATAACACCTCAACAAAATGGGGTTGTTGAGAGAAAGAACAGATCTTTGGTAGAACTTGCAAGGACCATGCTAAGCGACTTAAGTCTACCAAAATATTTTTGGGCAGATGCCGTAAACACAGCATGCTATGTTTCCAATCGGGTAATCATTCGGCCGATTCTTAAGAAAACTCCTTATGAACTCTACAAAGGAAGAAAGTCCAATATCTCTCACTTCCACATTTTTGGATGTAAGTGTTTCGTGCTAAACAATGGTAAGGACAACCTTGGAAAATTCGATGACAAAGCCGATGAAGGTATCTTTATTGGCTACTCATTATCTAGAAAAGCATTTAGAATTTTCAATAAAAAAACCTTAATAGTTGAAGAATCAATGCATGTATCTTTTGATGAAACTAACCCCTTGAAAGAGGACAAAAATATTTCTTATGATGATGATGATTTTGAAAGTAATGGTACAAGCAAAGAACATCAAATTGATCAACCAAGTCAAGAAAGTAAAGTCAACATTGAAAAGCAAGATGATAATCTTCCTAAGGAATGGAGAACCCATAGAGACCACCCAATTGATAACATTATAGGTGATCTCAACAAAGGAGTTACAACAAGACTAAAACTACAAGATGCTTGCTTGAACATGGCATTCGTTTCTCAAATCGAACCCTCCAAGATTGGTGAAGCACTTAAAGATGATCAATGGATACTTGGCATGCAAGAAGAACTAATCCAATTTGAAAGAAGCAAAGTATGGGAACTTGTTCCTAATCTTGGAAATAAACACTTCATTGGTACAAAATGGGTGTTTAAAAATAAACTTGTTGAAAACGGTATAGTTGTTTGCAACAAGGCAAAATTGGTCGCTCAAGGATACAATCAAGAAGAAGGGATTGACTTTGATGAAACATTTGCTCCAGTAGCAAGGTTAGAAGCAATTCGATTACTACTTGCTTATGCTTGTTCTATGAACTTTGAACTGTTTCAGATGGATGTCAAGAGTGCTTTTCTCAATGGATACATTAATGAAGAAGTATATGTCAAACAGCCACCCGGCTTTGAAGACTTCAAGAATCCTTCACATGTTTTCAAATTAAAAAAGGCTCTCTATGGTCTAAAACAAGCTCCAAGAGTTTGGTATCATAGGTTAAGTACCTTCCTATGTGAACGAGGATTTGAAAAAGGAAAAGTCGATAAGACATTATTTATTAAAAGAAATAATGGTCACACTTTATTGCTTCAAATCTACGTTGATGATATCATATTCGGATCAACAAACAATGACATCTTCATAAATCAATTCTCTTTAATGATGCAAGGAGAATTTGAAATATCCATGATGGGAAAATTAAACTATTTTCTTGGCCTTCAAATCAAGCAACTCAAGCATGGCATCTTCATAAATCAAGCAAAGTATTGCAAAGAATTACTAAAAAGATTTGAAATGGAAAATTGCAAAGAAAGTGTGACTCATATGGGCTCCGGAACCTATGTTGATAAAGATGAATCCGATATTTCAATAGACATATCAAAGTATCGAGGTATGATTGGATCTCTATTATATCTAACGGCCAGCCGACCAGATATTATGTTTAGTGTCTGTTTGTGTGCAAGATTTCAGGCGGATCCTAAAAAATCGCATCTTGTAGCAGTAAAAAGAATAATGAAATATTTGAAAGGAACAACCAATGTAGGCCTATGGTATCCAAAGGGTAGCATATGTAGTCTCGTTGGCTATTATGATTCAGATTATGCAGGATGCAAAACAGATCGTAAAAGCACAAGCGGCACTTGCCATATCTTAGGAAATCCATTAGTATCATGGTCCTGTAAAACGCAAGCGTGTGTTGCACTTAGCACTGCTGAAGCTGAATACATAGCAACAGGAAGTTGCTGTGCACAGATTCTCTGGCTCAAACAGAAATTATATGACTATGGACTCAACCTCAGATGCATTCCCCTAAAATGTGACAACACCAGTGCAATAAATATCTCAAAGAATCCAATCATGCACTCTCGGACCAAACACATTGATATACGTCATCATTTTTTACGAGATCATGTGCTCAAAGACAATGTTGAAATGACTTTTGTGGATACTCATAATCAATTAGCGGACATCTTCACAAAGCCTATTCCTAAAGACTCATTTTTACAAGATCCAAAGAGAACTTGGCATTTTAAGTGAAAACGATCTTTAATTACAACGTACTTTGTCATCACTCTTTAAGATTTAACATTTCATCTTGATAAGTTGCTAGAATTAATTCTTTGATATATATCTTTTATTAATATATGAATATGTGCCTTACATGTTGGATTTTCTGTGAAAACCTTTGTTTTTAAGCAAAAATTCGAAAATGTAGCCAAATACACAGTAATTGTATTCGATTACACGTTTGCAGAAATACGTGTATTCGAATACAAACCCTTGTGTAATCGAATACACATTCCCAGAACCATCTGTATTCGAATACAACAAGAGTGTAGTCGAATACAGATTCGCGTTTTTCCCTTCATATATAAGTTTTTTGTCAGTTTTAGGTTTTTACTTTCTCCGTATTCGAATACAGCCGTTCCTCTTTTCAATCCTTCCAAAATTTCTTTTCTTCCTCACTTGCCATCAGTTACAAAATCAACAGTCTTTTTGCAACCTAGATCAAACCTAAACTCATACCTACTATTCAAACTCAGATTTCTCACAACCCAAACTCACATTTCTCCCCAAAATCCGTAAAAACCCCTTCATCACCATGGATGCTCGCAAGAGAGGATCAAGAACCAAGCATGCATCAGTGGGCCCTTCAAAGAAGAGAACAAAGAATGCAAATATCACGGATTTATCACGTCTACTTCACACACTAGAAGCAATCAACCGGTTTCGCACCATCTACTCGGACAAAAGAATCATCATTCCAAAATTTGGCACTTTTGATTCCTTTTCTACATTTAAATTTCCTGATTTACTCAAAGACCAGCATGTAGAAGAATTTATCGGTTACAAAGGTCTTGTCTATCCTGATTTGGTTAGGGTTTTTTACAGCAATCTCTCCAAAGAAGGCAATATGTTAATTTCTCGAGTAAATGGCAAAAATATTCAGATAGAAACTAAAACCATTGGCGAAATCTTGAACATTCCGTTCGAAGGTAAAAAATTTAGGCCCGACAACTTGTGTGAATGGGCTGATATCACTGAATTCGCACGGCAACGATATGGAGTTGGCAATCTCACTGTTGACTATCGCCTTCTGCATTATTTTTTGAGTTACATCTTGGTTCCTAAGGCTGGGAATTACTCTCAGATTTCAGAATTTGAACTGTAAATCATGTACTTCATGTTTGAGGGATGTCCATTAAACTAGGCATACTTTGTTAAATCTGTGATGTTTGCTTCAAAGGAAGCTATTGGGTTACCGTACACCAAAGAAGTCACTCGGATTCTGGAACATTTTGGGGTAGACTTCTCTGAAGAAGTGATGTATATACCCACTGAAGACAACTTGCTGGATTTGAGGGTGCTTCCTAGCATGAAAATCGTGTGGAATGAGCAGCTTCAAACGTATGTGCATAAAAGTGATCTTGGTTAATCATCTGCTGCCGCTCAAGAAGAAACTGCTGCCCCTGCAACTGATGCTGCCCAAGCGGAAGATGATGGAGAGGAAACCGCTTCAGATGATGACCACGTGTTAAACCGAATGGTGATGGACAAGCTTAACTCCTTACAAACATTCCTCACCGGTCAATTTCAGCACTTGAATACCTTATTCGACAACGGTTTTCATACTATTGAAAACACCATTGCAATAATCATGAAAACATGCTCCAAGAACTTAGTGCTTTATCTGACAAAATTGAATATCTTCACCTTCCTCCTCGACGCTGATTTGTAACTCGCTCACTAGGAATAGTTTTTGATGTAGCTTGTTTGAATTTGACATTTCTTATGATGTTTTCATTGTATTTCCGTTCCTTATGTTTTCTTTGTACTATTTGACATTAATTCTGGGTTAGTATGCCAATTTCTCTTTTATCATTACCGTGTTGGATGCTTTTCCTTATCGTTATTTATTTGCTTGGATTATTCTGTCTATATTGTTGATTTTTTCCTTCTTTTTGATCATGTCAAAAGGGGGAGAAAATTTGGTATATTATTGTTCTTAAAACCATTTGTAGGTTTCAATAATTCCAACTGATCACATGAATTACGGGGAAGTAACTTTAAAAGAATGCACTCTCTCCAAACAACAATGTTTTGTGATAATCAAAAAAGGGGGGAATGTAAAATACATGTTTTTGATGAAGACAAAGACGAAGAACTGTGTTCAATACAACAAAGCTCAAAAAGAAGTCAAATGTCATAGTTCAACTTTAATCAAAATATTAGATGTTTAATAAATGTAAAGGTAAATGATATAATCAAAACCTCAAGTACATGAGAACCATCCATATTTACATATGCATAAAAAGTATTTTCAAATGTCAAAATTACATTAACAAAGTTTTAAAATTAATATTTTTGACAAAAAACAAAGTTGTATTCGATTACAGCATTGTGTATTCTGTTGACACCTAATTTTGTCCGCTTTTTATTTATTTATTTATCTATTTATTTCTTTTTACTTTTTATTAAAAAAAGGAAATAATAATAATAATAATAAATGTATAGAAATATAAAAATAAAAATAAATAATTAGGGCTTTAAACTTTAAACAATCACATAAGTTCCCAGTTTTTGTTTGCCTCTAATTCCTGTTTAGACTCTTTTCTAAAAAAAATAAAAATAAAACAAATATAAAATATTTAAAAAAAATAATAACAAATAAATAAAGGTACACAATTGAATGAAAGAAACCGAAAAGAAATGGATTGATGGTCATAAAAATCGGTATAATGAGGATCAATTGAACGGATTGATGGTCATAAAAATCGGTATAATGATAATCAATTGAAAGAAAAGAAACCAAAAAGAAAGAGATTAATAGTAATAAAATGGTGATCAATTGACAATTATTCCCTTGTCTTTTGTAACCTACACCCGAAAAGCCTATAAATAATCGATAGTAAGAGTAGGAGAGGGGAACACATTTTGAGAGCACAAAAAATAGAAATAAGAGAGAATAATAGGCAAAAGAGGAGCAGAGAATCTGGTCTTGGAAAATTAGTCCAGCAAAAAACCAACCAATTCAGTAGTAAGGTATCACTCTCTTATTGCTTCTCTAATTTCTTCTTATTAGGCTTTGTATTGCATCCCTTTAAAAAATGTTCTTTTTTTTCTTTCTCTTTTTCTGTTTATACAAAAATAAACTCATATGATATGTTAAGCTTTCATTTTTCTAAAGTTGTCTGTTCCTAAAATTGTTTTCTTTGCAACACAAAACGCTAAAAAAATATAACTAATTGATGTTTATAAACCAATCACCAAGAAAACAAGTTTCACCATATTGTAATATAACAAAAAACTCATATCACGTCGTTATCAAATAACAAAAAAAAAAATCATAACAACGAATAAATAGTTTTCCCTTAGCATTAGAATTAATGGTCGCTGCCGCCGGATGAAAGTCATCCTCGCTCGCCGTGCCACATCTCACCTCTTTTTTCGTTATTATTACATTTCGTTACGTTGTTTTCTAACAAAAAAAATCAAATTTTCTTTAAAACAAAAAATAAAAAGATATAATCCTTAAACAAACATCTCACTTCTTTATTTTTCGTTATTATTATTATTATTATTATTATTATTATTATTACATTATTATTTTTAGATATGTATATAATAATTATTATAATAAAAAATAATTGAAATAGAGTAATAATAAAAATCAGACAACACATAAATATTTTCTACCCAAGAACTACGTGTGTTTTGATTTCCCTATTGCACCTAGGGATACGTAGGAGCAAGGTTTTTTCCTTCTCATACCAAATTAATAAAAAAATATTTTTTCCTTCTTTTATTAATGTAAATAATTTATTTATTTTTTATTATTCTTTTTGGGGTAAAAATAAATGAATAAATAAATAAATAGTTTGTGTACAATTAATTATAGGGTAACCGTTTTAACGGACGTTGTAGGGTGAAAATACTTTCCCAACTCGTAATTGACTCCCGAATCCGAATTTTTGATTCAAAAATCATTGTTTTAGGTTTTATCCAATTTTTCCTTTGAATAAAATAAAATTGGTGGCGACTCCTTTTTCTCGGATAAACCAGACACGACAACTGGCGACTCCATTGGGGACTTTTGAGAGTCAAGCCCAATCTAATTTATTGTATATAAGTATTTATTATTTTATTTATATTACCCTTATTGTTTTATTTGTTTTGATATATTGTGAATATAATTATATATGTCTTGTTAATTTATTTTCATTGCGGCTATTTTTTTTAATTTTAATTTTATTTATTTTACTATACACTACCCTAACACGAGACACACTTATGTGTGGGCTCTATACCCGGGCTGAGTGCAACCTAAGATAAGTTAGAGACTGTGTAATGACAATCTTCTGGATGTACATCCTGTTTGGTTGTCATCAAAGTCTCACCTAGAGTTGACATTTTCTAGAATATTTCCATTTTAATAGTTTACCTATTAATTGGTTTAATATTTTAGAATTGAGTTGTGTGCTCTAGGAACCAATTTAGAACTATAGAGCCACCCATAGTAAAGGTTCACATAAAAAAAAAACCATCAAATTAAAAAAAAGCCATGTAGGACACGTGTATATATGGAAAAAAAACCTACCCTATCTATATCTCATATTCATCATAATGCATTGCATAAATATGCATTTTCATCATTTATTTCATTTTACAACATGTTTTTCTTTTTCTCCTCATTTTTTAAGAAAAATTAATTGCATATTAGGGGTAGTAAAATGTTTCAGTTAAATGCATAATCATTGCATTCACTTTTTTTTTTTTTTACATT
>JBBPBQ010020324.1:36184677-36263079 GCA_037974755.1 Cicer yamashitae | reverse complement strand
ATTTTTCTTTAAGAAAAAATAAAAAAAAAAGCAAAAAAAAAAGAAAGCAAAAAAAAAGAGTATCATGACACCCTTACCGAACTTGTTCTCGGGATATAATCATGGATGAATTGAAGTATACAAAGATTATCTAAACCAACTGAAAGACCCTATGGCTAAAATTTGGAAATCTTGCAAACCCTTGATACTTGAAATCATGGGAACACTTCATGGAAAAAACTATATCAAGAAGAACTCATGTTTACCCCTTGATTTCATAAGTCTAACAATTTTTATCTTTTAGTTTACTTTTTGGTCATCCTCAAGTCACTTGTCCACAAGACTTGAACCTGATACTAATGAGATTCATCTTCATCCTCCACCCCCTACTTGTGGGTCGTGGACATACTTTTTTGGCTTTTCGTAGTAGGCGAACTTCTAGATGTTGGGTCGTCTATGTTGAACTTTCATCACTATCGCTTATTACTTTGATGCCATGAAAATATATATCAGTTTAAAGAAAAATGTCAAATCTTGCATGAATCTTTAAGGACAATTGAAAAAAAAACTCGACTAGACATTATGTTGAAGACATTGACGATTTTGCATATAGTTTCTGAGTTTATCCAAGGGGCAAAGTCAATAATGATGATATTATCAAGTTCTCTCAATTTGATTCTGAAGCACCGATAATATTGCTAAGTATAAAGTCTTACATTACTTTTTATATTGACACATTCTTGTTTCCTTAATATTATGAATATCAATAAATGCATTTTGTTTTCTCTTCCTTTTTACCCCTCATAAATTTAACCATTTCTTACCCAACATTATACGCCTTTCACTTTTTTTAACCATGTTCCATAAATATTTGGAAGTAGTTCATTCATAAATAAGTTTGCTAAGATTTCATTACATAATTTCAGTCATGCTATTAATTCTACTGAAAGGGATGAGTACGATAAAAATAAAATCCTTTATTTGGATGGATCTCAATATGTTGGGACATGCAGTTAACGTCCTGTTAATCCCCTAGAAAGGTCGTTTTATCTTTATCATTATCTAATTGGGCTTTGAATATACCAATCACGTGGAGGAATTTGAAGTTTGTACCATGGGTATTCTAATCGCCCACACATCGAAAGTGAAAATGTTGAAAGTACGTGAGAGTTGAATGTAATCCTCAATCAGCTAAATCAAGAATGGAAAAACTGGGATAAGAAGATGATCATTTATATATACATATTAGACAAATGTGTAAAAAAAAAATTGAACTTATTTTCAACTAGCTGACGTTCTAGCTACTTTATCTTCAATGTTCAAAGTAAGTCATGATGAAGAATAGTCACTCACAAGAATGAAAGTCGCGACTATTCTGCTTATTATCAAACGTATAAGAAAGGCTAGATGGAAAGTTCTCGTACCAAATATTATCTCGTAACTGTGGAATACCCTCCCTGAGTATCAAACTATAACAAGGGCACCCCTTTATTCCTTATTATATAGAATAAAGGCAGTGCGACCCATTCAAACAAAAAATCCCCTTATCAAGAGTAATGATCTGTGTTGGCCGACTGAATTCAATTCAAGAAAAATGTTGACTGTCTCATGTCAAGGACAATCATTTCAAAAGATCTTAAAAGAAGAACATATGAACTTCAGAGCTTCAAAAGAAAGAATTAGCGCTCAAGAAGATTTTACATATCTAAAATGACTAGCATGACAAGTGGACTCCCAATTATATGAGCCCAAGTATCATAAAAAAAAATACATTCAAGTATGGCTCTAATCCACACCAATATGGATCGAGAATACTTATCACTACTTGCACACATTGATGCTTCAAAAAGTATTACATCTAAATGAAGACCCGCTAGGTTGAAAATCCAAAAGGACGACCTAGGCAAAAATTAGGGTATAAAAAATAAAATAATAATAATAAATACATGCTAGGTTGAAAACCTGAAAGGGCGACCTAAGCAAAACTTAGGGTACAAAAAAATAATAAATACCCGCAAGGTTGAAAACCTGAAAGGGCAACCTAGGCAAAAATTAGGGTACAAAAATGACTAAAGACCCACTAGGTTGAAAATCCAAAAGGACAACCTAGGAAAAAGTTAGGATACAAAGTTGAATAAAGACCTATTAGGTCAAAAACTTGAAGACGCGGCCTAGGCGAAAATGAATGAAGACCTGTTAGGTCAAAAACCTAGAAGGGCGACCTAGGCAAAAATTATGGCAAAAAAAAAAGGAATGAAGAAGTTCACTAGCTTGAGAACAAAAGAAATGAACAAATAATATGGCTTACACAGATCAAAGTCGAAGCAATATACTCCGAAAGGTTATGAAGATAAATTGGGGCAAATCATATCCTCCAAAGTGGGTTAATAACGCGATTAACATTATGTTATGATTTATTAGCACACTTATTTTATGAAATACTACTAATAAATAGGGTCATTTACCCATATGAGATCACCTTATCTTCTTCTCTTCCTATGAATCGTTCTTTTTTTTGTACCGTAGATTTTCTCACTAAATATCATCGTCTAAACTAATTTCTTGAGTTATGAATCTTTTTGTCAAAATGCATTTTTATGATAATCATATGTTGGGGCACAAGATATGTGAATGTCAAGAGGCCAAAACTAGTATGATGTCTTTACACATAAGCTAGAGATCAAGTCGAAGATGTTACAAAAATCTCTTTAAAGATCAAAAGGACAATCTCCACTATTTATTTGAAGTTGTGCATATTCTTCATCCATGAATCCAAGGATCATGTTCGTATGGAGGTGAAGGAAATAAAAGAAATTTGTAAAAAAGTTGATTGAAAAAATTGAAAAAAAAAAAGATGAAAATGAAGGAAAATGTTCATTCATCAAATGCATTCATGACATTTCATATTTTCAATAGTATATAAATTTAAAGTCGGGACTACTGACCCGCACACTCTAATTTAAAGTTGGGATGACTAACCTGCACCCTCTAATTTAAAACCCAAGATGATTCCCCGTTACCTCACATCGATATTCTGGTTGACAATGTGGCCTACAATTCGCTCTTCTCTTTTATGAATGTTTTTCTGGGTATAATCAAATTAAGATGACAACCGAAGATATGGAAAAAAATGACTTTCATCACCCCTTAGGGAACATCTTGTTACAAAGTAATGCCTTTTGGTATGAAGAATGCTGGGACGACCTACCAAAGAGCTATGGTAACCCTATTCCATGGCATGGTTCATAAAGAGGTAGAAGTTTATATAGATGACGTGATCTAAAGAAACTTTTCGAAAGGCTTAGAAAGTTTAAGCTAAAGCTTAATCCTTCCAAGTGCACTTTCGGCGTAAGGTCGGGAAAATTATTGGGATTTGTAGTTAGCCACAAATGAATACAAGTTGACCCTGATAAGGTTAATGCCATTTTAGAAATGCCTCCCCCAGGTACAGAAAGAGAAGTTCACGTTTTTTCGGATACTAAATTATATTTCCAGATTTATATCACAACAAACCGCCACTTGTGAACCAGTCTTTAAACTTTTACGGAAAAATCAAATAGTTGTGAGGAACGAAGAATGCCAAAACGCATTTGAGAAAATCCGACAGTACGTGTAGAAGCCTCCAATTCTAGTCCCCCGAGTTCCGAGCCGACCCTTGATTATGTATCTTATAGTCCTCGACAGACCCATGGGATGTGTGTTGGGGTAACACAATGAAACAGGAAAGAAGGAGCGTCATTTTCTATTTGAGTAAAAAATTTATATATGTTAGAACATACTTGTTGTGCCTTATCCTGGGAGGCCCATCGCTTAAGGCAATGCATGGTTTGCCATACGACCTGCTTGATATCCAAGATGGATCCAATCAAGTACATTTTTGAAAAATCTGCTCTCACAGGGTGAATTGCTCGTTGGCAGGTGATGTTATCAGAATATGATTTTACCTATGTTACTCAGAAAGCCATCATAGGGAGTGCCTTAGCAGATTATCTAGCTAATCAACCTGTCGATGATTATAAGTCAATGCAATGCGAATTCCCTGACGAAAGCATCATGGTTATGTTTGAAGAATGCGATAGTGGAAAATGGACCTTATTGTTCGACGGGGCCTCAAACATAATGGGGCATGGGATTAGGGTTGTGTTAATATCTCCCAAAAAACAGTTCATACCTATCACAGCACGCTTGTGTTTTGATTGTACCAATAATATGGCAGAATATGAAGCTTGTGCCATGGGGATTTTGGCGGCTTTGGAATCAAAAGCGAAAATGTTGGAAGTGTATGGAGATTCAGCTCTGGTCATTAATCACGACATCAAACATTATCTTATAAATAGAGAATATCCTCCCGGAATATCGGAGAATGAGAAAAGAACCCTGAGACGGTTAGCCGCGAGCTTTTTCGTGAATGAAAATATTTTGTATAAGAGGAATCATGAAATGGTACTCCTTAGATGCGTTGATGTCAATAAGGCGAAAGAAATTCTACAAGATGTCCACGATGGCTCTTATGGGATCCATATGAACGGACACGCCATGTCTAGAAAGATTCTTTGGACCGGGTATTACTGGCCATAATATATGCTGATAATATCCACGCCCCACCAATGCCTCTAAACACCCTTTCAGCGCCCTGGCCGTTCTCAATGTGGGGCATAGACGTCATCGGAATGATTGAACCGAAAGCATCAAATGGACATCGCTTCATCTTGGTGGCAATCGATTACTTTACTAAATGGGTAAAGGTCGCTTCGTACGCCAATGTAACCAGAAATGTGGTAGTCAAATTCATAAAAAGGGAGTTAATTTGTCGTTATGGCCTACCAAGCAAGATCATTACCGACAATGCCACAAATCTGAATAACAAAATGATGGATGAATTGTGTGCCACCTTTAAAATTTAACACCACAACTCGTCCCCGTACAGACAAAAAATGAATGGTGCAGTCGAAGCAGCAAATAAAAATATCAAAAAAATTATTCAGAAAATGGTTGTAATATACAAAGATTGGTATGAGATGTTTCTGTTTGCACTACACGATTATCGCACTTCGATACGCACTTCAACTGGGGCAACCCCTTTTTCCCTAGTATATGGGATGGAGGCTGTACTACCCATTGAAGTTGAAATCCCCTCACTAAGAGTATTAATGGAGGCCAAACTAGAGGAGTCGGAATGGGTACAAACCCGTTTCGATCAATTAAATTTAATTGAAGAAAAAAGGTTGGCGGCCTTATGCCATGGGCAATTATATCAGAAAAGATTGAAAAGAGCGTACGAGAAAAAAGTACATCCTCGAGAATTCTTGGAGGGAGACTTGGTGCTAAAAAAGATCTTACCCATTCAAAAGGATTATCGTGGGAAATGGACCCCTAACTATGAGGGCCCATACGTCGTGAAGAAAGCTTTCTCAGGTGGAGCTTTGATCCTCACGAATATGGATGGAAAAGATTTAGTCCTCCTTGTAAACTCAGATGCTGTAAAAAAGTATCATACTTAAATAATGAATACCCGCTAGGTTGAAAACCTAAAAAGGCGACCTAGGCAAAAATTAGGGTACAAAAAAAATACCCGCTAGGTTGAAAACCTGAAAAGGTGACCTAGGAAAAAATTAGGGTACAAAAAATAATAATGAATACACGCTAGGTTGAAAACCTGAAAGGGCGACCTAGGCAAAAATTAGGGTACAAAAAAAAAAAAACAAAAAAACAAAAAAAAACCCGCTAGGTTGAAAACCTGAAAAGGCGACCTAGGCAAAAATTAGGGTACAAAAAATATAATAAATATCTGCTCGGTCGAAAACCTAAAAGGACGACCTAGGCAAAAATTAGGGTACAAAAAAATATAATAAATACCTACTGGGATGAAAACTTGAAAGGGTAACCTAGGAGAAGAAGAAAAACAACATCAACAACAACAAAAACAAAGAATATATACTCAAAAGGGCAAGACCAATAGTATCGATCAGACTATGGCACGAGAAGTTAGTACAGTCTACCTGTGAATTACTAGTAACCAAGTCGAGTCTTCCACCCATTCCTTTTGTTTTATCTTATGTATATTCTTTTTTTTTACGACGAATATTGAACCTCAATATATTGATATATACTTTTATCATCTTTATAATTTAACCTTCTTTTTAAATGCATTTTATGATTATCGTGTATTGGAAAGTAAAACATATACCATACCTCGATATAATGAATTGCGATAAAGTCGGATATATTAGAGGTTGTTTAGAGTGCAAGGCAGACGAAAATATGAGATCCAACTAAAGATTATAACAGTAATTCTTCTTCTTAAAACAAAAAAAACAAAAAAAAAAAGGGAAAAAAGAGATCAAAGATATCAAGTTCGTTCATTCATTCATTCATAACATTACATAAATTTAAAGACGAGAAAACGACCCACATGTTGAAGCCGGGAAAACGACTCGCACCCGAAGCCTAGAAAACGACCCGCATGTTGAAGCTGGGAAAACGACTCGCACCCGAAGCAGAGAAAACGACCCGCATCTTGAAGCCGGGAAAACGAACCGCACCCAAAGCCGAGAAAACGACCCGCATCTTGAAGCCGGGAAAACAACTCGCACCCAAAGCCGAGAAAACGACCCGCATCTTGAAGCCGGGAAAAAACGACTCGCACCCAAAGCCGAGAAAACGACCCGCATCTTGAAGCCGGGAAAACGACTAGCACCCTTCTAAAAAATTCTTTTCGGACAAAGTTAGAGTTGTCATCTTTACTTATCTTTTACTTTGATTCTCAAGTAAATTCTAAGTAAAGAGGGGCAGCTGTTGACACCTAATTTTGTTCGCTTTTTATTTATTTATTTATCTATTTATTTATTTTTACTTTTTATTAAAAAAAAAGGGAAATAATAATAATAAATGTATAGAAATATAAAAATAAAAATAAATAATTAGGGCTTTAAACTTTAGACAATCACATATGTTCCCAGTTTTTGTTTGCCTCTAATTCCTGTTCAGACTCTTTTCTAAAAATAATAATAATAAAAAAAATATAAAAAAATATTAAAAATAAAATAAAAAATAATAATAACAAATAAATAAAGGTACACAATTGAATGAAAGAAACCGAATTAAATGGATTGATGGTCATAAAAATCGGTATAATGAGGATCAAATGAATAGATTGATGGTCATAAAAATCGGTATAATGATAATCAATTGAAAGAAAAGAAACCAAAAAGAAAGAGATGAATAGTAATAAAATGGTGATCAATTGGCAATTATTCCCTTGTCTTTTGTATCCTACACCTGAAAAGCCTATAAAAAATCGATAGTAAGAGTAGGAGAGGGGAGCATATTTTGAGAGCACAAAAAATAGAAAGATGAGAGAATAATAGGCAAAAGAGGAGCAGAGAATCTGGTCTTGGAAAATCAGTCCAGCAAAAAACCAACCAATTCAGTAGTAAGGTATCACTCTCTTATTGCTTCTCTAATTTCTTCTTATTAGGCTTTGTATTGCATCCCTTTAAAAAATGTTCTTTTTTTTCTTTCTCTTTTTCTGTTTATACAAAAACAAACTCATATGATATGTTAAGCTTTCATTTTTCTAAAGTTGTCTGTTCCTAAAATTGTTTTCTTTGCAACACAAAACGCTAAAAAAAAATATAACTAATTGATGTTTATAAACCAATCACCAAGAAAACAAGTTTCACCATATTGTAATATAACAAAAAACTCATATCACGTCTTTATCAAATAACAAAAAAAAAATCATAACAAAGAATAAATAGTTTTCCCTTATGATTAGAATTAATGGTCGCTGCCGTCGGATGAAATTCATCCTCGCTCGCTGCACCATATCTCACCTCTTTTTTCGTTATTATTACATTTCGTTACGTTGTTTTCTAACAAAAAAAATCAAATTTTCTTTAAAACAAAAAATAAAAAGATAAAATCCTTTAACAAACATCTCACTTCTTTTTTTTCGTTATTATTATTATTACATTTTTATTTTTAGATACGTATATAATAATTATTATAATAAAAAATAATTAAAATAGAGTAATAATAAAAATCAGACAACACATAAATATTTTCTACCCAAGAACTACGTGTGTTTTGATTTCCTTATTGCACCTGGGGATACGTAGGAGCAAGGTTTTTTCCTTGTCAAACCAAATTAATAAAAAAATATATTTCCTTCTTTTATTAATATAAATAATTTATTTATTTTTTATTATTCTTTTTGGGATAAAAATAAATGAATAAATAAATAAATAGTTTGTATACAATTAATTATAGAGTAACCGTTTTAACGGACGTTGTAGGGTGGTAATACTTTCCCTAATCGTAATCGACTCATAAATCCAAATTTTTGGTTCAAAAATCATTGTTTTTTAGGTTTTATCCAATTTTTCCTTTGAATAAAATAAAATTGGTGGCGACTCCTTTTTCACGGACAAACTGGACGCGACATATTCGAATACAGATGCTAAGTCAGTAGCAAAAGCTTAACATCTGTATTCGACTACGAAGTGCTGTAATCGAATACAAGTGCTAAGTGAGTAGCTCAGACTACACATCTATATTCGACTACAACCTGCTGTAGTCGAATACAAACAACAAGTCAGTGGAAAAATTAAGGAATTTGTATTCGACTACATGCCTTTGTATTCGAATACAAGGTGAATATTTTGATTTAATTTGAGTGTTATAAGAGGTGTATTCGAATACATACATACTGTATTCAATTACAACTGGAAACAATGCAATTTTTCAGATCTGAAATGGTTCTAGATCATTGCATTTGTTCATCAAACCTCTTGAAACAATGGCCACAAATCTGACGTGATGTCTATGGAGTATAAATACACCATAATTTCAGATAAATCACACACAATCCTACTACAAAACCTTGAACAACTTTGAACAATTTTTCTGTTTTTTTTCTCAAAGTTATTTCACATAATTCAAATACTTGCATTTCATTTTCATATCATTGACAAAGGTTCTCAAAGTACTTGAAGCAATATTGGATTGATATCATTATACCTCTCTTATATTCTTATATCCTTATCAAATACGTTGTTTGTAAAAGATAGTGGTGTGCTATCTGATAAGTTTTGTTAGAAGTTTGTAGCAGAGATCCTAGGGTGGGACTTATACATTTTCTAACAATAGTGGAGAAATCTCTTGTGGTGTGCAAGAGGACTGGATGTACCCTTGGTCATAAGGGGAACCAAGATAATATTGTTGTGTTCATTTCATTACTGCCATTTACTTATTGTCACTAACTATTCTAAAGCAGACAAATTTATCACCAAATCACTGAAAATAAGAAAATTTCCTATACACCTAATTCACCCCCCCCCCTTAGGTGCACCTCTATATTTACATCTTTCTTGATCAAGTCGGATCTGCATTCGAGTAGTTTGGCGATAAACAACAGTGATGAGATATCATTCGTTGGAGTGTATTTCAGATACGAATCTATGAGGGGATATCATTAGATTGTGTATCGAGGGCTAGAGAAGGTGTTCTTCATAAAATTCCTAGAAGGGTTTCTAGGTCTCTATCTTGTAATAGTGGAGTCTGAGCTTCATCTTGAAGATATGCTTGTTTTAAGAATTTGGAGGGTGTTCCAAGATTTTGTATAGAAGATTGTTTAAGAGATAAGGTGTTTTGTTTACAAGTTTTGTAACTTCCGTTGAAGGATTCTATAAACATTCACATTAGTAATAAAGGAAGAAAACTATCACTCATTTGAATGAGAACATGATGTACTTTGTTCATGATTAAATTGACACATGATTCTTTTTACTTTGTTCTTAATTTTCTATTTTATTTTTTTGTTTTCAAATCTTGTCTTGGTTTTGAATGTTGAATAAAATTATGTTTTGAACATTGCAATTCAACATCTTAGACTTGATTCAATTTGAAGAAAATATGATATAATAGTGTTTCTATTGATTAAGATTCATTTATTCTTTATTTGATGATCTTTTTCATATTTGGTTGAAGTGATAAACTTTTTTTTTTTTTTTCTAAAACTACTTCAACCAATTTTGTGTTTTCTTATATAAGTCTCTATTGAATTTTCTTATAAGTGCTTAAAGAGAAACACAAAATGAATAACAACATATTTCCGGATTTAAAGGGCGAGTATGGTAGAACTCCAATTCTAAAAGGAGATTATGCGTATTTGAAAGAAAAGATTAAAATTCATACAATTGCTTATGATATAGATGACTTAGATAAGAAAAAGATTCAACTAGATTGGAAAACTAAGAACATCATTGTGTCCATTTTATGACAAAATGATTTTTATAGAGTTTATAATTGTTTGACGGCCCAAGATATGTGGAATGCTTAAAAAATCACATATGAGGGCCTAGGTGAACAAAAGATCTAAAAAATTAACAAGTTGACAAATTCTATTTAAATGCTTAGTACGAGCGATGGATTAACAGTTAGTAAAATGCTAAAACAATTCAATAGACTTGTTAATGAGCTCAATGATCATGGAAAAACTTTTCAAACGAAGATCTAATCAAATTGTTGCATAGAAAAAGATCTAAAATAGTTCAAAAATTGTTGAGTCAAAAGACTTTAAATGTATGAGTTGCCCTACAATATTTAAAGAGTTGAAGAAGTTTGACCAAGAGCATAAGAACAATAACACTCAAGAGATTAAAGTGAAAAATAGAAAGAGAAAGAGAAAGAATAAAGCCAAGGATGGCTCGTCGTCCAAATCATGGAAGGATGATGCATCCTCTAGTAGAAAAGTGGATTAAGATTCCTCAAGTGAGGAAAGTCCAAGTACCAAGTCAAGTGACAAAAGTGAAATGAGATTCTGCCTCATGGCCAAATGTCACAAAAAAAAAGAGGTTAGTGATGATGATATCGTGTTTTTACCTTTTTATGAACAATTTCAAGAGGCTTTTGTTGAACTTCATGATAACTCTTCATCATATGCATATTTTTTTTAATTATTTTTAGTATTATTTATCTTTAATCATTAGTTAATTTACGGATTTATTTGATATATTTTGTTGATTTTAGTTCTTTGATTTAACGAAATATTTATGTTCTTATTTCCTTGATGAAGTAGTATTTTTCATAGTTTTGCGTTGTTTCATTGTTTTAGTATAGTGTTGAATTTTGATGAGAAATCAACATGACTTATGTGGAGTATTTCAACCATATCCGGAGTTTTAGATGTTCAATTGGAGTCAAACCAAGTGCAAATGAAAGCTAAGATCCATAGCTACAATTTTCATGAAGACACCAGAACCAAATTCAGAATAAAAGAGGGATCATGCAGTAAACGTCAGACAACAGATGATGTGCGCTATAACACAAATGTTTGCGCTTGGGGAGTATGACGCACTGCATAATGCATAAAAATGCATTTTTCTCACTTTCTAGGTTTTTTTGTGTGGCTATTTTGAAGTTTGGAGACTTGTGCCCTAACATAGAAACTTAGAAGAGGCTGATTCTAACACAATTGAAGGAGTTTTATCAAGAACCATTCATGAATCTTTCTTGTAATTCTTCTTTAATCTCTATCTTTTGTATATTTGTTATGAGTAACTAAACCCTATTTGTTAGGGATGAGTGAAACAAGATGAAACATTTATTTGTTTGATTTGATTTATTGAATTATTTTTCTCATCTCTGTGCTTAATGCTTTTTATTGCTTGATCAACTTTAAACTGTTTTACAATTTGTATTTTGAAACGCAAGTGGACTTTACGAATGCTTGATATAAGAGATTCATGATATTGTAGTCTAGGGATAAATGCGAGTCCTGAAACCAATTGAATTATTTGCAGAGGCAATAGTTAATAAGAGAATTCTTGTACTGTAAAGCTTAATTTTAATCTTTAATCCACTAAGGAATTAGGGGTTACTTTGGAATTAAAAGTTTTGTCGCTAACGAATTAGGACAATAATAATAAAGAGAATTCGGTAATAGTTCAATAAAGGAATCTAGTAACTAGAATCAAATTAGAAATCAAGGTTGGATTTGAAGTAAAGCTTATCCCTGACATTTTTCTTATTATAAAAGTTCAATACTATTACTCTTGTTAGTTTCAAATATTATTTCAATCAATTCGGAAACTTTTTTTTCTTTCAATTTTAGTAACTAAACATAATTCGATAGTATAACGCAATCCTTGAATTTGACACTTGGTACTACCGTTTTAATTGTTACTTTCAGTACACTTTTTGAAACGCTATCACTTCATGACGATGCTAAAAACATAACCAAACTTTTAGGTCATAAAAGAAGAACTATTTTAAATTTGGAAAGTCAAATTGATAGACTTGAAAAAGACTTATCCAAAGCATTAAAACTAGCCCATGAAGTTACATACAAAGCACCTTGTTTTTCATAAATGATCACAATGTGAAAAATGTAGTTCATTAGAAAATGATAATATAATGTTGAAAGAAAAAGTTTCAAAATTTGAAGTTAAATTGAAAATTTTGAAAACTTCAAATCTTAGAAATCAATCTTATAACAACAAACCCTATTTCAATAGATACTACCATAAATCTAAGAAACAACATTTGTCACATGTTACTTGTTTCAATTGTGGACAAAAGGGACACACATCCTTATATGTTTTGTTACTAAATGATAGAACGATGTAGATTCCAAAGGGACTATGCCTCACAACTAACATTCTAGGACCCAACAAAAATTGTGTACCTAAAACTTCTCATTAATTTCATTACAGGTATCCATGAGAGCATCAAGTAAACATTGGATTTTTGATAGTGGATGCTCTAAGCACATGACCGGAGACAAATCCAAATTTATTCACCTTGATCTTAAGGAAGAATGATTTGTAACCTATAATGATAATAACAAGGTTATGATACTTGGTATTGGAAAAATTGGTAATATCTTTTCCACTACTATAGAAAATGTTTTGTATGTTGATGGCCTAAAACATAATTTTCTTAGCATTAGCCAATTATGTGACAAGGGATATAAAATTTCCTTCAACTCCTCTTGTTGCAAAATTGTGAGCACAAATGACAAGCAAATTAAATTTGAATGGCATAGGATCAAAAACATCTATATGATAAATCTTGATGAAGTTTCTAAAGACTTATTAGTTAGTCTACCTAAGCTTAAATTTGAGAAGGACAAGTTATGCGATACTTGTCAAAAAGCAAACAAACAAAGATTCCTTTTAAAATCAAAAGTATATTTCTACAAAAAAGGCCTTTGCAACTATTCCATATGGATTTATTTGGTCCTTCTCAAATTAAAAGCATAGGTAGAAATTACTATGGTTATGTGATTGTTGACGATTTTTCAAGGTTTACAAGGATTTTTTTCCTTGCTTATAAAAGTGAAGCCTATAATGCTTTTATCAAATTTGTCAATATTGCTCAAAACTCTTTAAATTTCAAAATTACATCTATCAAAAGTGATCATGAGGGTGAGTTTGTAAATCATTCATTTGAAAAGTTTTTTATAGAAAATGAGATTGATCATAACTTTTCGGCACCTCGCACTCCACAACAAAATGGTGAGGTGGAAAGAAAGAATGGAGTGCTTGAAGAGTTGGGAAGAACCTTGATCAATGAAAATGATCTTCCTAAATATTTTTTGGGCTGAAACCGCAAATACCGGTTGTTCTGTTTTGAATAGATTCCTTATAAGGCCTATTCTAAACAAAACACCTTATGAGCTTTTGAAAGAAAGAAAACCAAATGTTTCCTATTTTCATTATTTTTGATGTAAGTGTTTTGTTTTAAATAATGGCAATGATAATATTGGCAAGTTCAAGCTAAAGCCAATGAAGGCATTTTTCTAGGCCATTCATCTAATAACAAGTCGTATAGAGTTTTTAATAAACGTACCTTATTAATCGAAGAATCACTGCATATTTCTTTTGATAAATTTAACATCCAAAAGGAAGGGATAAGTTCCTTATCTGATGAGGTAGGTATCTTGACTCCTGAAAAGAAAAGTACAAAGGATAAGGAACAAAATTCAAAGAATGATAATGATAAAGGAGAAAAATCCAAAAATGATGAAGTTGAAAACCCACCAACAAAAAAGGGGGCTGAAGTTGCAATTCTTCCACCAACATGGAGGGTTGACAAAAGTCATCCTACTGATAATGTTCGATTTTAAAAATAGAAGAACCAAAATGTTCGATTTTAAAATAGGATGACTATTTTCGTGAATATCTTAAAATATGGAAACCAAAAGTGCAATTAAGTCTATTTTTTTTTTAAAAAAAGATAGTCATGGAATTTCATTAATTGGATAAGATATAATTGTGTAAAAGGTGTAGAGAAGCGTATTCACAAAAGGCGCCAATGATCTGAAAGGACCTTTTGGGATGGCCAATGATGTTAGTTAATGTCGATTTGCAACACAAAATAATGGTTTAACTTCCAGAGAGGGGTACCTACAAGCACTCCAACAATCAAGTTAATATGAGTAAGAGATCCTTTGAGAAGGAATAATGGTTGAGGCGGTTATGCCGTTGCAGCTTATTCGACGGGTTTCACGGATCATCATTGGATGTTGATCATACAGTGAGTCGTGCTCTCTAAGACTAACATTGACTGGTTTACGCCTATGAGACCATATAGTGGCGGTGATACTTGATTCTTGAAGGAATGGGTCGAGGCCTAGTAAAGAGAGTTGTTGGGTCATAGTCTATTCCAAAATAGAAATAAATAATATCTAAGAATATAATATATATATATATATATATATTATCTAGAAATATTATATTCGCAACCCACTTTGACATTAATGTTTGTGGTAACCTTGAAATAAACACATCCTAAATAATACAATGACATAAAAATTAATCTTACAAAATAAATTAGAAATTTATTGATTACGAATGCATGTTAAAACTAAATTTTGCTCACAATTTAGAATTGTTAAATTATTTAATAGCAATGTCAATACATTTTGAGTTGTCACAGCGGCTTCCTTCTAATACTTAGCCACCTCTTTCTTACACCTCTCTTCTTCTTCATCTATTATAGATGATAATTTATAGTCATTTTTTCTTAGAATCACCATTTTAAATAATTTTTTCTTGTCTAGATAAACGATTTCTACATGAATTTAGTTTTTCTTGTGTTTTGTATGTGATTTTGTAGTTTGACTATGACGTTATTTTGTTTTTCATCTTGGTTTATTATTGTTTAATTTCTTGTGATGTGGTATTCGTTTAATTCAGATTAACAAATTTATTTCAATCAATGATTTTGACGTCGATAATGTTATAAATTTAAGGACATATGTATTTTATGTATTTTGACACTTTAGTTTTGTAACATTTATATACATTTTTTTAGTTTATACTATAAATTTAGATGTGAGTATTTTCGAATATTCATTCTTTTCGGTGTTAATGACTTTAAAGTTGTATTTCTCAATTGATATATTCTATCATTTTGAATGAATAAAGATTGCTATGATAAAAAAATTATTTAATAACAAAATAAAATTACTTTTAATAATAAATAACTGAATTAAATGCTCTGTGTCATGTTTTAGTAGAATAAGTACGAAACACCTATATATTACCGTTTCTAAATGTGTTCCTTTACATAATTCATAATTATTTTAAAAAGTATT
Source organism: Cicer yamashitae (assembly GCA_037974755.1). Classification (NCBI taxonomy): domain Eukaryota; kingdom Viridiplantae; phylum Streptophyta; class Magnoliopsida; order Fabales; family Fabaceae; genus Cicer; species Cicer yamashitae. Next base: position 36,247,496 of record JBBPBQ010020324.1, on the reverse strand, counting down.
TTTTTATTAGTGAATAAAAAAAATTTAGTTTTTTTAACAAAAAATTACTTTACCATTATCTTAATTAAAAACTACTTTATCTTTATCTTAATTTTTTTGAAGGATTAAGCTATATAAATTCTAAAGTAATCAACTTAGAAGATAAAGTAATTAATATTAATCCTTGATAAATAAATTAATGATTGATATTATATAGATAATTAATTATGAACCAAATAATTAATCTCAAGTCTTTAATAAATTTCAGATAAATTATTCAAAGATAATCCGAGTTTGATTCCTAGCAGTATATTTTGAATATTACTTTATAAATCAGAATACATAAAAGAAACGAGAAAAAAAAATTTATAATTTATAACCTATTAATTTCTTTGAAGTTTAGAACTCGAGATTACATAAAGATGATTGAATCTTTCACTCGGATTCTCTATAACTTGTGTTCAAGTTCAGAAAGATGCGGTTAGTAAGTTATATATAAATTTAATTGTAAATCTTAATGAACTAACGAGATTGGTGGTTCTCATGACCTTATATAAAAGTATGCTAAAAAAGAGTACTGTTTTTGAAGTCGTAATTTAGTACGAACATGAGAAGGCAATTTCGTTAAAAGAAAATGCATTCCCTTTTTGTCATTAACCATCTAAAATTCAATGAAAACTCTATTTACTCTTCCAAAAAAATAAATACCGACAAAGCATGTCTTTTCCATCCTTAATAAGGATTCCAGCAAATTTGGAATTTTCTGCATCTGATTCTTCCTAGCTTCTCAACCGACACTGTATTGTCCCAACTTCATCACATGCAAGGAAAATAATGTGTTTTTTGTACAACCAAAACACATTTTCTATTATTTTATAACATAGGTTTTTTTTTCCCCACTAAAACAAAACGAGACATTATTATTTTGGAATCTCTATTTATGCACATGATATAGCAGTATTTGCTGGTGGTTGTCAATTCCAATTCTAATTTTCTTATTCATGATGAAATTCATTGTGGGTAAAACACCTTAAACTAAACACTCGTTCAATACATTTTTATAATGTTAGCGCTTATGTAAAAACTAATTTGATTATCATTACACTGTTATTTATTTATTATATAAATTGAAATGTATTTTATAAGCTATATTATATTTTGATTATCTATTTTATTTTGTTAAAAACCCTCCAATTTCAAAAGGTAAATAATTTGGCCAAGGTTTATTTCAAACAACATTCAATGTCGAATTCTCCCATGATGAAAGCAAATAATCTAAAATCAACTAATAAATATATATATCATAAACTGTTTTGATAAATTCTAGTTTACACGTACCAATGTATGTGTCATGAAAAATTTAAGGGTTATATAAAATTTAACTCCCTATAAATTTCATTATTTTGTTATTAGTCTTTATAAAAAATTTCGTCGACTTTTATTCCTTTAAAATTTTTTCATTTTCATTTTTTATCTCTGAATTTATATCAACTAATGTGTATTCTTCAAATTTTTTAATGAATTTTTGCAGTAATGATTAAGACATTATAAGAAGGGTTAAATAAGTTTTTAGTCCCTATAAAATCTCACAATTTTTTTAGTTATTATAAAAATTTCTAATCTCTTAAAATTTTTCTTTTCATTTTTAGTCCATGATTTTAATCTAAATATTGTTTATTATCCTTTGAATTTTTTAATGATTTTTAGTACTAATGTTTAAGATATCATACAAAAATTTAGAATTTTTCAACAAGTAATAAATTAAATATGAATTTTTAACAATTAAAAGTTTAAAAATTCATTTTTAATTCATCATTTGTTAAAAAAAATTTAAATTTTTGCAAGGTGGTTGTTTAAAATGTCCTAAAAATTACTAAAAAAAATTATTAAAAAAATCGAAACAAAATATTTAATCAAATTTTTTATAAGGACTAAAAACAAAATAGTGAGATTTTAAAGGGACTATAAACTTATTTAATCCTTATAAGAAAATTCCCTACAAAAACTTGAAATATTTTTATCAGACGAAAATTATATATGAATTTTTAAGTACAAAAATCTTAAAAATTCATATTTAATTCTTGTTGAAAAATTCTGGTTTTTATAAGCAAGTTGTTAAACATGTACTAACAATTAATACAAAAAATCATTCAAAAATTGAAAGGATACACAACAAATAGTTTAAAATCAAGGACCTAAAATGAAAACAAAAAAATTTTAAAGAACTAAAAGTTGATAAATTTTTTTATAAAGACTAAAAACAAAATAGTGAAATTTTATAGAGATTAAAAACTTATTTAACCCTAAACTTAAATACACCTCTCTTGCAAACACAATTACAAAATACACCTTTTCCTAAAATCCAAAATTGAATTACAAACTCAACATTTTTCTCGATATATTTGATCGAAGGACAAGCCCAAATTCAAAATTTACACCAAGATCTATATAGCAATTGGTCTTCAGATCCCAATTTTTACATAAATGCTTGAGCATTGAGTAACTATGTTATTAGTATGAAGTAATCACAGGTTTTACCGATGAGTAATCTCTACCGAAAAACTTGGCTACCACATTTAGTGGGATCTCCCCTCTCAACTACATTTATTCATCCACAAGACTCAAATTCGTTCACTTCCACTCAAAACCAATTTGTGCATGTTTGTTTTGAAGTTGGCAATAGGCGTTTAGAACAAAATAATATTCCCACAATTAAATGATATATAACATTATGTATAGGTTTATTGCATGAGCCCATTTGTCAAACCAAGTTTGACTTCAAACTTTACTTTTGAAGTCTTGAGAAAGTTTCACTTACTATTTTTCCCTATACTTGTTATACTACGATATAAACCTCATACCATTTTTTGAAGTTACATATTCAAAAAGTATTACTCTTAATAAGTGTAATCCAAACAAATTATATTTTATCTAACATACATTTGATAAAAATAACTCAAACATAAAACACGTTTTAACCAAACTTAAATTTGCAAAATGAGGTTTAATCAAACTTTAAGTATGCAAACTTTAATCCAACATTCTTTACATTGTTGAACTGATTCCCAAATTCCAGGGAATGTTTTCTAAATTACTATAGAACTTCTGGCTTATAATCTACCAGCATGACAACAAAAACATACCACTTTTAGATCTGAAAAGTATATCCAGCTTCAGCAAAATGTGATTTCACTAGTGCAAGAGATTTGTAGCGGTGAGAAATTTTGTTCTTTTCTTCTTTAGACATCTCTGCATAACTACATTGTTATAAACGAAATAAATTAGATCTTGAAAATAACTATGAAATTCTTATATACAGAACATGACATGAAATAAGGGATATAATTACGTTTGCTCATAGCCATCAGGTTGAAAAATAGGATCCCATCCAAAATCATTGGGTCCTCTTGGAGGCACAATCTTCCCCTACCATACCAGCACAAAATGAATTAGTCAAGTTAAATATAAGACTTGATCAACACTCCAACTTTTTCAACCTTGAAAAGTAGTGGGCCGTTTACTTTGTGAAAACATTTTCTGTTTTCATTTCCTAAAATTTGTATTAATTTTGCTCGTTAATAAGAAAGTAGGATACTTTTGTAGAGAACAATTGTCTACATTTCTAGAAACAATGAAGATATTAAAAAATTGTTTCCATTATTTCCGGAAATGCATATTATTAACTAACATTTGCAGAATTATGTGGTATTTCTTATTTATTACGAAACTGATACAGGGAGGTATATATAGAATGCAAGTAATTGAACATGTGCATTAACCTAGCGTAAAAACTAGGAAAAAATAAATTCCTATAAATGCTGTAACTACTGCCTTAATCTATTTACATTTAATTTATATAATTGTTGGCATATCTTCAACGCTCCCACTCAATTTGGGTGGTAGATGTCTATCATACCCAGATTAGATCCTTATGCTTTCATACGTATTTCTTGGAAGGGCTTTGGTTAGGATGTCTGTTGTCTTCCTGCATGATGGGATATGATCAACACTAATAATCTCATTGTCAATTTTTTCTTTAATAAAGTGTCTATCATTCTCCACATGTTTTGTCCTATCATGGTGGACTGGGTTCTTTGCAATGCTTATTACAGCTTTGTTGTCACATAATATTCTCATGTGTGGTTCAAAGGAACTCTGATTTCATCTAGCATCCTCTTTAGCCCCATATTCCTTCACAAATTCCTTGAACCATTGCTATGAATTCAGCTTCTGCACTACTCTAGCCACCACAGACTGTTTCTTACTTCTCCAAGTTACTAGGTTTCCCACACAAAGGAACAGTAGCCTGTAGTTGATTTTCTATCAGACGAGCCACCTGCCCAGTCAGGATCTGTATAAACCTCAATACCCCTGTTTGAGTTTCTCTTGAAGTGAAGCCTCGGCCTGGTGTGCCCTTGAGATATTGGAGGATTCTGTTAACAGCTTTCATGTGTCCCTCAATTGGATTTGACATGTAACGACTAAACTTACAGCATATCCAATGTCGGGTCTAGTGTGAGTTAGGTAGATTAGTTTTCCTACTAGGCATTGATATCTATCTTTATCAGCTAGAGGACTTTCATCTTCACTTCTTCTTATCGGTTCTATGGGAGTAGTGGCTGCCTTGCAACCAAGCATGCCAGTTTCTTGAAGTAAGTCCAATGTGTATTTTCTTTGTGATTCATAAATACCACTTTTCGTTCGGGCAATTTCCATCCCCAAAAAATACTTGAGTTGTCCAAAGTCTTTGACTTCAAATTCCTTGGCCAAGAGTCCCTTTAGATGCTTGAGTTAATCATAATCATTTCATGTGATAACGATATCATTAACATAAACAATGAACAAGGCTACCTTCCCTTGTTTGTTTGACAAACATTTTGTGATCTGATTGGCATTGGTTGAATCCATCTTCTTTGATAACTCGAGTCAACCTATCAAACCATGCTCTTGGAAATTGCTTAAGGCCATATAAGGATTTCCTGAGCTTGCACACCATGTTTGAGGTGCTGGATGATTCAAGTCCTGGAGGAAGTTGCAAATAGACTTCTTCTTCCAGCTCACCATTCAGGAAGGCATTTTTAATATCTAGTTGATGGAGTGGCCAATCTAAATTTGAAGCTAGAAAAAGTATAACTAAGACTTAATTCATTTTAGCCACCGGTGCAAAAGTCTCTTCATAGTCCACTCCATATGATTGGGTAAAGCCTTTTGCCACCAACCGAGCTTTGTACCTGTGAATTATTGAGGAAATGATCGTTTCATTTCTTGAATCAGAATGGTTACAATTCTGGTTTAAATACAACATGCCCTAGTCTAAGAAAAAAAACCAGAATTAAATAGGAAGGATTTACTTTACAAGGTCCCTTGGTATTCACTACAGCTGTCCTATTAATTACAGAATAACCAGTCAATAAATGACTTATTCTCAGCCACAATTTGGAATCCAACACTCCCCTTCAAGCTAGGTAGTAGATGTTAATCATGCCTAGCTTGGACCTTAAGTTCTCAAAATTAGATTTGTGAAGGGCCTTGGTCAGTATGTCTGCAGTTTGGTTCTTGGAAGGGATGTATTCCAACTTGATAATTCCACCATCTATCTTTTCTTTTATGAAATGTCTGTCTATCTCCAGATGTTTCGTTCTATCATGGTGGACTCGATTTTTTGCAATATTGATGGTTGCTTTGTTGTCGCACCAGAAGCTCATGGTGCAATCTGTTGGTACTCCTAATTCCTTAAGCATTTTCTGCAACCAAATTCCCTCACAAATGCCATGAGCCATCACTCTGAACTCAGCCTCTACACTACTTCTTGCCACCACCGACTGTTTTTTACTTCTCCAAGTAGTCAAGTTTCCCCACACATATGTGCAATACCCACTTGTTGACTTGCGATCAGTCAATGAACCAGCCCAATCTGCATCTGTGAACACTTTCACACTCCTAATTGGGTCCTTTTTGAAGTGAAGACCTTTCCTGGGTGTCTTTTTGAGGTACTGCAAAATTGGAGTCACAGCTTTCATGTGATCTTCAGTGGGCTTATTCATGAAATGACTTACCATACTCACTAAGTAACCAATATCCAGTCTTGTGTGAGTTAGGCAAATTAGCTTTCCTACCAATCTTTGGTATCTCTCTTTATCAACTTGGGGACTGCCTTCTTGTTCTGCCAACTTAAGGTTATGTTCCATCAGTGCATCTGTTGGCCTGCACCTAACATTCCTGTTTCTTCCAACAGGTCTAGCACATATTTTCTTTGGGATACATAGATTCCATGTTCGGAACAAGCAATCTCCATCCCAATAAAATATTTTAGGTGTCCAAGGTCCTTGACCTCAAATTCTTTAGCTAGAAATCTCGAGTTCTTCTATCTCTTTGTCATCATTGCCTGAGATTATGATGTCATCCACATAAACAATAAATATTGCCACCTTTCCTTACAAAAATTGTATGGTCGGTTTGGCATTGAGTAAAGTCATGACCCTTAACAACTCGGGTTAGTCTTTCAAACCATGCTCGTGGGGATTGCTTAAGACCGTAAAGTAATTTCTGGAGCTTGCATACCTTGCCAATTGTTTGGGGAGTTTCTAGGCCAGGTGGTATTTTCATGTATACCTCTTCTTCAAGTTCACCATTTAGAAAAGCATACTTGATGTCCAGTTGGTGTAAAGGCCAATCTAGATTTACAGCTAAGGAGATAATGACACGAACATAATTTAGTTTTGCAACTAGAGCAAATGTTTCTTCATAGTCCACCCATATGATTTGGTGAGCCCTTTTGCCACCAAGCGGGCTTTATACCTATTCAAACTCCCATCAGCATAGTGCTTTATTGAGAAAATCCATTTACACCCAGCTGGTTTTTTTCCTTCTGGCAGCTCCACAAATTTCCATGTTCCATTCTTGTCTTGTGCTTTAATTTCATCTTCCACTGCAGCCTTCCATTCAACATGTTGGACAGCTTCTTCAACATTTTTTGGAAGTTTTATGTTATCCAATATGGTGATAAAGGCCCTGTATTCTTGTGACAGATTTTCTATGAGATACATAACTGCCTATTGGATGTTGAGTGCATGATCTCACTGCTTTCCTCACAACAATTGGTAAGTTAAGATCATTCTCATTTAGACCGCAATTATCATTAGGCTCAACAACAATATTACCTGGTAGAACTTCTAAATCTAAATTAAGTTCAGAAATTTGGGTTGGCCTTGGAGATGTGCAGATTTCTTCCTCCTTTTGAGTTTTCTTCTTCCTTGTGTACACTAGTAGTTCTTTTTTCGGTTCTGTCTAGGATCTGGTTGCAGGTTCTGTTGTTTCTCCAATCACAAGGTCAATTTCTGGTTCTACAACTTGCTGTTGTATGGAGGTCTGTTCTGTTTCTAAAAAATGCTACAAATTTTGCTGCTGCTGCAAATTCTGTTCCATTTCATGTTGCAAATATTGTTCCATTTCCCAAGGTTGGGATTCTGCTATGTTTTGTTCTCTCTCCCCCTGAAGGCCAACTTTGGGGTAGAGAGGTTGATTTTCAAAGAAGGTTACATCCATGGAATGGTAGAATTTTTTGTTTATGGGGAAGTAGTACCTGTATCCCTTCTTATTTGGTGGGTATCCTAAGAATATGCATTTCAGGGATTTGGGCTCTAATTTTCCTTTGTTAGGCTGGTTGTCATGCACAAATGCAGTGCAGCCAAAGACTGTAGGAGGCATGGATGAAAGAATTTTAATGTGTTGGTAAATGGATAGAAGGGTTTGTCAAGGGGTTTGGAACTTGAGGGCTTTAGAAGACATTTTGTTTATTAAATATGATTCTGAAAGGATGGTTTCACCCCAAAAATGATTTGGTACATTAGTTGATAACATAATGGACCTAGTAACCTCCATGAGGTGCCTATTTTTCCTCTCGGCAACACCATTTTGTTGTGGTGTCTTCACACAGGTGGTTTGATGAATTATTCCATGTTTGAGAAGGTGAGATTTAAGGGAATGTGATAGTATTCACGACCATTGTCAGTTCGTAGGACTTGGATTTTGGTTTGGATCATATTGTTGAAGTTCTCAAAGATTTCTCCCATTTTAGATTTTTCTTTCATAAGGAACACCCAAGTAACTCGTGTATGATCATCTATAAAGGTCACAATCCATTTTGAACCAATTATGTTCTTAACACGGGAAGGTCTCCAAACATCACTATGAATTAATGAGAAAGGTTGGGATGGTTTATAAGATTGAGGAGGATAATGGTTGCGTGAGTGTTTGGATAATTGACAGATTTCACATCGAAACAAATTTGAACTTTTATTGAATAGAGAAGGAAACATTTTTTCAAGGTACATAAAGTTTGGATGTCCTAAATGATAGTGCCATAACTGCTCTAGAGCAGTTACTGCACTGACTTATGACACAATAAACTGCTTACATAAAAAATAAATGCCATACAAATTCAGTTCCCACTTAAAATTCTAACTCTTGACCTCCTCTTATAATATTTAGTTATAAGAGGCCTAACACATTGCTGACTTGTGATGGTCCCCAAACATCACTATGAATTAGAGAGAATGGTCGGGAAGGTTTATATGGTTGAGGTGGGTAGAGGCTGCGGGTATGTTTGGATAATTGACAAGTTTCACATTGAAACAACATCTGATTTTTATTGAATAATGTAGGAAACATTTTTTTCAAATACATAAAATTTGGATGGCCTAGTCTATAGTGCCACAACATTGCAGAATTTTCACTACTCATAGGAACTGTTGCACAAGAGTTGGTCTTGGATTCGGTTTTCGATCCTTCAGTTTGGTGTATAGAGTCCAGCACATTTTTTAGCATTACTAATCGTCTTCCCCAATTCCAAAATCTGAAATTCACACAGCTTAGGGAAGAATTTAGTAACACACTTCAAATCTTTTGTTAGTTTGCTGATGGACAGCAACCTACAGTCAAGTTTAGGCACATATAGTACTTAATTGAGGGTAATATTTTGTGAGATAATGACTGAAGCTTTACCCATGACCTTAGAACAAGTACCATCAGCTATTCGAATTGTGAAGTTATTTTGACATGGAGAATAATTATTAAACACAGTTAAATCTCCAGTCATGTGGTCAGATGCTCTTGAGTCAACAATTCATGAGTTTGGTTTTTCCTTGCTCGTGTTTAGGGCATGCAAGAAATTACCTTTTTGTGCCACAGTAGCTGTACCAATTGTTTGCTGCAACATTTTTTGTAAAGCTTCCATTTACTCATTACTGAATGGGGATGAGTCAGATTTTACCTCAGCTGTGTTCCCTCTGTTGTCCCAGTTTCTGATTTGTTTCGCCTCTGTGGGCCTGCCGTTAATTACCCAACATGTGTCCTTGGTGTGACCTGGTTTTCTGCAGTGGTCACACCAGGCCCGAGTTTTCTACTGAAATGGGCGAGACTGATTTCCCTTTGCTGCTATTGCTGAGCCTTTGATGGATGGGGCTGTGATGGATTTTCCAAGCATCACTTTCCTCCTGCTTTCCTCCCTTCTCACTTGCGAGAATGCTTCCCGAATTTTTGGAAGGGGTTTGGTTCCAAGGATTCTACCACGAACTTCATCAAGTTCTGTGTTCGGCCCCAAAAGAAATTTTTAAACTCTATCATTCTCCACTAAATCTTTGTACTTGTTCTTATCCTCGGTGCAACTCCATTCAACTTCATCATATACATCAAGTTGTTGCCAGTGACGGCTGAGTGTATTAAAGTATTCTGTGAGACTGTGACAGACAGATCGCCTTGTCGCAAATCATGGAGTATGTTCTTGATTACAAACACTGTAGACGTATTGTCTACATTGGAATATGTTTCCTTCACTACATCCCACATCTCCTTGGCTGTGTCATAGTACATGAAATTTTCCCCAATTTCATTGGTCATGGTGTTGAGCAGCCATGACATTACTAGGCTGTTTTCTAGCTGCCATTTTTCGAGTTTGGGATCTCCTTTTTCTGGATTTTTGGAGTCTCATGTGATATGCCCTTCTTTCCCTTTTCCTTGAAGGTAGATTCTAATTGACCGCACCCATTGATTGTAATTCTGGCCATTCAGTTTGTGACCAGTGATAAGAAGAACATGTCCTTCAGTCAACCTGTTGGCTGAATCTTCTGGTTTGGTTTCTTCCATAGGTGGCAGCACTAGTTTTAGGGATGGTTCAGATCTTGTGCTCTGATACCATGCAGAATTTTGGGTATTTCTTATTGATTATGAAACTGATACAGAGAGGTATCTATAGACTACAAGTAATTGAATATGTGCATTAATCTAGCCTAAAAACTAGGAAAAAGTAAATTCCTATAAATGCTGTAACTGCTGCCTTAATCTATTTACCATTTATATAATTGCTGGCTACTGCACAGTCAGAACCTGATGAGTCTGATTTGATATGTGCATATCTTCAACACATTTCATTTTATATTCATGGTTTACTTCAAGAGCCTCTTATCAAGGTATGAACACAATTTTAGAAATGCAAATAGGAAATGTTTTCACAAAGTAAACGACCCCCTAGATTATCAAAGCATGTCCTGTAGTTTTAGACATACCAACTATTTCAAGTTTGGTTAGGTGGAAGAATAACATGTTTTTACAAGGGAAAATCAGATTATATTTTTATAGACTCCATCATAAAATTTACTCATTTATAAAACTTAATGTAATAAGGAGTATGATTTAATTTGACTTGCAATCTTAACAGGCAAATCAAAGAAAATATACGCATACATAATTGTGTTTTTGGTAGACAGCACACAAGGATTCAAAATGATACCAGTGTTTTTCCTGAAAATGTGATAGGTTCACTATCTGGACTGATTGCAAACGAAAATACGCATAATGCATAAGCTGATTTATCATCATATGCCATCAACAGATTGTTGAGACCTGCAAAAAGATCAGAGGAATGAGTAGATCAAATTCTGTGAGATATCCTGAAACCCAAGAACAAAAAAATTGAAAACTACTCTACAAGTATGCAGTTATGGCACAACCTTCATGACCAATCTTCTGGAGAAACCATTTGCTGCATGATTTTAACAAAACAATAAGACATTGATCATCTGTAGTATACAAAATATTAATATTGTATCCTAATACTGAAAAGTGAAACGAATTTAAAATATTTAACTTTCTGATGCTTTAGGAAAAAGTATACTTTTTGACACCCACACCCAGACACACACATTAAGCTTAAAAGAATTCAGATGAATATGCTTTTATATTCAGAATTCAAACATCCAATACCAATAACCAACATTGATTAGATACTACATATTCATACAGGATATATGCATAAATATAACAGTCACCAAAAAAGCATCCACCCTACAGAATCACTTAACATAATCAGTAAGAGAAATATAACTTAAGCAAATGCAAAATTATATACATCCTTTATTACAAAAAAGGAGATAGAATATATCACTTCAAGAATTGAACTCCAACTTCATGTAAAAGAAGATACTGTTGTGTTTAATTTGCAATAATTCTAGAAATTCTGAATATGGTGAAGAAGAATATATTTAGAAATGGATCGAATATACATTGACAACCAAAACAAAAAAGGAGATAGAATATATCACTTCAAGAATTGAACTCAAACTTCATGTAAAAGAAGATACTTTTGTGTTTAATTTGCAATAATTTTAGAAATTCTGAATATGGTGAAGAATATCAAACCTAGGTTTGAAGCCTTTATATAACTATATTATTACATAAACAAATAACTGTCATAAATCCTTTCCAGAAAACTATAATTAAAAGAATAAATATCAAAGTACGTTGCAAAATGATATCACAGAAGTCCAACACTCAACATCAAAGGTTTAATAACTATACATAGACAGTATAAGTAATTTTTACAAAAATGTTTAATCATATTTCAGATTCTTACCAAATCATGGTGAAGAAGAATATATTTAGAAATGGATAGAATATCAAACCTAGGTTTTAAGCCTTTCTAGAATTATATTATTGCATTAACAAATAACTGTCATAAATCCTTCCCAGAAAACTATAATTAAAAGAATAAATATCGAAGTACGTTGCAAAATGATTTCACAGAAGTTCAACACTCAACATCAAAGGTTTAATAACTATACATAGACAGTATAATAATTTTTACAAAAATGTTTAATCATATTTCAGAATCTTACCATATCATTGTGCTACTTCTCAAAACATGTTTATACTGTGTGACAAAATGATGAAATATGATAGGACTTTTGTGTAAAACTTGTTTACACGGTAACGGTATAGTTGTTGAAGATAACTACGAACTAAACTGATTATGTAACCAAAATCAGTGTTTTCCACCCCTGATAGCAGTTGACCCCAAAAATGCTATAGCGGTATAGTAGATAGTAGGCTGGCTGCTGTTCTAATTGTTCTTAAACATTTTATAAAATGTATACTATATGTATATAAACACTCAGAAATGAAAAAAATAGTTCAAAGTGCATGACATTCAACATTATCAATTTCTCAAACAAAACATACTCAAGCTAAATTACAGCCTTAATTTTTTTTATATCTTTCAAGCATGTTGACGTTGTCTCCGGTGGGTTTAACCAATGCACACGAGGAAACAGATGTTGATTCTTGTTAAGAGGATGCTGCCGTGACTAAGAGAGGAGGGCGCACAAGACAGGGAGACAGAGAGCAGAAAGAACAATGGCAGAGAGAGACATAAAGGCACTAACACAGAGAGAGACATCGAAGATGCAGAACAGTCACTGGGAAACACACAGCACCGCCAGAAAACGAACACACCCACAAGAAAAAGATACCAGCCTCACTTGCAGGGATGAGTGATAGAGACGAGAAGTGAGAGTTAGAAGATGAGAGATGACAATACGTGAAAGCCATAGTTAAGTCTTCTGAGTGTTGTCAATGGTAGATCACAGAAAATAGCAATTTGTTCAAATTTTGCTAGGGAAGAGTGCTATATTGCTACTATTTAACAACAGTTTATACTAAATAGCATATCGTGAAATAATAAATTTATCGTGAACAGAGCTACATAGCACCAAGTATGCCTCATTCCTGATGGAGAAGAAAACCCTATCTAAAAGTTATTAATTGACCTGACCCCATTCTGTCCTATGTTAGAGAAAATTAAGAGTAGTAAAGAACGGCTGATCAAATGTTGTTTGTCTCCTTATATCTATAATATATGTTTAAAATAAAGTACAAGAAAGATAGGCCCAGATCAATAATTCCTAATAGGCATCAATAAATATTAATAACAATTCTCCAAGAACCTCCATTTTATACCATATTTTAAACCAGCTTTGAGAAATCATATGTTTATTGTTCTTTCCTTTATCATAGTACTGCGCTGTGAGAGATATACAGTTTTTAACTAGTTTCTAGTTATTTTTCTGTTTAAGAACATTGTACAAGCAGGGCTGCTCAAAGCCTATTTGCAGCACGTACTCTATTATTTTTCTGCCTTTTTCTTTTCTGCTGGCACATCAGCATAACTGCCTCTGCAGTTAGTTATAGATGAGTGTAGGTTAACAACCCACAGAGTGTAGGCTAAGACTCATATAAACTATGAAGTCTTGATCACTACTCATTTTTCTATAACAATGTTCAGAATCACAAATCAATATACAAGATGAGTTCAATTTTCTCTGTTTTTCTTCATTTGTTCATCGAATTTCCTATTATTCCTTCTCAATTTCTTACAGACACAGATTGTAGTTTTGGATCTGAAAATCCTGAATATCGTGCTTGGATTCAACAGGATCAGGGGCTTCTCTCGTGGCTTAGTCAACGCTTTCTTGTTCGATAATGACAAGAGTGCAAGGATGCATGCATGCTTATGAACTTTGAGATCACATTCGTGCACATTTCCAGAAATTGATGCGCGTGCGCGACAATTGCAAACTGAGTTGTGCGTGATGAAACTTGTTTATCGTTCAGTTGAAGAGTGTTTGCTTTGTATCAAGGCTCTCATCGATTCGCTCGCCTTTGTTGGTGATGATCTCCTTTTGTCTCAGCATATTGATGTCATTCTTGAAGGACTTTGATAGACTCACAAAAAAAATAGAAATAAGTGAACAGTAAAATGATAGATAAAATGGGGATTTATTGATTTATGGAAGAAGGGAGAATTCTGGTAAAGTGTATACACCAGAGCAGAGCTCCTCCAGAGAAAATAATATTCTCCTAATACGATGATAACAATAATTGTGCCTGACCAATGCTCCACTACCCTCCTCAATTTATTCCCCTATGTCTAACTGAAATTTCTAGAATTCTGAGAGTTCCCCTGCCCTTTCATTAATAGAATGATTCTTCTCTCTTTTACCCTTGCAGACATTCACTCTCCACACAACATGTTTGGGCCTATCACTAGTCTTAGGCCGAATAATTCTATCATTACCGCCATCAGGAAATGCAGCCTTGTCCTCAAGGCTGACGGATGGAAACTGACATTTTAGTAATGATTCATCCTCCCAAGTTTTGTCTTCGGCAGCTCTTTCTTTCCAACGCACCAGCCATTGTCACCCCAGCTGTCCTTCTTTCATTACTGATCTTGCAGCCAGCAGTTCTTCAGGTTCTTCCAATTCTTCTGACTCTATTTCTAACCCGTATGGGGTCGGAGCTTCAAAAATACCCACTCACCCACTTCAAATGAATAGACTTTTCTTCTCTTGTCCGCATATCTCTTCATCTGTTCTTGGGCCCTGTTCAAATGATACTTAAGTTGACGTAAGGCCTCATCACGATCAACCAATTCAGCTGCTACCACTTCCACTTTCGTTTCTCCTTGTAAATATCTAACCACGGTGGGTGGTTTACTTCCATACGTTCCCTCAAACGGTGTAGCTCCTGTAAACACATGGAATGTGGTGTTATACCACAATTTAGCCCAATGAATCAATTGTGACCACTCCTTCGATTGCTCCAATGCAAAACAATGAAGATTTCTAAGCACCGATTTACCACCTCCGTTTGCCCATCCTTCTCCGGATGATATGACAAACTCATACTCAACACTGTTCCTTGTAAGCGAAACAACTCTTTCCAAAATAGACTCACAAACAATGGATCACAATCACTGACAATGGATTGTGGAACCCCATGAAGACGCACCACCTCTTTAATAAAAACTTCAGCCACCTTCCTCAAAGTATATGGATGTTTTAGGGGAATAAAATGTCCTTACTTGGATAATCTATCCACCACTACAAAAATAGCTTCCAACCCCTTCGACTTTGGAAGACTAGTGATAAAATCCATCGAAATATCATCCCAAATTCTCTCTGGAATTGGTAGGGGTTGTAACAAACCAATAGGAGAGGACGCAACGTACTTTTGACATTGACACTCGTCCCAACTCTGCACAAATTCCTGAACTGACTTTCTCATTCCTACCTAATAAAGATTTTCTGCCATACTTTGATACGTGCGCAGAAAACCTGAGTGGCCACCTGTTGGAGATGAGTGAAATTCCTTCAACAATAAAGGTATACAACCTGAATTTTAGGATAACACCAGTCTGTTACAATAGATAAGTATTCCTTTGATTAATTGGAAGTCTGGCTGGGATGCAGGGTCCTATTGCAGCTCTGTTATCACCTTCTGCAATTAGGGATTATTCATAATTTCCTGCTGAATTTGTTGCTCTTGCATACATATTTGGACCCAGTTTGTACACCACTTCAAAGTGATAGCCCAAAAATTTTGCTATCCAATTATGTTGATCAGCCGTAGTGATGCGTTGTTAAAGCAAGTGTCGTAAGCTCTTTTGGTCGGAGTACACCACAAATCTTTCCAACAAATACGAACACCAATGTTGAACGACCAATACCAACGCCATCAATTCTTTCTCATACACAGACTTTTAAATTAGTCTTGGATAAAGCTTTGCTGAAATAGGCTATAGGCTTCTTTTTCTGCATTAAAAACGCACCTATTTCTCGTCCGGATGCATCACATTCAATCTCAAAAGGTTGTGAAAAATCTAGGAGTGTTAAAACTGGAGCTTGCACCATAACCCTTTTAAGATTCTCAACAGCCTCCGACTCTTCTGATCCCCAATGAAATCCTTCCTTCTTTGTTAATTATGTCAATGGTTTAGCTATCTTTCCATAGCCAACAATGAATTTCCGGTAATAACCAGTCAGCCCCAAAAATCCCATCACTCCTTTGACATTATGAGGGATTGACCACTCCAATGCTATTAATCTTAGTTGGATCCACAACCACACCCTATTCTGATATTACATGACCCAAATATTCCACTTATTTACTAGCAAAATTGCATTTTTTTTCTATTAGCGACAAAACAGGGATATTATAAAATCTCCATCACTTGAGATAAATGTGCTAAGTGCTCTTTCCATCCCTTACTATATACTAGGATATCATCAAAAAATACCAAGACAAACTTACGGAGGCGTGGCTTGAAAATCTGGTTCATGGTGGATTGGAAAGTGGCTGGTGCGTTCTTCAATCCAAAAGGCATCACTAGAAACTCATAGTCCCCCTCATGAGTTCAAAATGTTGTCTTATCACATCCCCTTCTTTCACCCTTATTTGGTGATAACTGGATTTCAAATCAAGTTTTGAGAAATACTTCGTTCCATGTAGTTTATCCAATAATTCATCAACTACAGGAATTGGATATTTATCTGACACTGTAATGTTATTCAATTCCCTGTAATCAACACACATCCTCCATGGCCCATCTTTCTTTTTAACTAAAATGACAGGACTAGAAAATGTGCTAGAACTGTTTCGAATTATACCTTGGGTCAGCATGCTCTGAACTTGTTTTTCAATCTCTTCCTTATGGTGGTGAGGATAACGATATGGCCTAACACTCACAGGACCTGCATCTTTGTATTCTCTTCAAAAACTCCCTTAAAATTCTCAAACAAGTCTTGAAGCTCTTGTTGTTGGTCCTGAGTTAGCTCCTGCAATTCTTGATTTGCTGTTTGAACCAATTCTTCTTCCAATAAACTATGCAGTGTTTAGAATTATTGGGCCTAAGACTAGTGAAAGGCCCAAACCTGCTGTGTGGATAGTGTATGTCTCTGCAAGGGTAAAAAGAGAAGAATCATTTCAGTTTGTGCTCGAGGTGCTTTAGAATTGACCAAGTCTTTTGTAGTGAAGAACTGACCATGTAATTCCACAATTTTTCCTTCCCATTGAAAATTGATGATCATTTTCTCCCAATCAAAGATCACCTTCCCAAATCTTTGCAACCAAGCCACTCCAAAATCATATCCAAATCACCCAATTCTAAGAAGCATCAATATTAGTGGTGAAATCATCTAATTGTACTTCCAATTTTCTACACCTCCCCCTATTGGACACACAGTGGCCGTCTCCCAACCTTACAATCATCGATCTTCTTTGTTCTACTGTTAACCCCAACGCAGTAGCCACATGAGATGAAACAAAATTGTGACCGGCGCCGCTATCAATTAAAACCAAAATGGAAACCCCTTTTAGACTTCCCTTGAGGCGCAAAATGGTTGGAGGAGTATTATCTAATATTTCTTTGCTTCAATAAGACCAAACAATCCCATGGAATTGCAATCAAGAACTTCATCCTCATCCTTCTTAGCTTCTGTGGCAATCACCTCACATTTTTCGTTAATTGTCTCGCCGTCTCCCAAAATCACCAATTGGAGCTGCTTTTCAGCACACTGCAAAGAGGATGGTATTTTCCCCACATTGAAAACACAACCCTCGTGTATGCCGCTCCATCAATTCCGAATACGGCAGATGCTTGAGGCTACGGTTGCGGTCTCCGCTGACCCTTCTCCCTTCATCATTTCCAAATCTCACCGTATTCTGAGAAGTGCTCGTGTTCGCATTTGAGGAGGATTGGGTCAACTTGGTTTTGTTGTGCACTGACCCAATTAAGTTATTATTAAACCCACTTCTAGGTCGGGTCGAACCTGGGTTATAATGAGATCCAGATCCTTTCTTCTCATTGGACCCCAATCCACTTGGCCCACTTCCCTTCCAACTCCGAAGCCCACCTACACTACCTCCTATTGAAATTAGAGACCCATGTAATTCTGTTTCGACATCACAAGCAATCTTCATCATTGCATTCTTGTTTGTGGATTCAGTGTACGCATCTTTGGACGAATGTCGTTCTTGAATCCTCCCATGAAGTACACAAGGTACTGCCCCTTCGGTAGCCTTTCTACTTGTGACGACACATATTCGAAGGTGATAATGTATTCATCAATTGTTCCCGTTTGTTGCAAATCTTTCATCTCTTCAAAGGGGTTATCACTTTGTCTTCCACCATACCTTTCAATTAAAGCTTGTTTCAGCTTCAATTAATTCAAATCGTCCTCTGTCTCATGCAACAAATTAAACTAGTGAACTGTTGTTCCCTCCATGCTTAGCTTCGCCAATCTAACCTTCACCTCCTCCGACGTCCCTTGAACTTCAAAATACATTTAAGCTCGCGTGATCTAGGACACAGGATTGTCACCATCAAATGATGGTAACTCAACTTTCTTCACTGTCATCTTATACTTTGCCACTGAGTCCTCAAAATGCGCACGTTGTTCCCCCGTTCCGCTTAGAAATAAGTGAATAGTAAAATGGTAGATGAAATAGGGATTAATTGATTTATGGAAGGGAAAATTCTGGTAAAGCTTATAAACCAGAGCAAAGCTCCTCCAGAGAAAATAATATTCTCCTAATACGATCATAACAATAATTGTGTTTGACCAATGCTCCACTACCCTCCTCAATTTATTCCCTTATGTGTAACTAAAATTCCTAGAATTCAGAGAATTCCCCTGTCCTGTCACTAATAGAATGATTCTTCTCTTTTTTACCCTTGCGGACATACACTCTCTAAACAACAGGTTTGGGCCTTTCACTAGTCTTAGGCCCAATAATTCTATCAGACTTCCACAAGATTACAGTCCTGTAATATTCGTTATTGAGAGTAAGTTTGAGTTAATTCGACTTGAGAAGGTCAAAGCTCCTCTTCTTTCTTGCGCATGAAATGCAACTTGACAACTTCAAACAAGCCACAATTGTTGAAATGACGTCAATTAACCTAACGCAGTCGAAAAACAACACTGATTCGATTTCACAACCTAACGAAGCTTCTGCAGATCAAGTTTCGTCTCAAGGTCCACAAGCATATGATTCTAATGGATCGACTTAAATTGCATCTAATTATGGAGGTTATGGTTGTGGTGTTCGTGGAGGTCACGACTGTGGTAGAGGATGATTCAATAATGTTCAATGTGAGGTTTGCTTTCGTTTTGGTCATACTGCTTCAATTTGTTAGCATCACTTTAATCAGCACTATTCTAATTCATTTGCACCAAATGGGTATTCCTATGGCAATCCTAACACCTGGACCCAGCCTAAACCTCAACCACGCCCTACCATTCCACCACCTAATGCCATGCTCACCAATGCCCCTGCTGCTACCTCCCACCACAACCCTAACAACTCCTGGTTCCTAGACTCTGGTGCATCCTTCCATGTCACAAGTAACTCTCAGAATATTCAACAATGTGTACCTCAGAATATTCAACAATGTGTACCGTTTGATGGACCTGGCCAGATTTTCATAGGGAATGGTCAACGTCTGCCTCTAGGTAGTTAATTCCAGATAGTGATGCGTCGCAGCCAACCCCAAAAGTGGGATAGTGGGTTAGGGCGTTCCTAGATAGGCGGGATCTCGTCGGGAAACACTGGGATTAACTACCTCTCTGCCTATCCTTTCCTCCGGTTCTACTCGTTTTCCTTTTTCTACTAATCTGACTGTTTCTTTAGTTTTACACAAATTACTTCATATTCCTTCTATAACAAAGAATCTCATTAGTGTTAGTAAATTTGCTAGGGGTTATTCTATTTACTTTGAATTTCACTCTAATCATTGTCTTGTCAAATCTCAGGCCACCAACGAGGTGCTACTAAAGGGCTATGTAGGACAAGATGTCATAAACTTACTACAATGTAAAATAAATAACACTTTTATAAGGTCTTAAATTATATGGTAATAAGAAAGATAAAGACCACCTGAGTACAATGATTCAATGATTCAGGAGGAACGGGAACTTACATATACGGCCCTGCAAAAGTTTGAATGTAGAATTAAAACCAGTACCAAGTTGTACAACACCAATTTTCAATACATGAACAACAAGAAAATTATATCTACCTGGAAGACCCTTCAAGGCATTGAAACAGAGGCATGTGTCTTCAACCAAAACAGGTCCTTTAACCTTGCCACAAATAAAAATAATGAGAAAGCTAATATAGGGATTAAAGGACGAAACCAACCTAAAACCATACTTCTTGTTGTTTCAAATAGGTAGCTCGGTTGATGAGCTAAGCACCAAAAGTGTTTTTAGTAGGTGGTCTAAGGTTCGAATTCCAAAAACTAATATAACCACTAACATTTGCCTATAAAAAAGATACAAACCTAGGTGTTTCTTTGGTAGAAAAATAGTAACTTGAGTACCTGAAGTGCAGCCAAACGAGCCTTCTCTTTGGAGATATCTTCAGGCTCTCCTTGCAACTCAGGCACTACAAAATACAAAAAAATAATAATTGTAAGAAGAATGAAAAACAGGAAAAATAAAAAAGAATTAAAAGTAATAAAACCTATATAAGCCGATTTTTCAAAAAGACCATGAAGAAATGCGGGAAGAGTAAAGATAATCAACTCAAATGATAAACATGTAGGAAGAACCAACAAAAAATGGGAAAAGAAAGATTGAAAGGAAAGGTTGGTATTACAGTCAAGTTTGAGGGATTGAAAAGGAATGGAGTGACCCAAGATGGCACGAACTTCTTCAAGCTTTTTGGCATTTCCAGTAACAAAAGTAACTGGACGTGGCAGTACCAACCCAGAAGCAGCAAATTTTATAGCAGCCATTTCCCAAATCTTCTTTGATTTTTCTGGGGTTCCAGGAAGAAAACATAATCACCAACAATGTCAACCGACATGACTTCAATTTTATCACTGGATAAGTGGATATATAAATACAAGAGGGAATATACCTACCACGGATAGGGGTGTGTACAAATATGGTTAATTGGATTATATTGATAAATTAGATTGCACTACACCACAAAAAACCAAACATTTAAATGGCTCATGAATTGAACCACATATTTAAAACAATTCAGTTCACCAAACTTAATTCAAAAACCATTTTAACAATTTTACACTTTTTTTAACCTCAATTAAGATTTTTTTTTCTTACAAAATTTTTTAAATTTATTTTTCTCGAAAAAAAGTATAGGAAATATTGGAACTTTTTTTTTTCAAAAAAAATAAAAAAATTAAATCAGAAGAATTGATATCAGGGAAATTTTTTATATTTATTTTTCGCAAAAAAAATTGATATTTTTTTATCAAAAGATTTTCAAAATTATTTTTCCAAATAACTATTTTGAAATCGATTTTAACTACAAATTTGTTCAAAATATTAAAGTAGTTTATATTTATAAATCAGTTTTAAACCGCTTCAAAACTGCATTGAACTTAATTTGAATGTGGTTTTAATCACAAACCATCAAGCTAAACAAATACAACAAATACAACAAATCAACAAGCAGTTCCCTTTTTTCATTTTCGGTTACAAAAGAAATACAAAATGGATATCATTTTTCTTTCCAATACCAAATAAAATTAGCTAAAAATAAAACCCAAAAGAAAAAGATGAATACAAAATTTGTAGAAACAACTTTTTCCAGAGTTAAACTAAAAATAATTCACATCGGCATTACATAACAAGATTATCATCCTCAAAGTCAAATTGAAGTCTATGTAACAATGAATGAGGGTTGTGTGCAGTCACAACCCTGTTGTACGCAGAGACACTACCTCGGTCATACAATCAAAAGATCGGACGGTCCATATTTCATAATTTACACTACAAGACTATCATCCTCAAAGTCAAATTGAAGTCTATGTAACAATGAATCAGGGTTGTGTAACCCTGTTGTACGCAGAGACACTACCTCGGTCGTACAATCAAAGATCGGACGGTCCATATTTCATAATTGGATTTTTTGTTTTAAGAAAAATCAAAATTTGCCTTAAAATCAGGACCGTTCGATCACTAGTCAGACTGTATGTAATCCAAATCCATGTAACAACAAGAAAAATCTTGCTTTTCCTTTCCACATTATGACACTAATGTAAATATAACGTTAAGTTTGATATCTCAATTTTTTTTGCTATAAAATGTGAACAACACAATCCATTTTGTACTTACATACAGATTCTCTCTATCCTCAAGTCATTAACATTCAATCTAAGGGAATTTATCTAAGCATATATAAAGAATAACGACAGGCCAAACTATGAAGAGTGTCAAGTGTGATGAGTAGGCTATAATGTTGATACCCTGAGTCAGAACTTGTATCAAACACTTGGTGTACAAACAACAACAAATGAAATGAATCAAATAAATAAACGAATAAACAAAAATGTTGAGACTAGAATTCGCTACTACACAGGTTATTCATGTATTGGAATAGAAAACAAAGAAGATAATACCAGGGAATGAATGATGGAGAATTTTGGACTCAGCGTTCGCTACTCCCGAATAAAGACACTGAAACTTATGTTTTGAATTGAACTGAGTGTACATGTAGCAGTTTAGTTCGGTTCGGTTCGAGAACTCAAGCCCTGAATCCATCATTGTCTTTGGTTTTAACTACTTTCTAACTGACCCGAACCGATTATTTAGACATCATTTTGGTCGGTTTAGTTTTAGAACCCGAGCCTTTAACCCTTTGTAGTTGAAACTACTTTTTAAATGACCTAAAGTTCAAACCAATTATTATTTGTAAATTTACATCAAAAAAACAAAATTATTATTTGTTTTTCGGGTTGGTTTGACAAGAAACTCATATGGTACGAATTTTTTTATGTGTCCATGATTAATTGGTTTTAGATTTAAATTTTAAAATGAAAATGAAATATTTTTTGTTTAAATATATTATTGGTCCATGTAAATATAACTTTTTTTGATTTTGGTCCTCGTAACTTTTTTTTTTTGTTTACATCCTTGTAATATCAAAAAAAAAGATTATTTTTGGTCTTTAACGTTAAGTGGACGTTACAAAAACGTTAACTAACAAACAGAAATAGTTTTTGGTCCCTGTAAATATAACATTTTTCAGTTTTAGTCCCTGAAAAATATTTTTTTTGAATTTCATCCCTGCAATATTCAAAAATCTCCTTAAATATAAAATAACATACAAATTGATCTTTATTAATAATAAACTTATGCCAAGTAATGTTTAAAATATTTTCACTTCAATAATTTAAAATTTATTAATCTTCTGTTTTATTTATTTATTATTATTAAATTAATTTTTATTTTCTATTTCAAAAAATCACTAAAATCTTCTGTTTTATTTAATTATTATTATTAAATTAATTATATTAGTATAAAATAATGATTAAAATAATTTTAGATTTAAGATTTATAATTTAACTAAAATCTTCTTTTACGCTTTAGATTTGTTTTATTATAACTTAAAATAAATAAAATATATATTAGGTGATAGATTTATTTTAATCATTATTTTATAATAATATAATTGTAGTTAATATTATATTAATTTTATTTTAATTATAATATTATATTATATATTTATTTTAATTATATTATATTAAATTAATTATATTATATTACATTATATGTTTATTTTAATTATATTATATAATTAATATACAATTATATTAATATACAATTATACAATTATATACATTATACAATTATATTATTATTAAATAATAATTGTATATTAATTATATTATATTATATTATATTATATTATATTATATTATATTATATTATATTATATTATATTATATTATATTATATTATATTATATTATATTATATTATATTATATTATATTATATTATATTATATTATATTATATTATATTATATTATATTATAATATATTATAATATAATATAATATAATATAATATAATATAATATAATATAATATAATATAATATAATATAATATAATATAATATAATATAATATAATATAATATAATATAATATAATATAATATAATATAATATAATATAATATAATATAATATAATATAATTAATATACAATTATTATTTAATAATAATATAATTGTATAATGTATATAATTGTATAATTGTATATTAATATAATTGTATATTAATTATATAATATAATTAAAATAAACATATAATGTAATATAATATAATTAATTTAATATAATATAATTAAATTAAACATATAATATAATATTATAATTAAAATAAAATTAATATAATATTAACTACAATTATATTATTATAAAATAATGATTAAAATAAATCTATCACCTAATATATATTTTATTTATTTTAAGTTATAATGAAACAAATTTAAAGCGTAAAAAGAGATTTTAGTTAAAGCGTAAAACTGAAAAGTTATATTTACATGGACCAAAAACTGTTTCCGTTTGTCAATTAACGTTTTTGTAACGTCTACTTAATGTTAAGGATCAAAAATAATCTTTTTTTTGATATTACAGGGATGTAAACCAAAAATAAAAAATTACGAGGACCAAAATCAAAAAAGGTTATATTTACAGGGACCAAAAACATATTTAAACCAACATTTTTTATGTTTGATATGTATGTAGTCTCTACAAAATTATGATATTTAAATTTAGTTTCTAAAATTTTTTTATTGATTTTTAATTTCTATTTTAATTTTATAGATATTGTTTTGAGAGATTAAAATGTAAAAGCATATAATAATTGTAAGAGTTGATTGAAATAATACATGATGAAATAGTCTCACATTGTCTAGTATTATAAAGAAAGAGGGATACCAAAACTATATATGGCTCTAGTTCTTCATTGCAAGATGCACCAGCTAGAAACACTTTAAGCTTGTATATGAAGTTTCAATAACACAAGAAATGGGGTTTGAATTGTGTTATTACTTGTTAAATCAGTTTTTAAATTTTAATTGTAACTTGGTGATTAAAGCAATTTGAAAATAAAAACAAAGAGAAAAAGAAGAACACACAAGGAATTTTATACTGGTTCACCACCAATCTGGTTGGCTATGTCTAGTACCTTCACCTGAAGGATTTCTTTCAGTAATGCAACCTGAATTACAAAAACCACTTAACCTCACCCAGTTAAGTATTCTCAACTTTCTAGTTACAACTGCATCACGTTGAGGGAAATACAATAGCCACTAACGGGCCAAGTTATAAGTGTTTGTTTGGTTTGTGTTTGACTCTCAATGAGAAGATATGTATGTGTCTAACACTATCTAGCACTTAGATAAATATCTGTGTTATACAAGTGCTTAATGTTCAAACAATAATTATGTTTGAATTTGTTCTATGTATTTGATGTTGATCAAAATGTTTGATGTTCAAAGTAGGATCAATATTGTTTGTATCAATGTTTTTCAAAGTTCTAAATCCATAATTTCTTCAAAGTATTTGATGTTGTTCTTCAATTTTGTCCAGACTTAACTTTTCATATTTTTTCAATTTTTGCAAAGTAGTTTCATGAGAATTGTTGTATGATTTTTCAATTGTAGTTCTATTGTTCTCATGTGTTGTTATTTTTTCTTAAATAAAGAAGAATTCCTTTTATACTTAAATATGGAACATATGTCTTGCTTCAATATTGAATTTAAACATTGTCTTGTTTCAATTTTGTTTATATTTGAATCGATGCTTTGAACCAGTGCGATGTTGTGTTGCTTCAGTCTTGACCGTTTCTACAGATTCGAATTTCTTATGATTGTTGTCAGTGATGATTCCTGTGCAAACAATTTATGCCAATTTAAAAAAATACTTAGCCAATATTTTCATTCGGTGCAATTTGGTAGGTAACAATTGGAACATTCTTTGTATTTTTCCAAGACTTTTTCTTTTTCACATCTTCCATGATCAATATCAGAATTTGGTCTAGAATCCTCTAGATTTCATCAGAATTACTTCCTCAGAGTAATGCACGACTTCCAGAATTGTTTAACTTTTGTTAGAGCCATTGACTTTTGTTAGAGTCAAAAGAATGAAAGTCAGAGTCAGTGTGTAAATACCAGAAGCAGAGTCAGATTGGAGTGTGTCAATATCATAAGCAAAGTCAGATGTTAATGTGTGAATATCAGAGGAAGAGTCAATAATCTGCTTGTGTTGAAATAGCTTTCAAAAATAGAGGCAATCATCAGAGTGAGGGATTTATTGTGAGCAGAGGATGCACATTCAGAGCGCGTGTAGTTCAGTGTCTTGTTTCGTTTCCTCTAACTTCCGTGTTTTATCTGTTTCCTCTCATTGTTCTGTTTTGCGTGTTTCCTCTGATCAATTGTTTCCTTTTATTCTTGTTGTTTCCTCTTATTAGTGTGTTTCCTTTGATTCTGTTGTATCATCTAATTCTGTTGTATCCTCTAAGTTTGTTTGTTTCCTCTAATTCTGTTTGTTTCCTCTAATTATGTTGGTTTCATCTGATTTTACCCGTTTCCTATGATGTTATCTGTTTCCTCTAATTTTACTCGTTTCCTTTTATTTTACTTGTTTCCTCTGATTTGTTCATGGGTCTGAAATGTACCTGTTTGTTCTATTTGTCTACACACTTAATTTAGAACATTAGTACATTAAATTGTTCTCACAAATTTCCTTTTGTTATCAACAAAACTAGAAAGAAATTGTTCTCCAAAACCATCTTGGTTCTAACAGTATCTAACTTTCTTCTTTTCTTTTATACTCTTGTCTTAGAGTATTGTGAAATGTAGTTCAGGTATTTGCTTTGGAGGGTATGTGTGTGCCAATGGCCATGTGGCGTTTGAGAAAAATCTATGTGTTATAAATTTTTTTTACATAGGTTAATTCTCTTGTGGTCATTAAACAACGACCATGTTTTTCTCCAGTTTTGAATTTTCCACGTTATATTCTTGTGTTCCTTTAATTTCTCTATGTCCATTTTTTCCATCATGTGGTATTAGAGCTTTTGGTTCGGTTCATAGAAATAGAATTCTTAGTATCCTTTGTGGTTGCAACATTGTCTTATCTTTCACATCAAAAAAGAAGGGTGATTTTGGAAAAGATTTTTTTGGAAAGGTTATAACTAAGAAAGACTTGGTACTAAAGTGATCCTTTGTGATTCCCCTCTGTTTCCTTGGAACTTACCTGTTGCACAGTTATAGTATGTCAAGTTTTACCCTGAAGTTTGACATAGAGAAATTTGATGAAAGAATCAATTTTGGTTTGTGGAAAATTCAAGTAAATTATGTGTTGATACAATAATTATTACACAAAATGTTGATTTGCACAAGTGCATTGGTTGGCATTGATGTAAGGTGCACAGTGAGATTATGTTGATTACTAAACAACTTCCATAGAAAGCCAATATGAAATTTTCACCATAAATTTTCAACATGGTTTTCGGCATGTAGAAGAAATTTTGGAGTGGTTTAGCTTCAATGTATGTTGAAATAATTAAAAAAGAGATACCAATGCTATATATATTATTCTAGTTCCTCATTACAAGATGTGCTAGTCAAAAAGACTGTAAACTTTTATCTGACTTCTTGTTTTCTTTTATATTCTTGTCTTAGGGTGTTGTGAGATGTAATTCATGTATTTGTTTTGGAGGGTGTGAGTGCGTTGGGCGCCATTAGATGATTGACCGAAGTATATATGTTGTAAAAAATGTCACATAGTGTTATTTTGTTATTGTCATTAGACAAATGTCATGGTTTTTATGTAGTTTTTTAGTTTCCACATTATATTCTTGTGTTGTGATTGTATTTCTTTAATTTCTCTATGTTTTTTTTTTCAAACAATAATTGTAACACCCCAATTTTCACAGTAAAGTTTTTCCTTTTTAAAATCAAACATTTCTCAAAAATCCTTTAAAGAAAATTAATTAACAATGCATTCTAAGGTAAGGAAAACTTCCAAAATGAAACGTTTTATTTCGAATGTAAATTATATTAAAGTAAATAATAAAACAATCAAGGTTTATCGACACTAATAACCCAACTACCCCTAAGCTCATCATACACTCTTAATCGAAGGCAACTGAATATCATTGACCCACTAGCTACATCCAACTGCTCGCATTGAACTAGTAATCAAAGTCATGACTCTGCTACACCTTCAACATGATCTAGAACTCTCCATAAACGAATTCTAATAATCTGGGGCATTCAACCCGGTCCACAACAACTAAAGGAACACCAACCAAAATTAACACATAATAATTAGCAATTATCAAAACATAAGCAACAATTAATAAAGCATGTTTCTCATGCTATCGAACATCACTCGTGTGTCAAAGCTCCCTAATGCAATGCCTATATGTCAGTATATATGATTCCAGAATGTCACCACCTATCTGCAAAGGGTGGTGGATCACCATCTAACATGATCCACAATTGTGAAGTCTTGAAGGACATTCACGACTCTAGTTCCTATTCTAGGATTGTGGGTACCAACCAATTATGGACGCATCACTATGACTCCAATCCATTATGGACGCATCACTATGACTCCAATCAATTATGGAAGTCACTGTGAATTCAACCAATTACGAACATTGATCTGCTATTGCACGTAGGTCAAATAAGAGTTAATAAAAACATAGCGTAAGGCAATAACTCAAGTCGTCTCGCAAGTACTTTTGACTCAATTAACTGAATTTAGAATCAGTAAAAACAAAAAGGGGGCTTTCGAATTTAGGTTCATATAAATTGAGAAAACGAAATTAAAATCATGTATATTGGAATGACTAATCCACTGGTTCAGGAATTTCAGACCCATCACAGATTTTTAAAGGGTTCAATTTCTAGTTGGGATTTTATTCCTGTTTGACTATATAATTGATCAAGCAAACGTTAATCGACCCTATGTGAATTCTGTTGCTTTAACTGGATTAAACATTACAGTAAATGACATATTATAGTTAAGAATTCATTGTCGCAAAAACTACAATTAATTTAGAAACTGAATTCTATAAAACCAAATTTATCAACCCTATTGAGATTCGAATTAAGAAATAAAAATAAAAATATAATCGAATAAAAAGGAATATAATCATCAATGTGAAATTAAAATTATAAAATACACCTCAAGGTCTTGATGAAATCTTGAAACAGTGGATTAATCCTAGAATTTAGTCTTCAATGAAAAATCCGAAAGAGAAGATTAATGTTCTATTGTTTATGAAAAACTTCCCTGAGTATTTGAGTATATATTCCCCAAAAAAAAAAACAGGCTTACTCTAAAAAGACCAAAATGTATAGTACTCGTTTGGAGCTCTAAAAGCTCCAGGCCGAAAAACAAGTGGCCCGATACTAATTATTATTAAGGAAGGCTTCAGGTCATGTAATCAAAAGTTTTGACCAAGCAGAGTTCCGAATTGGGCTTTGACGTCAATATAAAATTTGTAACTCTGACTCTTAGCTTTCCAACGCCTACTCGAACACATCAATCCAATATTCGAAGCTCAAGTTATGGTCTGCATAACAAACAAAGATCAATATGCAAATAATTCCAAGAATAAATTAAATAATTATATTAAAACTCAATTATGATCCAAAGTTTAGAAATATGCTAAAAAACTAACTTAAGCTAAAAAAAAAGCTTTTAAAATGTCAAAGTAGAAAGCCAAAAAGATGTACCCAAATGCATTGATTAAACATCACTATGTATGCATGAACATATATATACTTCCAAATATATATACTCAAGTCTATCACACATTCTAATCGACAATATCTCAAATTTCATCTATTCCTCTTAACCTTTGATCAAGTATATGTTACTAGGTTAAAATGAAATCCTGAGACTTGAACAAGCCTCACCAATTCTACGTACTCTATAAAATCACCCTAGGATTTACTTTCCCCCAAACTAACTCAACACAAATATTTTATACTTAATTAGAATAAACTTACTAACTTAAACCTTTAAAACACCAACATTTTTTTATTTTCAACAATTTTTCCTCAAAAACATGAAGGACCAATTTTTTTATAGTTTGAAAACTCAATCAAAACCATAGAAAGAAATTCTAGAGTCATAAAGCCTAATACGCACCTCTTATATCAAACTAAAATATTTGAATTCTCAAATTCATTTTTCAAAGGTACAATAATTTGATCCAAATTGACAATTTTTATAAACTCAATCATATTCAATTCACAACCATTAGACATTGTTTTTTTGACAAACTATTCACAACATAGAAATGATTATTTAAGATTTTTCAACCACTAATTACAAACTTCAAAGGTATAATAAGTTACAAACTTTTTGAAATAAAGTTTTTTTAGTTTTAAGTTCTTTAAATCACATTTTCTACTAAATATATACTAAGGCCTTTTTTTTTCTTCAAAACAATATTATCAAATATATTTCACATTATACATTTCTTATGAGCTTTCACATTATGTCTAAATCATAAGTTTGAACAAATTTGAAGCCTTTTGCATAAAAATTGGATCTTTAACATAAAATGTTTAAACTTTTAACTCTTTTAACTCTGAACATAAAACTACAATTTTTGTTCCTAATGATTAAAACTTTCCTACAAAATAGTAACTTAAACATAAACAAACCTTAAGACATTATTAAAGTTTTGGAACTTTTCTCTAAATCTTGTAACTTTTCTCTAAATCTTGTAACTTTTTCACCACTTTATCTCAAAAAATGATTTTTCATCAAGAGAAAATAAAACTAACTCTTTCTCTCGAAAATGGTCATTTCCAACTTAAATCAAAACTTTGCAAGCCACGTAACTAGAATACTTACTATATTTTTTTTTTATAACCAATATAATCATAGCAAAAAAAAAATTAATCAAATAAAATACTCATATGGTTCAAAACTTTGATAAAATCCAAATTTAATTTTCTTTATCATAAAGAATCAAAAGAAGATTTTTTTTCTTCTAACTTCTTTAAAATTTATAAAATTCCCGCAACTCAAAGTATGTTGAAATAATTCAACTGTAAACAATTAGTTTTCAATATAACACTACTTTGTTTCAAAAAAAAATTCTAAAAATTTTTTCAAGACCATTTTGTTTCCCTTAAAGTTTTTAATGTCAACAATCATAAATATTTCAAAGTCCGCTCCACCGTTAACTCAGTGTAAACGGTCTCGATTCATTTTCGAGTCTCAAGGAGCTAATTACCTGAACATAGGATTTTAAATACTTTTTTCTCAACATTACATGCTTGAACTCAAATTTACTTTAAAGCTCTTATTTTACAACTTTGAATTTAAAAGGAATTCACCACTTTATTTCCAAACACATTAATGCACAAATTGTCATTTTAATCCAAAAGTTAACACTTAAAACACAAATATAAAAAAATTTCTTAACTATACTAATTCAAATTACTTATTAATATGTTTACTTATTTCTTTATTTTTTTTATTGTTGTTGAACGGTACGACACCTGACTTTGGATATGATAATTCGAGTCTCAAAGGTGTTGGGTGTGCTGTTAATTATTTTACTATGCACAACTAGAATCCAATTAATGGTGGATCAATTTTTCCACAATTCCCTCCGATAAGCATCCTCTCATCATATTCTAACACCGCTATGCATATTCGAACATATAGTGTTCCTAGATATACACCAGTAGATATTATAATTGTTCAATTTTTCCTCTCTGTTAAACTCGTTGATTTTTATTATTTCTGATTATTTTCTTCTATTTAAAATAGTTTGTGTGTGTGTTGGAGGAGGTGGGGCGTTCAACAAAACATCGGAAGCAATATCATATTGAAAATTGATATGAATGGCCAGTGATTTTCATTGGTTTGTTCTGGAAATGGTTGGTATTTGACCTTTTATTTTCATTGGTGAATTGTAGGTATGAGTGCTGGTACATTCAGTCATTTGTAAAATTGAATTTTGAAAACTATTCTAGTAGTGCTATATCGTTTCACACAACAAGGCTTAGTTGGGTTGAATATGATTTTAATTGATATTTGACTTTCGAAATAAGGCTATGGGGCTTATAATCGATTTTTGATTTTGTAGCCAATGTTACTCAATCATGCAACAATTGTATCCCAATTTACGTCATACCATAATTTTAAATGTCCATAAATGAATGTTGCATTGTGTTAAAATGGTACTCAATTAAGAAGGCAAACTGTTTTGGGCAGTTAGTTAGTTATAACTACTTTAGTTAGTTAATTTGTTACTCCAAATTGTAAACAAACTGTATATAAGCCAATGCAAGGTTGGAAAAACAGAGTGGTCAAAATATAGAAAGAAAGCTGCAGTTTTTACTTAGTGCAGAAAAACTGGCAGCATAGCAAATCGATCATTGTAATCATTTTCATCTCATAACTAGTGATAATTCAAGTCGGATCCAGTCCCCCAGACGTAGGAGTTAATCTCTGAACTGGGTTAACAATTGTGTGTGTTCATTTTAGCATTACAAGCTTCAAATTCCGTTAAGAAAGATCAATCTTCGTTTTCAGTTAGAAACGAAGAACGTTCTTGACTTCTGCTGATCAATCCTCGTTTTTCTGAATAAAGCCAAGAACATTCTTGGTTCATTGACTGATTGATCTCCGATTTTCACAACAACTGGTATCAAGAGCATGGGAGTATTCGATTCAAAGGAAGGATGGCATCAACAAATTATGCAATTGAAAAATTCGATGGGAAGAATGATTTTGGGTTATGGCGTCTCAAGATGAAAGCGTTGCTGGTTCATCAAGGTTTGGCAGGAGCACTGGGAGGAGAGAAAGACATGGCATCCACACTACCAGAAAAGGAGAAGAGGGATATCATGGACAAGGCTCATAGTGCTTTAATCTTGAGTCTTGGAGACAAGGTTATGAGGGAAGTGTCAAAGGAGGCCTCTGCAGCAGGTATTTGGCTCTAATTAGAATCTTTATACATGACAAAGTCATTAGCGAATCGTTTGTACTTAAAACAAAAATTATACACTTTCAAGATGCAACCTGGGAGATCAATTGAAAATCATATGGATGAGTTTAATAAGATCATATTAGATCTTGAAAATATTGATGTAAAATTGGATGATGAGGATCAGGCCCTGTTGTTGATAAATTCATTACCAAGCTCTTATGAAAATCTGTGTGATACACTTCTGTATGGTAGAGATTCTTTGTCATTAGAAGAAGTACAAGCTGCACTAATCTCCATAGAATTGAAGAGGAAGTCAGATGGGAAAGAAGAAACCAATGGTGAGGGATTGTTTGTCAAGGCTAAGGCAGGAAAGAAGAATGAAAAACAGAAGAATAAGTTCAAGAATAAAGAAAAGGACAAGTCTAAAATGAGATGTTTCATATGCAAGAAAGAGGGGCATTTCAAGAAAGAATGCCCAGATTGGAAAGGAAAGAAAGGATCAAATAGTGATGATGATTATGGAAATGCATCTATAGCTTCTGAAGGATATGAAAGCTCATAAGTTCTTATAGCAAATTCAACTGAAATCATGGATGATGACTGGGTACTTGACTCAGGGTGTTCATTTCACATGACCTCAAATAGAGATTGGTTTCTTGACTACAAAGAAACTGATGGAGGCAAGGTGATTATGGGGAACAAATCAGCCTACAAGGTAGTTGGAATTGGTTCAATTAAGCTGAAGCTGGAAGATGGAACCATGAAGATTTTGTCAAAGGTCAGACGTGTTCCAGAACTGAAAAGGAATTTAATTTCTCTAGGAATGCTAGAAGAAGCTGGCTGTTCATACAAAGCAGAGAAAGACACTCTAAAAGTCATAAAAGGATCATTGGTAATCATGAAGGGAACAAGGGATCATGGAATCTACCTTCTAAATGGTCAAGCAGTGACAGGAATGGCAGCAGTGGCTAGTCAAGCATCAAGCAAAGCCAGCTTATGGAATCAAAAGCTGAGACATGTTAGTCTAAAGGGAATGCAAGTTCTGGACAGACAAGGCATGCTAGGTGGGGACAAGATCAGTGATCTTGAATTTTGTGAGCATTGTGTGTATTGAAAGATGCATAGGGTCAAGTTCTCTAAAGGGAAACATTGCTCAAAAGGAATTCTGGAATATGTTCACAGTGATCTATGGGGCCCTGCAAAGATTGCTTCACATGGAGGTAACAAGTATTTCATTACATTTCTTGAAGATTATAGTAGAAAAGCATGGATTTACTTGTTGAAAAGCAAGGATGAAGCATTTAAAACCTTTAAAGATTGGAAGTCTATGGTTGAAAATTGGACTGACAAAAGGATTAAAACTCTAAGGACAAACAATGGTCTTGAATTCTGTAGTGAGGAATTCACTAGTTTTTGCAAAGCTCATGGTGTGAACAGACATAGGACTGTAAGGAGCACACCTCAGCAAAATAGACTAGCTGAAAGGATGAATAGAACCTTGCTTGAAAGAATGAGATGCATTCTATCAAATGCAGGGATGCCTGCACAGTTTTGGGGATAAGCTGTCCATACAACTTGTTATTTGATAAATTTGAGTCCTTCTACTGCAATTGAACTCAAAACCCCTTAAGAGATGTGGACAAGACAAGCTGCAAACTACAATCATTTAAAAGTATTTGGATGTGTTGCATACTACCATGTAAATGAAGGGAAGCTAGCCCCTTGAGCCAAGAAAGGGTATTTTGTTGGATATCCAAGTGGAGTAAAATGTTATAGAATATGGTGTCCTGAAAGTAGGAAATGTATCATCAGCAGGGATGTTAAGTTTCATGAGGTTGAGCTATATAAGTCTGTAAACAATGCTGCGAATAAAAGCTCACATCAAATTGAAGATGTGAGGATTGATCTTGAGGTGGAGAAAGATGGAGAGAAACGGAGAACGTTCCTGGAGCAACAGCAGACTCAAATGGACATAACTGAGAGGTTTGATCTTGAGGTGGAGAAAGTTGCAGAAAATCGAAGAACGATCTTGACTTCAGCCACAGAAAAGGAGAACGATCAACAGAAGTCAAGAACGATCTTGACTTCAGAACAATAGCAATCTCAGGAAGACAAGACTGATGCAAACCCAGCAAAACATGCTATGTTTCCAGAGCATGAATTAGATGATTATAACCTCATCAGGGATAGAGAAAGCAGGACATCAAAACCCACTCAAAGATATGGTTATGCAGACATGATCAGCTATGCATTACATGCTGCAGAAGAGATTATACAAGAAGATCCCAGGAACTACAATGAAGCTGTTAGTTCTCAAGACAAAGACAAATGGATTTTAGCTATGACTGAGGAGCTGAAATCACTGGAGATGAACAACACTTGGGAACTCATACCTAAGCCAGCCAACTCCAGAATTGTAGGCAGCAAGTGGATTTTCAAGAGGAAGGAGGGAATTCCAGGAGTTGAACCACCAAGGTTCAAAGCACGACTAGTAGCAAAGGGATTCACTCAAAGAGAAGGTGTAGACTACAATGAAATCTTTTCTCCTGTAGTCAAGCATGCATCTAAAAGGATAATTCTAGCCATGGTACCTAAAGGGTACTCAAAGCATGTGTTTGGAATACAACAAAAGTTCAGAACCATCAAAACCAGTCCAAGGATTTGTAGACTCTGATTTTGCTGGAGATTTAGATAGAAGAAGATCTCTTACAGGATATGTGTTCACAGTGTTTAACAACACAGTTAGTTGGAAAGCTAATCTTCAACATATAGTGGCATTATCAACAATAGAAGTAGAATATGCTGCTCTTGTTGAAGCAGTGAAAGAAGGAATTTGGCTAAAAGGATTGATCACAAAACTTGGAGTTAAGCAAGAATCTGTTTGCATACATTGTGACAGTCAAAGTGCAATTCACTTGATTAAAACTCAAATGTATCATGAAAGAACCAAGCATATAGACATCAAACTTCATTTCATTAGAGATGTCATTGAAAGGGGTGAGATACATGTGGCAAAGGTGCATACAAGTGATAATCCTGCAGACATGTTTACAAAACCTGTCACACTTAGCAAATTCAAACACTGTTTGGATATGCGGCAAATCAAGTCCAGAAACTAAGATCAAGGACTAAGAGGATCTGATTTGAAGAATCATAAGCTGAAGCTTCTCATTTGGTACCAAGGTGGAGAATTGTTAAAAGTGGTACTCAATTAAGAAGCCAAACTGTTTTGGGCAGTTAGTTAGTTAGTTGTAACTACTTTAGTTAGTTAGTTTGTTACTCCAAATTGTAAACAAACTGTATATAAGCCAATGCAAGGCTGGAAAAACAGAGCGATCAAAATATAGAAAGAAAGCTGCAGTTTTTACTTAGTGCAAAAAAGCTGGCAGCATAGCAAATCGATCATTGTAATCATTTTCATCTCATAACTAGTGATAATTCAAGTCGGATCCAATCCCCCAGACGTAGGAGTTAATCTCTGAACTGGGTTAACAATTGTGTGTGTTCATTTTAGCATTACATGCTTCAAATTCCGTTAAGAAAGATCAATCTTCGTTTTTAGTTAGAAAGGAAGAACGTTCTTGACTTCTGCTGATCAATCTTCGTTTCAGCTTCAATCAATCTTCGTTTTTCTGAATAAAGCCAAGAACATTCTTGGTTCATTGACTGATTGATCTCCGATTTTCACAACACATTGAATACGACAACTGCAATACAACATATTCATGCACATTGAATAAAATTCTTAATTAGACAATAATGTAATTGGTAACAATCCTCCATCCATCATTGCATATATGTTTTCTTTTCTCCCTTTTTTTTCCCAATGTATCTGGACATATTAAAGTTCCGTGTGTGATTAGTAGAACTATAGTTAGTTCATTTTACAACTAAGATTCGACATTTCTTCTGATCATTCAGTAGAACTGTGACTTGTGATAATTTGACGACTAAGATTCGACATTTCTTCTAATCATTTGAACAATGGCTTGTGATTCGTATAAACTAAGTGAGACTTCACCTGTGATCATTTGAACTTTGGTTAGTTCATTTGACCACAATGGAATGACCTTTCTTCAGATGAACTACTATAAGGCTTCACTTGTGATCATCGAACCGTAGTAAATAATGTTACAACAATGATTCGACCCTTTCTTCTTTATCAGATGAACTACTGTAAAGCTTCACTTGTAATCATTTGAACTGTGGTTCGTTCATTTTTTTTGTAAATTAAGCGAGACTTCACTTCTGATCATTCGAACAATGGCTTGTGATTCGGATAAACCAAGTGAGACATCACTTACGATTAGTAGAATTGTGTTTAGCTCATTTTACGACTAAGGTTTGACATTTTTTCTAATTCAGATGAACTATTGTGAGGCTTCACTTATGAGCATTCGAACTATGGTTTGTTCATTTTCCGATGAACTAAGTGAGACTTCACTTATGATCAGTAGAACCGTGGTTAGTTCATACAAAAAAAAATCATAAAAATGTGAAATAGGTTAACTAAGCAAGCTAGATTGAGAAAACTACAAGCATATCATGAGTGTGTCCCTCAAAGAGAGAGACATATATGCACCAGCGGATCTTGAACTAAAACATTGGGGTGATCGAAATTTTAAAATTTTAATAGATATATAAAAAAATATAATATTGTATTGCATATAAGAATTTTAAGTTGTAAATTTACAAAAATATATTGGAGAGGTAGTAGATCAAATTTTGGTTTACATTTTTAATAATAAAAAATTAGTTGGAATTTAGGTTGAAAATTTTATTTTATTTTATAATTATAGTAGTTGTTTTTGTAATTTTTTATAAATTATTCCTCCGTTTTTTTTTATAATAGACATCTGGATTATAATTTGGTCTACACAAATTTATGTATTTGGTCCAGGGTCGTCTTAAAGATTTTGGAAACCCTGTTCTAATCTTAAAAATTGAGCATAGTAAAAAAAAAATATAATTTTAATAATTAAAAAAATTGGTAACATAAATTTTAGTCCATATACACATATTAATCTACATTATACAATAAAGATCTATACATACCAATCTATATGCATGCCATTTGATTAGGTTAATTCGTGTAGCAAGAAAAGATGCAAAGATAGCATGTCACCTTCACATATTAGACTCAAATATACATCTCGACAAACAAAAAATCACAATTCAACTCATAAAAACAATTCTACTCATAAAATACCCGATTATAAATCTCAAAATTACAACAACATACACCACAATCTCTATATTAATTAGCATATTTATTAACATATGTCATGTAATGTCTAGTCAAAATTCATCACCGATTAGCATATATTAAACCACAATTATCCCATAGACTTATATAATTTGGTTTTCACAATTTTGTCACAATTTAAAATTATTCATGTTTCAATTTTTTTAACATAAATATTTTTTTTAATAATATTTAACTACTTCCATACATTCAATCAAATTAATATGTAAAAGTTTCATCCAAATTATATGTCATATCACAATTCTACATTTGACTTTGAGAACATTGTTCTATACTCATCCCCATAAATATAGAGAAAATAAAGAGGAATGTCTAATGGAATTGGAAGAGTAATTTTACTTGTTGAGTTTCTGAATCGTATCACCATTCCAAATTGGTCAACAATGATTTTCTTCAAAAATAATTCTAAATCGTGTCTTCACTCCAGCTCGGTGAACAAATATTTCTTCCAAATATAATTATGAAAGGTATGTTTTGATAATGTGACCTTTAGCCAATTCTTATTTTCAAATTGGATTTGAGCAATTCTTCTAGAATCATATGATGTGTATTTTCTTCATATTGCATTTGGAAATTATTTGGCTGAATCTTCCTTAATGCGCTTGATTTGATTTGGGTGGGAACAATTATTGGGCCGTGTTCTTGAACCTTAAGAATTTTTGATATGGCTAAGTGAAATTTATCTTTTATCTAAATC
The DNA here is from genome assembly GCA_037974755.1 of Cicer yamashitae. Taxonomy (NCBI): domain Eukaryota; kingdom Viridiplantae; phylum Streptophyta; class Magnoliopsida; order Fabales; family Fabaceae; genus Cicer; species Cicer yamashitae. The sequence continues at coordinate 36,208,652 of JBBPBQ010020324.1, read as the reverse complement.
GTTGACTTTTCATCAAAGACATTGACTTTTCTTCAGCAGAGTATAACTTGATTGTTGGAGTCAGATGCTATATTCTTTGCTTTCTTGATAGTCAGAGGTAGACTGTGTGACTTAGAATTAGTGGCTTGGGAAAATGACATTCGTTTCCTTATCAAAGTTAGAGAAACTTTAGAGTGTACTGCGTATCAGATGCATTACTTTGGAACGCGTTGCAATCTTCAGAATCATTGCAACTACAGAGGCAACATCCTTGATACGTGTTGCAGTTATCAAAGTCAGCAGAACATGAGCTTCAGAGGCAGGCTTGAAAAGTGGCTTCAGACTTCAGAGGCAGATTGAAGTTACTGTTTATCAGAGCATATAGAAATATTGTTCATCAGAGGTTGCACACAAATATTGTTCATCAGAGGCTTGGGAACAGCAGAAACACGCTAAGCTTCCAGAAGCATGCTGAATCTTTAGAGGCAGATGAATTCTTCAGAGGTAGTCTTCAGACTCGAACTTTAGAGGCAAACATCAGATGCAGATGCACGTTCTTTTCTAGAGCTATATTTGTCTGATTCTAAGAATTTCGTTGATTTTTTTCATTTCGTTTCCTCTTAATTTTTACTTCCTCTGGTGGTATCCTCTGGCACCTTCCTCTGATTTTCCTCTTCCAATTATTTTTCATACTTAATGAAGTACTTTTGTTGTTCTCATAAAATACTTTTGTTAACATCAAAACTCTAAGTGGAAAACCAACTTGGTTCCAACAGATTTGCCTTGAGATGAAAGACAACTATTCATCATTTGAGTCTTCACTATGATCGTCTGATTCACTTTCCTCTCAGTCTTTAGTAGTTTGCTGGACCTTGGATTTAACCTTCTTTCCATGGGACTTTAGAGCTAAGGATTTTGACCTTGTTTTGGGCTTGCTTCAACCAGTTCAATCTCAGGGAATATGAGTGAACTCATTAGCTCTTTCAAAGGAAATTGGTTTAGATCTTTATCCCATTTAATTGCTATTACTTTTGGTTTCCATTTGCTGGGAAAACTTCTGAGAATCTTCTTGGTGTGCCCAGAGGTAGTGAAACTCTTTTAGAGAAACTTAAGTCTAGAGACTAGAGTTTGGAATCTAGAAAACGTTATCTTAATGTATTCGTCTTCTTCCATCTGGAAGAGTTCTAATCTGTTGTCGCTCACAGGTCAAATACGAGCAATAAAAACATAGCTTAGGAATACAACTCGAGTCATCTCGCATGTACTCCCGACAATATTAACCGAATTTCGAATCAATTAAAAAACAGATGGGGTTTTGAATTCAGGTTAGAGAGATTTGAAGGTGCAAACACAAGATGGGGGTTGAATTGTATTTGTCTAAGTTGGATTCTTTTTTTAATATTTATTCAAGAACTAGTTTAGGTTGGTGATTTTAAATAAAATAGAGGCAGTAGCAATCACACTTAAGTAATAAAAGACAATAATAATGTAAAAAATGCAGAAGTAAAGTGACACAAGTAGATTACACAACTTGGTAGCTAGATCCAGTCCCTTCACCTAGAAGAATTTAACCACTAATTCAAATCCTTGAATTACATAGCCCCTGACCCTACAAGTCAAGTCTTCTCAACATAACCTAAAAACCACAAAATGCTTGAGGAACACTAAAGCCATTATCGGGTTGGGTTACACAAGTTTGGAACGGATTGTATTTTGCTTCTACTAAGCAGATTGTTACACCAAAACACTTAGAAAATATGTCTTAGAGCTAGTGCTTCTCTAGAACTTAAACCTTTGAACTTTGAATACTTAGGAAATTTGAGCTCTCAAAAGTTTTTATGAATTGCATGGATTTTTGAGTTTATGAGTTTTTATCTTTCTTGTGAACAAATTATGAATCTATCTTCTTGTGAACAAATTATGATTGTATCTTCTTGTGATTTTGGGTGTTTCTTCTTGTGACTAGTTATGAGTGTATCTTCTTGAGAATAATTATGAGTGTATCTTCTTGTGAAAAAATTATGAGCATATCTTTTTGTGAGAAAATTCTGGACATATCTTCTTCTGAACAATATTTTTGATCATATCTTCTTGTGAACAACATCTTGACCATATCTTTATGTGAACAATGTTCTGACCATATCTTCCTGTAAACAATATTTTGACCATATCTTCTTCTGAACAATATTTTAACCATATGTTCTTATGAACAATATTTTGACTATATCTTCTTGTGAACAATAATTTGGCCAAATATTCTTTTCACCTTGGTCAAAGATTTCTTTCATCTGCAACATAGATAATTTTGTTCTTAGGTACCCAAATTTGGTTGAGTTCTGGTTTGTTAGTCTTGAAAGGTTTCTTGTCTTTCCTTGTGTTTAACATGCACAAGATACTTTGGAGTGACCTTTCTAGGAGCAAACAAAACATAAAACATCAGGTATGATAAGTTCAGACTTAGTGACTATTTCTTGGTATCCTAGACCTCATTTACCATTTCTACTAATTCTATAAATCGTAGAAGCATACTTGCTTCTTTCTATACTATTAGCTAGAAAGTCTTGGAATGCTACTTCATATTTATCATAATTACATATGAAATTTTTTAAAGGTTTTGAGACATGATTATCTTTCAAAGTTGTATTTTTTGTTTTAAGCTCAACACTTTCATATTTTAAAACATTAATTTCTTCAGTCAGGTTTGCATTTAGTTTCCTAAGTGCTTTTAGAGCCTTCTTCTGTTGTTACCTTGGGTATCCACTTTCTTGGAAAACTTCTAAGAATTTTCTTGACATGATCAACAATAGTATAACTCTTTTCAAGAACCTTTAATCATGAGCCTAGAGTCTGAAATCTAAAAAACATTGTATCAATGTATTTCCTACGCGAAAAATAGCATTTTACAGCGCTTATTTTAAGCCATTTACAGCGCTTTTTCAAAAAAATAAGCGCTGTAGTATCTAGCGCTGTAAAAAGATACAACAACGCTCTTTAAAATAAAAAAGCGCTGTAAAATAGGTGGATATATTGCGCGCTTGTTATACTCGTTTTACAGCTTTTTTTTTAAAAGCGCTGTAATAGGTGCAGTCTTATACATGTTTTACAGCGCTTTTTCAAAAAAGCGCTGTAATAGGTGTATTCTTACTAGTTTTACAGCGCTTTTTCAAAAAAGTGCTGTAATAGGTTCATTTTTATACTAGTTTTAATAAAAAGCGCTGTAAACCGGATTGACATTTTTTAATGGAATTTTTAATCATGAAATGTGTTTTTTGTTAATCAATTTATAAAATAACAAACATAAGAGACATAAATTAAATATTATAATAAAATAATTTTTATACCTATATTAGATAAAGAAATTGTCTAATATGATTTTTTCACAAGAAAATTAACTAATATTTTAAAATGCTATATGGGTGCTGTTAATAGAGAACTAATCACACACATAACAAGCTATTAAGCTAAGATTGAAACAATTCTTACAAGAATAGAACCAATAAAACCACAGGTACAAATAATACTAGAAGATAGATGATAAAGTGTTGGTTTTCATAGAACTGTTTTATCAAATCAGTACTAATACAAAGTCTTTTATTTGGTTTTGCCATTATGTATCAAGTTCAGAGATACTAACAGGATGTTATACTATCTTTAACAGATTCAAAATCATACCGTATATAACCAAGTAGTATCAGACTTTCCCTTCAGAAAAGTCACAGTCCATTTTCCACCATTAGAACAAATGGGGTCCTCCCATTTAGGGTTTTTTTAATGACAAGAAGTATTCAAAATTAACAAAAAAAGGTTTCAAAATTAACAAAAATCGTTTCCACCACTAGTTTCAAAATTAACAAAGAATAAAATTTCACAAACAAGAAATATTCAAGAAACAATAAAAAAAAAAAACGTTTTTTTTTAATGGAACCCTAAAATAAAAAGATTGAAATTTTACCTCCAAAACTCTTCAACAGTGGCGAAAGTGTAGATGGGTTGAATAGAACTACTCTAAGCAGCTTGTTTGAATTTGGCGGAAGGGTTATCGAACCAGAAGGTCCAAGAATTCTCGAGGGGGTGAGGTTGATGGACGATGGCGGTGGTGTGGGGTTTGGAAGTGCCGAAAGAATTGTCTTCGTCGTGGCGGAAGAATCTTCTTCAAGGTCGTTGTTGTCGTCTTCAATAACCCTATTCGCCGTGATGGAAGAATCTTCTTCAAAGTTGTAGTTGTTGTTGGAGATGGAAGAGAAATGAGGGATGGAGTGATGGAATTGGTGGTAGAGAAGAAGAGGTTTTCAGATTTAGAAAACCCTAGAGAGAAAGGAAAATTTCTATGTGGAAATAGTGATTTAGAAAATCCTAATTTTTAAAAGAAAAAAAGAAAAACAAAGAAAACCACTTACATGTGTATATAGTTAAAAAATTAGAAATACCGTATGACAGCGCTTTTTTAAAAAGCGCTTTAAAAGGCCCTAAATTTTTTAGACCCTATTACAGCGCTTTTATAAAAAGCGCTTTAAAAGACCCTATGTAATAGTGATTTTACAGCGCTTGTATAAAAAGCGCTCTAATAGGTTCTTTTATTATGTGAAAGCGCTTGTATTTTACAGCGCTTTTCAGAAGCGCTGTAAAAGGGTCGTAAACATTATGTGCAAGCGTTATGTGACCCTATATGAGCCTACAACAGCGCTTTTATTTAATAAGCGCTATAAAAGGAGCGCTATAAAATACAATTTTTGGCGTAGTGTTTATCTTCTTCCATCTGAAATAGTTCATTTTTTATGACTAGGAGGTTGGCCTTTGCTTCTTGAACTTGCTTGCTTCCTTCATAAGTCAAAATCAAATTGCCATAGATGCTCTTTGCTATTTCTTTGTTAGTGCATTTGTCAAACTCCTTAAAGGTGATTGCATTTATCATGAAGGTTCTGGACTTTGATGCATCTTGTACATCTTCTTTATTCAACATCCATCTCTTTCCTTGGAATTTCAATGGCATCACCATTTGTTGGAGCAGTGTAGCCATCTTCCACTAAGTCCCAAAGTTCAGGATCTAATGAGATAAAGAAGCTTCTGAGTTTGTCCTTCCAATACTCAAATCTTTCTCCATCAAACAGAGGTAGTTTGTTGATGTTTCCACCAAAGGCTTCTTCACTGAATTCAAACATGTTGAATCCTTGGATCTTTCCTCGAACACTGTAAAATGCTTAAGCTTGAGATCGGGCTCTTGATACCAATTGAAGGTGCAAAGACGAGAACAAAGGTTGAATTGTGTTTGTATAAGTTGGATTCTTTTATGATTATTTTTTCAAGAACTAGTTTCAGTCGGTGATTTTAAATAAAACAGAGGCAGTAACAATCAGGTTTAAGTAATCAGAGGCAACAGTAAAGTAAAGAATGCAAAAGTAAAGTGACACAAGCAGATTTATCTTGGTTCACCACCAAGTTGGTAGCTACATTCAGTCCCTTAACTTAGAAAGGTTTCACCACTAATTCAAATCCCTAAGTTACGTAACACCTGACCCTACAAGCCAGTCTTCTCAAAACAACCTAACACCTACAGAGTTTTTAATGCAAACAAACACCTTGACCCTACAAGTCAAGTCTTCTGCGCACAACCTGTAAACCGAAAATTGTTCAAGGCAACTACACCTTGACCCTACAAGTCAAGTCTTGTCAACACAATCTAAAAACCACAGATTGCTTGAGGAACAATAAAGCCATTATCGGGTTGGGATACACAAGTTTGGAATGAATTGTGTTTTGCTTCTACTAAACACATTGTTACAATTGATTTCTCACACTAAAACACTTAAAAAATATTTCTTTGAACAAGTGTTTCTCTAGAACTTAAACCTTTAACTTTGAATACTTAGGAAATTTGAGCTCTCAAAAGTTTTTCTAAATTGTATGGATTTATAAGTTTACGAGTTCGTGCTTTCTTCTTCAGCCATGACTATATTTTATAGAATAGATTAGGGTTTCACTTTTATCTTTATAAATTATGGATCATATCTTTCTTGTGAACAAATTCTGAATGTATTTTCTTGTGAAAAAATTATGAGTGTATCTTCTTAGGAATAATTATGAGTGTTTCTTCTTGTGAATAATTATGAGAGTATCTTCTTGTGAATAATTCTGAGTGTATCTTCTTGAGCATATCTTCTTGTGAGCTAATTCTGACCATATTTTCTTGTGAACAATATTTTGACCGTAACTTTTTATGAACAATATTTTGACCATATCTTCTTGTGAACAACATTTTGGCCATATATTCTTGTGAAAAATATTTTTGACCATATCTTCTTATGAACAATATTTTGATTATATCTTCTTGTGAACAATATTTAGGCCAAATCTTCTTTTCACCTTGGTGAAATATTTCCTTCAATTATAATTCTAAATCGTATGTAATTTCAAATTGTATTCAAAAACTTATTCACTTGAATCTTCCTTCATGATCTTGCTTGATTGGAGTAAGAATCGATTCAGGCTTGTTCATGAATATTCACAAAATTCTGATTCGGCTAAGTCTTTTCTTTAGAATGAATTCTTTCAATTAGAGTCGTTGACTTTCCATTAGAGCCATTGACTTTCTTGTTGGAGTGAGATGTTGTGTTTCTTGGATAATAAATGTCTGAGGAAGAATTGCATGACTTAGAATTAGTGGCTTTGGGAAAATCACATTTTTGAATCATCAAAGTCTGTACAACGTTAGAGTTTGAATATCAGAGGCAACATTTTGAGTGTGTTGCAACTTTTGTTTAGCGGAATATGAACTTTAAAAGCATGGCTTGAACAATCTCTTCAGAGTTAATGATAGCTTGATATAAATCTTCAGAGGCATGCTGAGTTTGTGCACATCAGAGGTACGCAAGGGGTTTAGAGGCATGCTTCAAATTTAGTCTTCAGACCCAGTCTTAGAGCCAGTTATCAAAGCTAGTCTCCAAACCCAATCATTAGTCTTCGTAACCTTTATAGGCATGTTGCTTTCAAAGGCATATGTTCAGAGGCAAACACGTATGCTTTTGTGTTCCTATAATTTCTTCCGCTGGTAACTTCCTCTTGTGACTTCCTCTGGTCACTTCCTATGGTAGCTTCCTCTTGTCGATTCCTCTGGTACATTTCTCTAATTTTCTTGTTGTAATTGCTGCACACTTAATGAAGCCATTAGTCAAAGCAAATTCTTCTCATAAAATACCTTTTTTAACATCAAAATCACAACAGGAAAATCAACTTGGTTCCAATAAGATTGATAAAACGAATTACAATCACGTATGTTGGAACGAATAATCCATTAGTTCGAGAGTTTCAGACCTATCAAAGATTTCATCAACTGATTCAATTTCTAAATTGTGACTCTAATCTTCTTTGACTACATAAGTGATCAATCAAGCGAAATCAACCCTGTGTGAATTCTATTTCCTTGACTGGATTAAGCATCACATTAATTGATGGATTATAGTTAAAAATCAAACGTCGAAAAACTACAATTAATTAATTTAGAAACCAAATTATGTCCAACCAAATTTATCAATTTTATTGAGATTCGAATTAAGCAATCAAAATAACATTAAAATCAAATGAAAAGAAATAGAATCGTCAACGCAAAATTAACATTATAAAATAAACCTCAAGGTCTTGATGAAATTCTAAAATAGTGGATTAATCCTAGAAAATTAGGCTTCCATCCAAGAATATGAAAATAGAAGATTATGTTTCAACTACAAAAGACCCTCTGAGTATCTGAGTATCACCCTGTCTATTTGTATCTCCATTCATAAAAAAAAAAAAAAAGCCTTGCTATAAAAAGTTCCTTACACGTTTTGAGCTCTAAAAGCTCTAGGCCAAAAAAAAAAGTGGTTCGATACTAAATATTATTACAAAAGCTCAGGTCACATAATCAACAATTTTGACCAACTAAAGTTCCAAGTTGGGCTTTTGCTCAAACATCAAAGTTGTAACTCTAACTCTTAGCTTTCTAACACCTACTTGCATGCGTTAATCCGATATCCAGAGCTCAAGTTATGGTATGTTGAACGAACAAGGATCAATATGCAAATAATTACATTAAAACTCAATTATGACCCAATTGTAGAATAACCTTAGGTTAGTGCTCAGCTTTGAGAACGATCTCTAATACCAATTGTAGAATAATAAACATAAGAAAAACGGGTTTGAATCATGTTTTACTTTAAAAAATGTTCTAACAAGATTAAAATAAAGTGATGAAAAATGAGTAGATAAAACACAAACACATAACAACACAACCAATTTATCTTGGTTCACTACCAACACGGTAGCTATGTCTAGTCCCTTCAAACTGAAGGATTTAATCCACTAATTCAACAACTGAATCACACTTCCAGTGAACACTTGCTAGTTTAACTGACTATGTTCAAGTAATCTCAACCTTCTAGCTTAGTATAGTCAAGTTGTTCAAGAAATCTTTATCAAAAGGTGCAAAGTGAAGTCTGCATTTCTTGCTAGTTTTTCTCCCAGTCTCGGACTTATCCGTTTAGTCGACTGGCACCTTTACTCTCTGTCTCAATCGAGCCAGTCAGATTAATAGAGAAGTCAGGAACTCGATATACTTAAAGGAAGGTTTCGCCCATAAATTGATTTATCAATGTTATTGGGAAGCAGCAACAAAGACAGATTGAGTGCTAAAGCTTATGTTCCATAACGATAAGTTACAAAAGAATACGTTTAAGGGTTTTTTGAGTACTCTCACAAGATGGTGTTTACAATGTTGTATTCCCATAAATTGTTTCTCAGTAGTTAGACAAAACAAAAGATAAAGAGAAAGAATGCAATGAAGACTTTATTGTGCTTATTACAATGCATTGTTATTTTTTGTTTTTGTTTTTGTTGTTTCTTCAAAGAGGGTTGCACGTTTTTTTATAAAGAACTTTAGGTATTTTGGTTGTTGTTTTGATTGCAAGAAATCAACATGTATCATGAGGTTTAGTATCAAATCTTTAGAGGTTGATTCACTATTACACATTGTCCAACAATAGTCATTTTAATTGATTGTGCCTATCTTGATATAGAGACATAGAGAATAAAGGATATCATGATCAAAGTATGTCACATAGATCTTCAGAAAAATAACGAATTCACAGTATTGATCGGAGGATGCACAAATTTATCTTCTTTAGAACGTTGACTTTTCAGAGCATTGACTTATTCAGAAAATTGACTTTTCAGCATAGTATTTACTATTTAGAGTGTTGACTATTTTTAGAGCGTTGACTTTTAGAGAGTTGAGCATTTATCAGAGTGTTTACTTTTAAACAAAGTCAGACGATCAGATGCTTGATGCGATTATTAGAGGCAAACAATCACTTATCACATTTATCATAGGTAGACAATCACTTGCTCTTTCAGAGGAAGAGTGATTGGATCCTTGTTGATATAGCGTTTCAGCAAGTGTACTGAATCGTTGCAAATAATAATAAAATGGTAGTACCGAGTGTCGAACTTAAGGATTCCGTTATACTATCTAATTACGTTTAGTTATTAAAATTGAACAAAATGATTATCAATTGATTGAATAATTTTTGAAACTAACAAGAGTAATAGTATTGAACTTTTATTATAAGAAAGATGTTAGGGATGAGCTTCACTTCGAATCCAACCTTAGTTTCTAATTTGATCCTAGTTACTAGATTCCTTTATTGAACTATTACCAAATTCTCAATTTTATTCTTGCCCTAATTTCTTAGTGGACTTAAGATTAGAATTAAGTTTTACAAAACAAAAATTATCTTATTAAACTATTGCCTCTACAAATACTTCAATTGGTTTCATGACCTGTATCTATCTCTACACTACAATATCATGAATTTCTCATCTCAAACATTCGTAAACTTCAATTCCGTTTCAAAATATGAATTGTAAAACAATTTAAAGTTGATCCAGCAATAAAAAGTATTAAACACAAAGATGAGAAAAATAATTCAATAAACTTAATTCAGAATTTTTTACATTTGTGAACTAATTTAGAGGTGTAAATTTTTTGAAAAAATTTAAATTAGTATTTACACCTTCGAAGTTGATCCATCCGAAAAAATTTCAGCCGAATTAGTTAATTTAGAGCAATAAAGAGCTAATTTTTGAGAATGTTGGAGGTGAGACGAGAAATTGCTGATTATTAAAAGCCAACGGATAGACCAATTGGAGTACACGATAACTTGATGTCTGGATCTACTATTCATTCAATTATTTTGGATACTCACTTATCAGTTGCCACTTCACCAATTATAATCATCTCTTGAGAAACAAATTTGTCTTTATTTTGAAATTAATAACTATATTATTATTTTTTTCCAAACCTATATACTCTTTATTATTCTATGAATTTATCTTAAAAGATAATAATTAAATTCAATAAATTTATATATAAAAGGTATTTATACAACCTCTACATATAAAATTAACGAAATCGGATCTCTAACAGTGCAATAATGGATGCACAAATGTTAAGAGAAATACACTTTAATAAATAAAAACTTTGGAAGAAAAATAATTTCCCTTCACGCACAAAACCGATCATTGAGGTTTACGTTTTTATATACTTATATATATTTTGCATTTGATTTACATTCATAGAAGAAAATTTACAATTTACAAATGCTTGATGACACGACTCACATTTTTAATGAATGAATGCCATCTATAGTTGATCACTTTCCAACTATCTTGTCCTTGATAATGTCTGTAGTATTCTTTGCTGTTCCCCATGCACCCTTTGCTTTCTCTGTTATTGTCTCAGCTGCTTCACATACTTTCTCAGTTGCATTCTTTGTCATGTCCACCACCTAAATCAACACTCCAAAATTTCAATTATGATATGATATTATGGTAATTATAAATTAAGATCATGCAAAATATATAATATGTCTTACACTTGAACCAGTGTCTCTCACGAATTCACACGTTTTCCTCACTTCTTTTGCTGCTTCCGTAACTGCTTCAGCTTGTTCTATTGTTTTATCTGCTGCTTTTTCTTTCTTTTCATGCCTCCTATCCTTGTCTTCCCTCTTGCTCTCCTGTATTTTAGAAACCAAAACTTTGTCAATACCATAATTTTAAATTGTGATTATAGTTTCGTCACAAATTTTGAATTATGATATTGCAACAAAATGCATGCAAATAAAGCAGCAATTGGTGTTGCAAAAACTCTAAAATCATTATATTACACAAAGGGGATATACCTACGTTTATCATATTTGGGGGCAAATGCCCCACTAACATTTTGACCTTTGCTGAATATTTTTATGATGTTTTTTATATTTCACAATGAATATCACTTTAATAAAAAAATATCACAATAAATGTCAATTTTAATTTTTAATATAAGATTAATTATTATTTTTTCAATTATACCCCACTAGTTATTATTTTATACATTATTCTCAAAATATTATATTTTACAATTTATATTTATCATAATGGATAACACATCAATTTTTAGTTAAAATAACTTGGTAAAATTACAATTATCTCTCTTTTATTTATAGTCAATTTTTAATATGAAAGAAATATATATAATAAATTGTAGATGACTTAAAACTAGCATTACCACTAAACTAGGAAAAATGAACAATTAGATGCAACAAATCATATATATAATTATTTTGTATTTTTATGTTGTCAAAATTTGATATTTATATATATATGTATGACTTGCCCCCACAACTAAAAATCTCAGGTTGCATACCACAATTTAGAAATGTAATTAATCCACTAATTACTATGCATGTTAAAAAATGATGCCAAATGAATTACTAATTAATCACACTTATGGAATACAAAGGGAAAAAATTGCCTGCAAGGGTCTGGAAGTTGCAGTAACAAAGGTTCTGCATCTACTAATGCTTCTGATGTTGAGAAATCTTGATATTTCATTAACTAGATTCAATTTTGACATTTTGGCTTCAATTTGGTGCAAGTAACAACGATTTTTTTTTCTCCTCACATTAGTGATTATTAAAATGAGGATTTATCTTTAATAGCTTGAAAATGTCAAAAACTGAGGTTATTTCTCTTTCTTGTGGTTTAGTTTATGTTCTCTCTAAATAGTACCATGTTACTCGGGTCTGCATGTAGTTTATGTTGTTCTCTCTAAATAGAATGTTGTTTTGGTGTTGACCGAGTTCAGGTCTCATTTCATAGGTAATATAGCATTACTAACTTGGATACTAGCAATAAGATTTGCAAAGGTTTTCAAGTTTGTAAATTTGTTTGGCTAATTATAGTAAAATGATATTTTCATCTTGTTTTTTGAACATAATTAAATACATACAAAAATAATATTTAAAAAATTAGTTTCATTTTAATTGATTTAGGGACTTAATTGCAATATAAGAGTGAGGATATACACTAGCTGAAGTAGCTGCAACTTTAACCCCTAAGTTTTCATATTTTAAAAGTTTTGAAAGTAAAATAAGTTTTGAAAGTAAAATAAATTGTGAGGTTTGAAAAATATAGAACTTGATTGGCATAAAAAAAATAAGACAAAAACCCATCTTTAGAAATACAAAGTAATTCATTTTTAAATACTCAATGCTTTAATTAATTCAATGTACTGCAAAGATACATATATGTAAACAATTTAGTATAGAGTAAAATGAATAAATTTTAAATCTAAGACTTTGACTGTGATCCAGTATCGGGAGTACACTTTATATTAAAAAGCTGAGGAGTAATCTGAATATACTCTTCTGTTATTCAATGCTAATATCTTGAAAACACCACCCCCAACAATATGTGAGTTATAAAAACTTAGTAACATAGAAATTATAAAAATTTAAAGATATTTTCTAGTCATGTCGGTGTGTTAAGCATGGAAAAATCCTCTCATCAATAATTCTTAAACTCACTCGTAACATAATAGAACTAAACTTTTATTTTAGTTATTAAGATGAATCATATACTTAAATATATATATATATATATAAATTTATATAATAACAATATATGAAAACCTGTATACTAGACGGCTCAAGCGTGAGTCACCTTAGACATACTAGTCAATTGTAAGGTAGGTCAGACGTCATAACCGCATAAGCGTCCTACTTCCTCTTTCCCTTTCTTTATTCCGCTCTTTATGAAGGAATTCAGTCTACTCACTATAAAATATATATTTCTCCTTTACGGAAGAAATATGTCAATATGTATATGATTCATCATAATACTTGTAATATCCATCACCATGTATCTAGAAAATGGAAATGAAACACACATTCTAACATTCTAGAGGCAATCATATAAATTCTCGTAAGGTACAATCATTGAAATGTCATTGTAACTACATAGTCTACAAAACATCCTCTGATGTATTAATACACAAAATAAATTACAACTTCAAAGAATACAACTACAGATTTTTATCCTTTGAGCTAGAGTCCAAGTCTCGAGTCCTCTTATCTGCTATAGTACATAAAAATAAGGGGTGAGATGATAATCTCATTGAGTTCTATATAAAAAGGGAATGACAGTTCAAATAGATTTCCTTTGATTCAACTTTCAAGCATGACATGATTATGCAATTTTTTTAAAGAAAAGCAGTCATTAATTTTCATTCCTTTTCCTTAGAGTATGGAAAAGGCCTCCTCAATGATCTCAACGTGGGTCACCAAGATAATTGAGATCCCCATTGTAAGGTAGATCTTGGCCATGACCTCAACCGATGTTCTAATTGTTCTTCCCTTACTGATGTTCCATTTATGAAACAACCTCATGTCCCATCGTAACATTTTAAAACAATGCATGCTATGAAAATATGTATATTAAACATACCTCATTATCACATCAATTACATTATTTAATTAACTTTAACATAAGTAATTCAAAAACAGTACGTAAAGGTTAGTCCCAAGTCAAATATTAGAGGGAGGTTAAAGTCTAAGGAACACCCTAGTCAAAGGGAGTTCCAATTAGTGGCAAATTATAGTCAAAAGACACCCCAGTCAAAGGAAGTTCCAATCAGAGAAAGTCTCGATCAGAGGAAGTTCAGACAGAGGAAGTCTCGATTAGAGGAAAGTTTCAAAGGAAGTCTACGTAGAACATTCAGAGGAAGTCTACGTAGAATGTCTAGAAGGAATTTTCAAAGGAAGTCTACGTAGAACGTTTAGAGGGAGTCTACGTCAAATTTAGTTTCCCATGTTTCTTCCTCTGGTGATGATGCTCCCCAAATGCCATTACTAAAGGAATGGTTTTGTAACACCCCGACCATTCTCGTTACCGGCGATGCTACCTCACGGTCTTCTCGTCCCCCCTCACCACCCAGTGGAAATAACGAGTTTTTTCCTTCCGTGGGATTCGAGCCCGGTACCTAGGGGATAGGTACCGCCTCCACACAGTCCCACTACCAATTGAGCCAGCAGCTCAGTTGGTAGTGGGACTGTGTGGAGGCGGTACTTATCCCCCAGGTATCGGGCTCGAATCCCACGAAAGACAAAAACTCGTTATTTCTACTGGGTGGTGAGGGGGGACGAGAAGACCGTGAGGTAGCATCGCCAATAACGGGAATGGCTAGGGTGTTGGGTGGTGAGGGGGGACGAGAAGACCGTGAGGTAGCATCGCCGGTAACGGGAATGGCCGGGGTGTTACATAAAAAGGCTTAACGAGTTTTTGCCTTCCGTGGGATTCGAGCCCGGTACCTGGGGGATAAGTACCGCCTCCACACAATCCCACTACCAATTGTAACACCATAATGTAACGCCCCGGATTTTTTAATCCAAAACGTTATTAAAAAAAATACTTATTGTTTAGAAAAGTTTATGAATTTTTTTTTTTGTATACTTAGCATTTATTCATTTAAATAATTAGTAAGAAACACGTTATTTAGTATCATTAAGAAAATAGTTATTCAAAATTTAAAACAAAGTAAAGACAATTATTCCTAACGGAAGGCAACCACTTCCGTATTTCTAAAATTCTAGTACATTTTAAAAGTTTGTGAAAAAAGATTAAAAAGAACTTAGAAATATTGCGACAACTCTATTATTACAAAATTGTCTCAAAAAACCTATGATTTGTGTGGGGAAAAGCCCTTACCTTGGCCGCTTTTCTTCCTAGTACAAAGCTTTAAGCCCCACGGAGGTGTTCACAAGGAAAAGAAGTTCCAAGTTTGGATACACGAAGAAAATGAGGTGTGAAGGTGATGGTGGCTAGGGTTTCGGAATTCTTTTTGTTTCTTATTAGTGAGTATACAGAAATTGTGGACTTAGGGAAATTTAAAGTGGAAATTGTTGGTTAGATAATATTGGGCCTAAATGAAGAATAAGAGGGATAAAATGTCACTTTTTTTTTTCCTTTTTTTTTTAACCTTGATCATAAAAAACCAAGCCACAAACACATAGCCCAAATTTATACTCATTCAAGTGGGTTGGGTCACACTAAGCCTCAAACCCTTAGCCCAAATTCTTCTTGCACTAGGAAAACACATCTACATATAATATATCTCTACTTAAATATATATATATATATATATATATATATATATATTATATTTAAACTCCCCATTTAAATAATTCTTACTAATAACTTTATCAACTACAAAAATCGAACAAGGCAAATAATTATCACACATAATTTAATATTGAATAATATTGATAGGTTCTAATTATTTTTAAATAACAATTTAGAGGATGTTACAGGTTTATTCCTTAATGTCTCTATACTTCTGTCAACAATCTTAATTAGTACAGAATTATAGGTGAGGTTTGGTTTCAATTGGAGAAACTTGTGACTCAAAATTTGATAAGGGTCAGGAACATACTTTTTAAGTTAGGAGACATGAAATACATCATGTAAGTCTGACAAGTAGGATGGTAAGGCTAACCTTTAGGCTAAGGGCCTATTCGTTGCACAATTTAAAAGGTCCTACAAAACGGGAAATGACCTTCTTAACCTTTAACACCCTTCCAACACCAATAGAGGGGGTAACCTTAAAGAATACATGATCACCTTCATCAAATTCTAAGGGTCTTCTTCTGTTATCAATATAACTCTTCTGCCGACTCTAGACCACTTTCAATTTATCACGAACGACCTAGATCTTCTTAGTGGCTTCTTGAATGGTTTCAAGCACTATAATCCCCTTGTCTCCTACCTGTGATCAACATAAGGGAGTCCTACACTTGCGACCATATAATGCCTCATTTGGAGCCATTCATATACTGGTGTGATGGCTATTATTATATGCAAATTCTACTAGAGGTAAGTGCATGTCCCAACTTCCCCCATCTTCTAAGAAAAAGGCTCTCAACATGTCTTCTAGTGTCTAAATTGTTCTTTCAGTCTAACCATCAGTCTGTGGATGGTAAGCAGTGCTAAGGTCCGGACGGGTTTCTAAGGATTTATGAAAGGCCTTCCAAAACATAAAGGTGAACTTAGGATCTTGATCTAATAATATGATGGAAAGGTACCCCATGCAGCTTCACTAACTCCTTTATAAACAGTCTAGCCAATTTGAGAGCATTATAAGTGGTCTTGACCGGTAGAAAAAGGACTGACCTGGTCGACCTATCTACAATTAACCAAATGACATTGCACCCACACTTAGTACGAGGCATACCTACAATAAAGTCCATATATATGGAATCCCATTTCCATTCAGGTATCTCTAATAGTTGTAATAGGGCTACTGGCCTCTAGTGCTCTATTTTCACCTTTTGGCATGTCAAACACTAGACCATAAAGGTGGCTGCATCAGTTTTCATGCTTGGCCACCAATGATTTTTCCTAAGGTCTTGGTACATCTTAGTGGACCCAGGATAAATGGATAAGTTACTCTTATATGTTTCCTCTAATATTATCCTTTTCAAGTTCTGATCCTTTAGAATGCAAATCATATCCTTGAAGAGGATGGTTCCATCTGTTGCCATTGAGAATTCCGGCTGATTTTTCCTTGCTTGTGACTCTCCATCTAACTATTCAGATCCTCTAATTTGGGTTCTAAGGTCACAAGAAATTTCCATCTGGTTCAGAAGGAGTCCACCATGAAGAGGAGTCATCTTCAGGTTAAGGTCTCTAAAGTTTTCTATTAAATGTAACTCCTGAATCATTAAGTGAGATATATGGAGGGACTTCCAACTGAATGCATCTACTACTACATTAGCCTTACTTGGATGATATCTTAATTCAAATTCATAGTCCTTAAGGAACTGTACCCACCAAAGTTGTCTCAGTTAAGTTCCCTCTAATCAAAGAGGTATTTCAAACTCTTATGGTCACTAAAGACATAAAATGCACCCCGTACAGGTAATGTCTCCAGATTTTAAGTGCAAAAACTATTGCATAAAGCTCTAAGTCATGGGTAGGATAATTTCCTTCATGTGGTTTCAGCTAACGAGAGGCATAGACAACAACTTGCTTATTTTGCACTGATACACAACCTAAAACCTTTAGAGAGGCATCACAAAAGAATTCAAATCCTAAAGATGGGTTTGGAATAGCCAGTACAAGAGTTGTGGTCAATTTTGTCTTTAGTGTTTGAAAACTCTTCACATATTCATGGTCCCACACAAAAGGATGACCCTTACGTGTCAACCTTGTCAGAGGAAAGGTTATTTGAGAGAATTTCCTAATGAACCTACGACAATATCCTACTAAGCCTAAAAAACTCTTGACTTCAGTTACATTTTTGGGTCGTTCCTATTCTAATGTTGAATCTACTTTGGAGGGATCTACTGCTACAACTCCTTTGGAAATTACATGACCTAAATATTTCCCTTCTAACATCCAACATTCACACTTACTAAGTTTAGCAAACAACTTCTTGTCTCTCAGTACCTGTTGCACATTTTTGAGATGTTCTACATGTTCTGGGGGTCTTTGAATAGATCAAGATATCATCAATAAAAACTACAAAAAATTTATTGAGATAAGGTCTGAAGATCCTATTTATATATTTCATGAACACAGCTGGAGTATTGATAACCTCAAATGGCATAACTAAAAACTTATAATGTCCATAAGCTATTTTTGGTATGTCTTCAAACTTAATTCAAATTTGATAAAATCCAGACCTAAGATCAATTTTGGAAAATATGGTATGTCACACTTTCTACAACATAAGCAAATATATATATAGCAGCAACCAGTTGTGCTACTCAATTAGAAGAATTTTAGATGTGATGCACCAGGAGCAATATAGTCCTTCAAAGATATATTACGATAACAATCGGCTATTGCACTATCCAAGAATCTCGTGTTCCATGGACGTTCCAAGCATATTGATATTCGGTTTCAAAAAAGATGAAAATTAGTTGTTGAGAATGATGTGGTGATCGGTACTGTCCCACGAAGAGCAAGTTGCAAATATTTTTACAAAGTCGATGATGATTGAATTCTTTTACATGTGGAATAAAATGCTTGATTTAATGGAGGCAATGTAGGAAATTAAATCAAGAAATAATTAAAAAAAAATTTAGAAGCATTCTAAAACACTACTTCACTACTAAAGTAGTATAGTATTGGATCGAAAAAAAATTAGAGCCACCGCCTATGTGTTGCTGTACCATCATTTGCCTTTTTGCGTTAGTCATTAAGAATTCATTACTTCAATATTAAAGATGAAAACCTATATACAGGCATGAATACTATGCTTGGATTATCAATTTTTGTGAATCAAATATAGTATGTTTACTTCTCTTCCTCCAAATTCTCTCAGTCTTCTCTTCTAGATACAAGGAAAAACATGTGATAGCCATCTGCAAGGAGTCAAAATGATTCTTCGATATATCAAAGGTATGATTCTTCGATATATCAAAGGTACTCTGACCGAAGAAACTTTTTATGCTAATAATAATGATGTGAATCTTGTTGGATATACATATAGTAATTAGGCTGGAGATATAGAAACAAAAAATAGCACGTTACAATATGCATTTAATTTGGGTACTAGTGCAATATCATGGTCTTCAAAGAAACAACATGTTGTCGCACTTTCTACAATATCGCTAAGAAATTTTTTAGAAGTGATGCACCAAAAGCAAAATAGTCATATAGAGATATATTGCGATAACAAGTCAGCTAGTTACGGGAGTTAGTTGCTGAGAATGAAGTGGTGATCGAGTATTGTCCCATTGAAAAGCAAGTTGAAAATATTTTTAGAAAGCCGTTGATGATTGAATTGAATTATTTTACAAGTTGAAGAAAATGCTTAAATTGATAAATTTGAAAGCTTGATTTAAGGGAGGCAATGTTGGAATTAAATCAAGAAATAATTAAAAGAATTTAGAAGCATTCTAAAACACTGCTTCGCCACTAAGGTAGTATAGCATTGGAACGGAAAAAAATCAGAGGCACCGCCTATGTGTTGTTGTACCACCGTTTGCCTTTATGCCTTAGACATTAAGAATTCCTTACTTTCAATATTAAGGATGTAAGCCTATATAAAGGCATGGATACTATGCTTGGATTATCAATATTTGTGAATCAAATTTAGTGTGTTTACTTCTCTTCCTCTTAATTCTCTCTATTTCAGTGTTTGTATTTTTAATTTATGTCTCACTGATATCAATCCTTATGGCTCCCCTGATTCTAATTGGTCGTTGGATATCATCACAAAAATCCCAGCGAAGTTCTCTTTTATCGCAAAACCCTAGCAAAGATCTCTTTTAGTATTTGAACTTCAGAATATTTTAAATATATAATACCTAATTTTAAAATATAAATATTTATATAAAAAAGGAATTGTAAATAAATCTAAATATAAATATTAATTAATTATATACCATAATTTCCACAATCATATCCATATTATACATGTAATATATCATTTCCACTTAATATAAATAAAAATAGGTTTAAATATGTTTTTGGTCGTTGCAAATATGTTTCATTTTGATTTTACTCCCTGTAATTTTTTTCTTTTTGATTTATACTCTTCCAAATTTTAATAAATTTTAAAAAAGTTCTTTATAAATCTTTTTTATTAAAACAAATGGTGACATGACTAATTTTGGATGAAGTGACACATGGTAACTGTGTAATTGTTATTGATTATGCAATATTTAATATTTAAAATTAAAATTCATTTTATTAACTCATTTCATCTTTTAATTAAAAACTTAAAACTAATTAATTAATCAATAAACTCAACAATCTTTATCTTTAACCCCGAATTTTTTAATAAAAACTCAACAATCTTCATTTTCAACCCAAATGTCTTCATCTTCAAATCGCAAATTCTCATATTTGAATCTAAATCCTAAAAATCTAATCTCTTATTTTTCTCGCATCACATTCATATTTGAAATATATGGATTACTATTAGACTTACTTATCATAAATAGTGAAGAAGCAAGTAATAATATACAATGATATGGGAACGAATGTAAATTCTCCCATTTGCTTGTGTCGTGCTTTCTTTATTGTTTTTATTATGATCTCATTCAAGCGTTGCTTCTTGACGGCTTCTGTTGTGACTCATGACTGACTTCATTAATTTTTAATCAAACTCATAAGAAAGTTTCTAAATATTTCTGATTTCAGTCCTCGAAATGTAAGTATTTGAATTGTAGAACGGGAAGCGGCTGAGGGAAACCAACAACGCGCGCAATAATTGGGTTTACGATCGTTTTAGACGAACAATATATTGGAGGAATAAGTAATCTATATTCCTTCATCTTCTTCCTTCTTATAATAATCTATGTATTTCAATCATGGGTGTGGTGCGAGAAAAATGAGAGATTATAATTATTAGGGTATTAGAATTTTTAAGGTTTGAATCCAGATATAAAAATTTGCGATTTGAAGATGAAGAAATTGGGGTTGAAGATCAAGGTTGTTGAGTTTTTATAAAAAAATTTGGAGTTGATGATGAAGATTGTTGAATTTTTATTAAAAAATTTGGGGTTGAAGATGAAGATTATTGAGCATTTAGTATTTAATTGGTTTATTGATAAATTAATTAGTTTTAAATTTTTAATTAGATGACGGCCTAGCTGGCAAATGCCGTTTATAGTTGTGTGAGTTAATTATGGTGGAATTTATCATATCTCCTAAGATAAAAAGAGTTTTTAAGTAAATGATTAAATGAGTTAATAAAATGAATTTTAATTTTAAAGCGTAAATATCGCCTTAGTAATTAAACTGTCACCATGTACCACTTCATCCAAAATTAGTCATGTCACAATTTTTTTACTAAAAAAGATTCACAAAGGATTTTTTTTTAAAACTTGTTAAAATTTGCAAGGGTACAAATCAAATAAAAAAATTTACAGAGATTAAAATCAAAATAAAACATATTAGGAAGAACCAAAAATATATTTAAATCTTAAAAATAAATAAAATTTCAAAAAAATTATTATTAATTAATATAGAGGCACTAATGATTTAAACTTTATTTCATTAGGTTAAAAAGATAAACTCTAACCACTAAATTTACATATAATGGACTATTTTAAAAGAAAATAATTCATAAAATATGGAGAGAAAAAAAAAAGGAATTACAAATTACATATGCCTTTATTCTCCATATGTAAAAGAAACATGAAAGAGAGATAGAAACCATTGAAAATGATACAATTTCAACTAACAATATTACTCAATTGAAAATTCTCAATATCCCAAAATTCATATTCATAAGTATATGATGACAGCACTGTTAAATTTTCATGTCACAACCATAGTCAAAATAATTGATACAACTTTTTAAAAGAGAAAACAAAATGGATTTTCTCAATCACAAATACAAAGATAATTAACAACAACAACAACAAAAAATCCTCCTTTTCCTATGAACTTGCTGCCTTTTCTGCCGACACCCACAAGTTTTCCAAAAAATCCATATGAGGTAAAGATTAACTACAAACTCAACGATCCACGACTCTAAAAACAAAAATTCAAAATTCTCCAACAACAACAATAAAGAGACACACCCTAAAGAATAGAATCAACAAACAAGCTTATAAAGAACATAACCTGAAGAAGCTGCAAATAACGAATCCTTGTGTGTGGGTATCAGCAGCAAACATTAAAACCTAAAAAGGTCAAAATTGAAATTAACAAAACTGAAGAACACAACCATTTTAGAGAAGATGAAGAAACAAGGGATCGAGGATTCACTAGAGTCGAAGAGAATGTTGTACGGCTTGATGTCGAGACGGTGGCAAGGAGCGACAACTTCAACAAGTTTTGTAGTTCAGTTTGGAGACAGTCGAGATCGACTGAACTAGAGAGGATAGATTTGTTGATGTCTTGGTGGCATACGGTGGCGTTAGGGTGGAAGGACCAGAAACAGTGGTGATTGTTGATTTAAGAATTTTTAAGAATTTTGAGATAATAATGGTAAAGAGGGAATTTGGAAAAAGAGAAAAAATAAAAACGAGCAAAACTGAAAAAGAGGAAAAGCAATGCGCGCTTATTATAATGTTAGCTACGCTTTAATCGTGACAAATTTTTTATATCGCCGTTTCCTGTAGCATGATTTCATTAAATAAAATGACAAAGAAAAGAAAGTCGTGTATGGTCACAAACATTAATTTGAACATAAATTTAGACACACATTTAATAAAAATAGAGAAAACAAATTAAATAATATATATTATTTAAGTAATTAAATAATATATAATTTTGTGTTTGTGTCTAAATGATGCAACTAATTAAATAATATTGTCCAACCAAATATTTTCTCATAAATAAAGCAGCAATTGCTAGCATCTCCTCATAAGATAAAAAACACTTAGTTACAATAATTAGTTGATTCCCATATTCAACGTAGCACTGGCACAAGTTGTTGTCATTCTCACATATAGGGCTGTGCCGCACAACAACAGAAGTGATTGTCAGGTGGAATGCATCCTCCGATCTGATAGCCTAAATTCTTGCAATCGTAATCACACTCAGGAAAATCTTCGCACGTTCCTGGGCAGAATTGTTTGCTACTCACACCTGCATGATGGGTACAATTCACATGATTTATTTATTTTTTTATAAGAAGTACAAGTCACATTATTAATCACCATATGATATGATAATAATCTTTTCAAAAATATAATAATAATAATAATAATAATAATAATAATAATAATAATAATAATAATAATAATAATAATACAGACAAATTAATAATCATAGTAATTAAAAATGATTTTTCCTCTTATGTTTGCCAACATACCAAGTAAGAAAATAGCAATAAGCATGGCTGCAAGGAAAACTTTCAACGAAACCATTGAGAACTGAGAATTGAGAATTTGAAACAAGTGTACGAATTGTTTGTATATTACCCTGTGTATACATAGATTATATAGTAAAGACATATCGATCAATTCATTAATTGTGCGTTCTAAGTGATAAGATTTTTCTGTCAAAAAAATAATACAAAATTGATACGATTTTAATTTTTTTTATATTATATGTGATACGATTAAATTTTTTTCCTCCTTCAGTTTTTAAAAGATAAATTTTTTAATCAATGAGCATATATGATATCCTAAATTAGTATATATAATCACAATCTAGTAAAAACAATCTTTATAATAAAAAAAATAAAATGAAATTACTACTTTCTAAATTTTGATAATAAAAACTTTCTAAAATGCTTCATTGGACTTTGCCTGCCTCTAAATCTATTCTATGTACCAGTGTAATAACATGGGCAGAAAATTTCTTTATCAATTTTACAAAATTGTTTATAAATTTTACAAAATCTCCATATCAATTTTACAAAATTGTTTACAAAATCTCCATTGATTACATACCATTACTCAATGAGCATATATGATATCCTAAATTAGTATATATAATCACAATCTAGTAAAAACAATCTTTATAATAAAAAGAATTAAATGAAATTACTACTTTCTAAATTTTGATAATAAAAACTTTCTAAAATGCTTCATTGGACTTTGCCTGCCTCTAAATCTATTCTATGTACTAGTGTAATAACATGGGCAAAAAATTTCTTTATCAATTTTTCAAAATTGTTTATAAATTTTACAAAATCTCCATTGATTACATACCATTACTTCCATTCACAAAAAAAA
>JBBPBQ010020324.1:36147266-36184158 GCA_037974755.1 Cicer yamashitae | reverse complement strand
AACGCTAACAATAAATATTTATAATCAAAATAATATATAACGCTAACAATAATTTTTAAATGAAATTAAAAATATGAATATTTTTATTTATATTAAATTTAGTCCATTATACGTAAATTTAGTGGTCAGAGTTTGACTTTTTAATTTAAAAAAATAAAGTTTAAATCATTAGTGTTCTATATTAGTTAATAATAATTTCATTGAAATTTTATTTAATTTTAATTATTTTATATTAAGTGGAAATGATATATTACATGCAATATTGATATGATTGTGGAAATTATGGTATATAATTAATTAAAATTTATATTTATATTTATATTTAGAATTATTTAGATTTATTTATTTTAGAATTATTTAGATTTATTTACAATTCCTTATTTATATAAATATATATTTTTAAATTAGGTAATTACTCTGAAGTTCAAATTCTAAAAGAGAACTCTATTAGGATTTTGCAATAAAAGAGAACTTTGCTAGGGTTTTTGTGACGATATCCAACGACCAATTAGAATCAGGGGAGCATGCAGATTGATATGAGTGGTACATAAATTAAAAATACACACTGAAATAGAGATCATTAGGAGGAAGAGAAGTAAACACATAGATTTGATTCACAAACATTCGTAGTCCAAGCATAGTATCCATGCCTTTATATAGGCTAACATCCTTAATATTGAAGTAATGAATTCTAATTAATATCTAAGGCAAACGATGCTACAACAACACATATGCGGTGCCTTTAATTTTATTTTTTTTGCGTCCAATACTATACTACTTTAATGGTGAAGTAGTATTTTAGAATGGTTCTAAATTCTTTTAATTATTTCTTGATTTAATTTCCAATATTGCCTCCCTCAAATCAAGGTTTCAAATTTATCATTCCATGCATTTTCATCATCTTGTAAAATAATTCAATCATAAACAACTTTGTAAAAGTATCTACAACTTGCTCTTTAGTAGGACAGTACTCAATCACCACTTCATTCTCAGCAACTAATTCTCGTATTTTGTGAAACCAAATATCAATATGCTTGGAACGTCCACGGAACACGAGATTCTTGGATAGCGCAATAGCCGACTTGTTATCACAATATATCTCTATAGGATAATTTTGCTTCTGGTGCATCACTTCTAAAATTCTTCTTAGCCATATTGTTTGAGTAACACAATTGGTTGTTACTATATATTCTGCTCTAGAAAGTGCCATAACAAATTGTTTCTTTGAAGACCATAATATTGCATACCCAAATGAAATGCATACCCTGACGTGCTTTTTCTTGTTTCTATATATTCAGCTCAATCACTATCTATTCCAACAAACTTCACATCATTATCATTAGCATAAAAAGTTCCTTCAGTAAGAGTACCTTTGATATATCAAAGAATCCTTTTGACTCCTTGAAGATAGCTATCACATGATTTTTCCTCGTATCTAGAAGAGAAGACATGGAGAATTAAGAGGAAGAGAAGTAAACACTATATTTGATTCACAAAAAATTGATAAACCAAGTATAGTATTCATGCCTTTATATAGGTTT
This sequence comes from Cicer yamashitae, assembly GCA_037974755.1. NCBI lineage: Eukaryota > Viridiplantae > Streptophyta > Magnoliopsida > Fabales > Fabaceae > Cicer > Cicer yamashitae. The sequence goes on along the minus strand of JBBPBQ010020324.1, from coordinate 36,182,617 downwards.
ACATCCTTAATATTGAATTAATGAATTCTGAATGTATAAGACAAAAAGGGAAACGGTGGTACAACAACACATATATGCGGTATCTATAATGTTTTTCTAGTCCAATCTCATACTACTTTAATGGTGAAGTAATGTTTTAGAATGCTTCTAAATTCTTTTAATTATTTCTTGATTTAATTTCCAACATTTCCTCCTTTAAATAAAGCTTTCAAATTTATCATTCTGAGTATTTTCTTCGAGTTGTAAAATAATTCAATCATGCAATGGCTTTGTAAAATATTTGCAACTTGCTCTTCAGTGGGACAATACTTGATCACCACTTCATTCTTCAGCAACTAATTATCGTATCTTGTGAAATAGAATATCAATATGCTTGGAATGTTCATGGAACACATGATTCTCGGACAGTGCAATAGCCGACCTGTTATCGCAATATATCTCTGTAATACTATTTTGCTTCTGGTGCATCACTTTTGAAATTCTTCTTAGCCATATTGTTTGAGTAGCAGAGTTGGTTGTTGCTATATATTCTGCTTCTGCTATAGAACATGCAACGACAACAATTGTTTCTTTGAAGATCATGATATTGCACCAGTACCCAAATGAAATGAATACCCTGGCATGCTTTTTCTTGTTTCTATATCTTCAGCACAATTACCATATGTGTATCCAACAAGCTTCACATCATTATTATCAACATAAAAAATTCCTTCGGTCATAATACCTTTTATTGATTGAAGAATCTTTTTGGCTCCTTGTAGATAGCTATCGTGTGGCTCTTCCTTGTATCTGGAAGAGAAGTCAGAGAAAATTAGGAGGTAGAGAAGTAAACACACTATATCAGATTTATCTATGCCTTTATATAGGCTTATGTATATTGAAGTAATGAATTCTTAATGCCAAAGACAAAAAGACAAATAGTTGGACAGGAACACATAGGCGGTGCCTCTAATTTTTGCTGTCCAATACTATACTACCTTAGTGTTGTAGTAATGTTTTAGAATGCTTCTAAATTCTTCTAATTATTTCTTAACTTAATTGGTGTATATGAACATTAAAATTGTTGAAAAAAAAAAGAACTTTAAGAATGGTTGTGCTGTGTTGGAACAAATTATAAAAAAAAGAATGGCTGTGCCATTAATTATGTGACAGAGTAAGGTCTATAGATTTTGTTTATGGTTGTGTTAATTATCACTTTACTCTTTTTTTTTCACCCTTCTTATAAAGTTGTAATTGATTTGATTTACTGAGTCACTAAAGTCTAAAGTATTGTACTACTTCTTTTTGTGTATTGTGTAATATTAGATATGGGAAAAAAGCTATTAGTTTCATCACAAATCAATGAACAACATCAACATATATTTCATATTTTTATTTTTTTTAACAAGTATACACTTTAATTTTCGTTTTGACAAACGTATATAATTTATTCAATAATAATATAAAATAATAAATTAAAAATTACAATATATATGAAATTTATACAATATAAACGAATACTTCTGTCTTTCTCTGCTCTCTCATGAAAAATAATAATTGGACTCCTTACCTGAAATTCGCCATCATCCCAAACCAGTGAAGCTGACTCAATATACCTCTTTAGTTTTTCATCAACGGTCAGAACATATGTCAGCCTTTCTCCCAATGAAGTAAATGACAAAATATCGGGCTTCACTGAAACAACAAGTACTTTAAGGGCTGTCACAACTGCTCTGTACGTAGACATCGGCATTCCAACATTTGTAACAGTTCTATTAAAGGTTCCACTTAGATGATGTTTTGGGCGTGGGGCTTTGATAGAAAATGAAGGATAATTTAAATCCCTTGTCGATATTGTCTCAGAACAATTGCTTTCGTCCCTCATTATTAGTTGTAAAGTCGATGTATTGACTTTGTCCACATAAATATTTTATGTAGTCAGCTTCACTGGTCTCATATATTAAACTAGGATTCACAGCTTTGACAGGGTCAATTTGACCGACTTCGTAAGCAAATTCTGCATCACGGTTATTTTCTGGACTCGTTTGTTTAGCTACAAGGAAGAAATAAAATTGCTTTTATTAGCTTAAAACATACTAAGTAAATTATACTCATAAGAAATGTGCACTGCATGTCTATATTTTATCATATAAATAATTTTTAAAATAGTTGCACGACAACTTTGAGAAAACATTAAAAAAACAAAATTTTTTTAGAGGTTAAATATTACTTGTAAGTAATTATAAATATATTAATAATAACGAGAGATGAAAGCAATTAAAGCTTCAATCAATTAAAGCTTTAATAATATATATTACCTTTAAACTGTTATCTGAATCTTATTTTTATTTTTTAAAATATTTTTTGGTATAATAATAGGTTTTTTTTTTTCATTTATTATGCTGTAGGTAACAAAAATTCAATACATTAATAATATCCACAATAAAAAGGAGATAAAAGAAACATACAATTTTGAATGCAATAAAATTAAATTAAGTATAATATATATTTATGTTTGAATAGAGAATAACTTTTAAATATAAAAGAAAAGAAGTGTAATCCAAACTCTCCAAGGGTAACTTTTTCAATGGTTTATAATAAATTAAACTTTAAAAAAGAGATTTCTTTTCAAATACTAGTTAAAACTAAGTATATGCTAAGTTTAGTTTCTTTATGCATGAATTAATTGATTGAGGTGAGACATTGTTCATTTAAATTACCCGTTGTTATTAGAGCTGAACGAATAGCAGCAGGTGACCATGTAGAATGAAACGATTTGATGTACGCTGCTGCATCTGACACATGAAGGAATGACATTAATGTTCTTGATATAATATCAGAAATTGGAGAAATTGGAGACCAACTTGCTATAATATCTACACCGGGAGCAACTAAGTCGGGCTACAATATTAAATAAAAAAAGGTTAACAACAAATATGTTAAAATGATAGAGAAATGTAATTTAATTTATTCATTTAAAAAAAGAACCTTGAGAATTTCAGGTATAGCATTGTTAGGACCTCTTGATGAGAAAGAGGCAACCACATGTGCAAAGTATCTTTTATCTCTCTGAACTTATGTATGGTTGCCACTGGAAAGCTGCAAATTAATTAAAATGATAAAATTTAGAAAAATGTGGTTTTCTAAATTATTTTAGTTTATATGGATTTTTCACTTACCTTGATGTGTGTATGTACTTTTTTATTTTGATGGCATCCTTTGATCGAAGATAAGATGTAGGCATCTGAAAAGAGCATGCCAAATCTACACATATTTGGCCTTGTATCAAGATACCAATAGCGCCAACTCTAATGGCTTCTGGGACTCCTATGGTTGCTTCACATAGAATAATTTTACCCTTCACCATCTTATCATCCAAGGAATTGGTTAATTCCTACAATTTTAGAATAATTTCAATAACAAATTATGGATTTTTGAAAGTTTTTTCTATTTATTTTTTCTTATGAGATTTTAACTTTGGCCCCTATAAACATGCTATTATTTTTGTAGTATTTGTAAAACACAAAAATTGTGTATTTTTAATCCTTGCCGAGGGACATTGATTTTCTTATTAAATATAATAACTACAACTAAATAAACTTTAAGTTGTAATAAATTTAAAGAACTAAAACATCCTGCCTTTATTATTTTCCATCATATTAGTGTTTTGTCTCATTTGTTAATTTTATTTATACATAGCAGTTTACACCCCAACACACTTTATAAACAGCAATGCGAGCAGATGGAGCTCCACCTCTTGCTGTTCCTTCTGCAAGGCCTACCATGCTTGGCATGCTGATCGGGTTTCCCGCTGCAATTGAAGCTGTATGTGTTCCGTGGCCATTAGAATCTCTTGGAGATTCAATTTCTTCTTCACTCAATTCATCAAAGAAAGATATATAATGCTTTGCTCCGATTATTTTACTGCAAGAACAAATCAACTTCAATTAGGATGTTATAGAGCATCATACTATTAATTTTATTAAAGTTGATTTTATGCAATCAACATTACCAATAATTGCAATTTCCGTCGTAGGGGGGAGATCAAATGGTCCAAAGTCTCAAGTTGAGTTTTAAATCAATTGTCATTATGTTATAGTACAAGTCATTTGATCTTTCACCCAACAACTGATATTCATTTATTGCAATGAATATACCTTTTTCTGACTACAGTGAATATGGTCTAAGAAGTCAAAGAATATTACTTGTTGCATGAGAAATTATACGATTCGCATGTGCCTTTCCATTTTGTAGGCAGTGGACTGAAACCTTTATAATTGAAACTGTCAGATTTTGACTAAATTCCAAAATCAATTATACCAATGATAACATAGCTTTTATAGTTTTCCCTCTCTACTTTTTGTGAAAAACCAATGATATTCCATGATTTGGTTGTAAGAATGTGTCTCTTTTCATTAGGAAAAACAAACACCACTCCATCAAGTCCTACATTACAAATTCAATGGTTAACAAATGTATGAATATTTAAGAAGAGTATGAGTAATTTCTCAATTGAAAAAAAAATAGTTTCTTTCACACACCAGCCATTTTATTGGCTTCTTCCTTCGATAGATTGGCAACAAAGCCACTGAAACTCCTCTTGTAGTGTTGAAGTACAGGCTTTGGTACTTGATTGCTAAAATTGTGAATTATCACATTAGAAAGCCATTTAAAAATTTAAAATTAATAATCATAGTTATTTTTAAAATAACAAAATTCATGTAATTAATAAATTTCATATACTAAATATTCTTTTGATATATGACACATTTTTCTCTCCTCATTTATAATTTTAGAAGATTATTAAGAGATCAAGAATAATAATATATCACTTTAGATATTGAGTGTTTGTCTTAATAAAAATAAATATTCAAATATTTTAAAGATACATAAAATAGATATATCTTGTACTAATTTTTAGTTGGATTGATCAAACTCAACCTCGTTTATTTTTCTACTAAATGTCTAAATATTTAACATAATAATGTAACCTGTATTCAGCAACTTGTTGTAATAAACTTTTGTATTGCAACAATGATGAAGTATCATCAGTTAAGGTATTTCCAGTGTAGACAATGTAAGTCTACAATTTCAACAAAAGATATATATCAAAAACAGGATATATTTATTCAGAAGTAAATGAACCAAATAAATTAATTTGATAAGAAAACATGAAATGTATTTGCCTTTAGGTCAATTTCAGAAGTAGATGAATAACAATTCACCAAAAATGAAGTGAGGCTAATAAGCAGAAGAAAATACCCAACACAAGATCTACCGTCCATATTATCAAGCTAGCAATTAAAGAAAACAGGAAAGTTAATCATATAGATATCAATCATATCAACTAAATTGTAAATTATTTTTACTATTTGTTGTTTATTGAAAGTTTACACTCTGACACGTTCAACCATAAATTAGATTAAGTAAAAAAAAAGATAAATTAGATTAATGCAATGTTTCATTTAAATAGACTATAGTTAGATTAAATATCATTCTTACTTATTTCTTTTTGTATGCTTTATGAGCTAACTATTCTAACAAATCCTTTTCTTTCACAGGTTAACCAAATTTCTTTGTTAGCATCAAATTAAGAGACACCAATGCATTTTGTTTGTTAGAAACAATATTATGTGCCCAAATGCTATGATCATAGATGAATAACAATTCACCAAAAATGAAGTGAGGCTAATAAGCAGAAGAAAATACCCAACACAAGATCTACCGTCCATATTATCAAGCTAGCTGATCCGCTGTCGCACACGGTTCAAATACAATTTAAAATAAGTGCAGAAAAGGGTAATAACCCGAGTCGTTTCGCAAGGACTCCTGATGTAACGATATTAACCGAGTTGAAATTCGAAATTGGGGGTTTTGATAATGATTTATCGAAATTAGAAATAGTTTGGACAGATGAGCAAAACGATTAATCCACTCATTCGAGCTTCGGACCTATCACAGATTCTATAATTTCTAATTTATGATTCTATTATTATTTGACTATAGAATTGATCAAACAAGCGTACAATCAACCCTATGCGATTTCGGTTTCATTGACTGGATTAAGCATCACAATCATCAAAATATTACAATTAACGAAAAAGCGTCGCAGAATTATAATTTAATTAGAGACTGAAACCAAATTCTGTCAAATAAATTTAATCGATCCTATTGAGATTCAATTTAAGCAATCGAAATATCAATATAATCAAATAACGACATTAGAATCATAAATTAGAATCGACGATGTAACCTGAATCTCCAGGTATGATGAAACTCTGAACTCGTGGATTAACCTGATGAAATTAGCTTTCCATGGGATTGCAAATAAAAAATACTCTGAACTCGTGAATAATATTCTGTCTGAAAATAATACGCTCCAGAAAGGAAAGAAATCCCAAAATATATAGTATTCGGGCTTTTGGGCTTTAAAACAAGTAGCCCGCTATTTAAATTATTACAAAGGTCCAGATTACGAAATCTGTAATTTAGGCTCAGTAGAATTATGAATCAGACTTTTTTCCAACACAAAAGTTGTAGCTCTGATTCTTAGCTTTCCAACGACTGCTCGCATGCCTCAATCGGATATCCAGAGCTCAAGTTATGACCTACAAAGCGAGCAGAGGTTAAAATGCAAATAATAAAATTGTAATTCAGTTTCAACCCAAAATTTAGAAACAAACTAAAAAATTAATCTAAGCTATAAAGTGATTTTAAAAATAACAAAATAAAAGGATAGAAACATGTGCCCAAGTGCTATGATCAAATTCCCCCACACTTAAGCTTTTGCACTCCGTGCAAAGCAATGCATGCGATTCCAAATATTCTTAGGAATGCAAAGTGTTGAGCAAAAGAAAAAATTCAAACTTCAAGGAATATGACATTCATGAATAATTTCACAACCAAGGCAAACAAGAGGATAAATTAACCAAAGAATGCATCATAAGTGATAGAGTCCTCACAAGATATAATATTCTCTCAATCACTCAAGTGTTTGGGCTACTGTTTACCCTCAAAGCACATCATGAAAGCTAGCACTACCATAGGCTTGACAAGCCTCTAACATCTATAATTGAAACACATGCACATAATGATCAAAAGGTCTTTATTCAGGTTGTAACGTGGCCAAGGTAAGGGTGAGATAATCCTAAGGAGACTAGGGCTAAAAATCAAAGAGGATAAAGGAGTAATGATCAAGAGAGAAAAATAACATTGAGAAGTAACTCAACAAAGTATCATTAACTTTTATTATCAACTCTCTTTACTCACAACATAACCATTTTCCTCATTTTATTTCTCATTTCAATTTTTTATTTATTTATTTATTTTTTTTTCTTTTTCTCATTTTTCTTTTTTTATTTTTTTATTTTATTATTTTTTTTTATTTTTTTATTTTTATTTTTTTTATTTTTATAAACCTCAAATTCAAACTAACACGTTGAGTTGAGCACCTCCACACTTATTTAAAGAAAGACTCCTCCTTTATCCCCCAAGATTGGGTCAATTCATTGTTTTTCACTTTTAGGCTTGTAATGAGCTATATAACAAAGAATGAGATAATTAGGCTCAAAGGGGCTTAAACAAATGAATAATTGAAGGGTAGGCTTATTTGGCTAGTAGCTTAACAAGAAACAAATGCCTAGATCATTTCAATATATGCATGCGGACAAGAGTCGAGTCAAGTTCTAGCGTAACTAGCAATCATGAGTGAGATATCACACAAAAAAGGAGGATGGAAAAATGTATTCCATTCATAACAGGCTCAAAATCTCACAAGGGTTAATGACCTATAATAAATGATACGCAATTTAGCATTTTAATCCAACTTATTTTACCAAGAATGCAAAGATAATATCCAATCATGCCAGTCCAAACAAACTCACAACATTTGCTCACAACATTTACAACCACCAGATTTGATGAAAAAGCATGCAATGCAATGCACATTTTTATTTATTATTATTATTTTTTTATTATTTTTTTTTTATTTTTTATTTTTTATTTTTTAAAAAAAACTATAAAATCCTAACAAATAAAAAACCTATAACAACAAAAGGACCAATCCACTTGGAACGAAGTTTACCTGCCATAATTTTCAGACGGGAATTAAACAGTAAAACTTTTTGGCCAATGGAAAATTCCTTCCTAGAGATCATCTTATCATGATAAGACTTAGTTTTCTCTTTATAGATCCGGGAGTTCTCATAGGCTTCTAGTCTAAGCTCTTCAAGTTGCTGCAATTGAAGCTTTCTCTCCAAACCTGCCTTTTCCATTTCAAGGTTGCAGCTCTTGACAGCCCAATAAGCACGGTGCTCTATTTCCACTGGGAGGTGGCATGCCTTACCAAACACAAGTCGATAAGGGGACATTCCTATTGGTGTTTTGTAAGCTGTTCTGTGAGCCCAAAGAGCATCTTCCAGCCGACGGCTCCAGTCCTTCCTGTTTGGCTGCACCATCTTTTCTAAGATCTGTTTGATTTCCCTATTTGAGATTTCAGCTTGCCCATTAGTCTGGGGATGATAAGGGGTAGAGACTTTGTGCACAACCCCATACTTTTGAAGCAAAGCGTCCATGGTGCGGTTGCAAAAATGAGTGCCTTGATCACTTATGATGGCCTGGGGTATTCCAAACCTGCAAAAAATATTTGATATGATAAAACCTGCAACAACTTTAGAATCATTAGTCCTAGTGGGTATTGCTTCCACCCACTTCGAAACATAATCAACAGCAAGTAAAATGTAGACAAAACCAAAAGATACAGGAAAAGGGCCCATAAAGTCAATGCCACACACATCAAATACTTCACAGAAAAGCATAGGCTGTTGAGGCATCTCACTTCTACGAGTGATTGCTGTTCCTGCTATTTGACACTGTTCACAAGTTTTGTAAGTCTCAAAAGCATCTTTAAACAAAGTGGGCCAAAAGAAACCCGAGTCTAAGACTTTTCTGGCTGTCCGTTGAGGACCAAAATGTCCCCCAGCTTGAGAGGCATGACATAAATGAAGAATGGATTTAGCCTCATTTTGGGGAACACATCGCCTAATCACCTGGTCACTACAGAATTTCCACAGATATGGATCATCCCACACATAGTATTTGGCATCACTTTTAAGTTTGTGTATTTGTGTTCTGGATGCATCTGCGGGAAAGACTCCAGCAACTAGATAATTAACTAAATCAGCAAACCAAGGAATTACCTCACGCAACTGTTGCAGTTGCTCATCAGGAAAGTCATCTTGAATGGGAATGGGGTCCTCATCCAGTTCTATTCTGCTCAAATGGTATGCCACCAGATTTTCAGCTCCACTCTTATCTTTAATCTCTAAATCGAATTCTTGGAGTAACAACATCCACCGGATCAATCTTGGTTTTGCTTCTGGTTTCTTCAGCAAGAACTTCAAAGCTGCATGGTCAGTAAAAACAACTACCTTCGAACCTAGCAAATATGATCTAAACTTATCAAGAGCAAAAACAATAGCCAATAGTTCCTTTTCAGTGGTAGTGTAATTAGCCTGTGCAGAATCTAAAGTCCTAGAAGCATAATAAATAACATGGGCAGCCCTGCCAGCCCTTTGTGCAAGGACTGCTCCCACTGCATAGTTAGATGCATCACACATAATTTCAAAAGGGAGTGTCCAATTGGGTGGCTGAATGATGGGAGTAGAGGTCAGTGCTGCCTTCAAGCAATCAAAAGCCTTCCTGCATTTTTCATCAAAGGTAAAACTAACATCTTTTTGCAGCAAATTTGACAGCGGAAGAGCTATCTTGCTGAAATCCTTGATAAAACGCCTGTAAAAACCTGCCTCGCGGATGCAAGATGGGTAAGGCAAATTAGAAATCACATCAATTTTAGCAGGATCGACTGCCATCCCGTTCTTAGAGATCACATGTCCCAAAACTATGCCCTGTTCAACCATAAAATGACATTTTTCATAATTCAGCACAAGGTTAGTTTCAATACATCTATGCAAAACTCTATCTAAATTGTTCAAGCATACATCAAATGAGGAACCATACACAGTAAAATCATCCATGAAAACTTCTATACAACTTTCTATCAAATCAGCAAAAATACTAATCATGCAGCGTTGGAAAGTTCCAGGGGCATTGCATAGGCCAAATGACATCCTCCTATAGGCAAATGTACCGAAAGGGCAGGTGAACGTGGTCTTTTCTTGGTCCTCCGGTGCAATATGGATCTGAAAATAACCAGAAAAACCATCAAGAAAACAATAATGTGACTTACCAGCCAACCGTTCAAGCATCTGATCAATGAATGGTAAAGGAAAATGATCCTTTCTGGTTGCCTGGTTTAGTCTCCTGTAATCGATGCATACCCTCCAGCTGTTCTGCACTCGTGTGGGGATAAGTTCATTATTTTCATTTTTAACCACTGTGAGTCCAGTTTTCTTAGGGACTACCTGCACCGGACTCACCCATTGACTATCAGAGATGGGGTATATAATGCCTGCTTGCAAGAGCTTGGTCACCTCCTTTTTCACAACATCCAAAATTAATGGGTTAAGTCGCCTTTGGGGCTGCGTCACTGATTTTGCTCCATCCTCTAATAGTATCCTATGCATGCACATGGATGGGCTAATACCAGGAATATCAGCCAAGGTCCATCCGATTGCCTTCCTGTGTTTTCTCAAAATCTGCAACAGCTTCTCTTGCTGTTCATCTTCAAGTTTTGCTGAAATAATCACAGGTAATTTGCCACTTCCATCTAAATATGCATATTTCAAAATTTCAGGAAGTGGTTTAAGCTCTATAGTCGGTGGCTGCTCAATGGAGGGTATGATATCAGTGGCTGAAGCTAAGTCTGCAAAATCAATTATGTTAGTAGAAGTATCAACATCAGCATAATGATCAACCTGTAAAGCAGCTTCAATCTCAGCACACACAGAGCACAACTGATTATCTATGCAAAATTCACAAATATAAGTATCATCAAAATCAGACAGTGAAGGAAAATCAGTAGTAAACATATCAGGGTAAGTGTCATCAACCAAATCAGTAAGTAACTCAATTTGAAAAACAGAATCTCATTCACTCCCTTTGTCAAAACTGCTGAATTGCTTCTAGTTGTAAACTGTTGGGAATTAATGGACATGTTCTTAATCAAAGCTTTTGCCGCTTCTAGGGTCTTATCAACAAGTGCTCCCCCACTAGCAGCATCCAAAATACTTCTATCCATAGGTAACAAGCCTTCGTAAAAATACTGGATAAGCAATTGATCAGAAATCTAGTGGTAAGGACAGCTAGACACCAATTTCTTGAATCTCTCCCAATACTCATGTAATGATTCCCTGTTAATCTGTCTAATGCCACATATTTCTTTTATGATTGAAGCAGCTCTTGAAGCAGGGAAGAATTTTTCTAGAAACAATTTCTTCAATTCATTCCAACTTGTAACAGAACCTGGCTGAAGGTAGTATAACCAATCCTTAGCAGCATCTTGAAGTGAGAATGGGAAGGCTCTCAGCTTGATATGATCTTCTGTGACTCCTTGAGGTTTCATGGTAGAGCACACCACATGGAACTCCTTCAAGTGTTTGTGGGGATCCTCACCTGCAAGACCATTAAACTTTGGAAGCAAGTGTATTAAACCAGATTTAAGTTCAAATGGTACAGTAACTTCAGGATATTCAATACACAAAGCATTATAGGTAACATCAGGTGCAGCAAGTTGTCTCAAAGTTCTATTATTCATATCAACCATATTGTGTAGCAAAATGTCACTTTTTTCACTATCACTATCACTATCTGACTCTCTATCTGACACGTTAGCACTAGCAGCAGCTCTATTAAGTCTACGTCGTAAATGGAAGGTCCTATCTATTTCAGGGTCAAGGGGGTGCAGATTTACAGAACTAGCCCCAGTCATGCATCATCATAACAATACAATGCAAAATCACAATTCTGAAAATTCCAACAATGTCCCTATTGCTAAAATTGAAATGAAAAATCGAAGACACTATCAAATAAAATCTAAAAAATATAAAAATACCACCAAAAATCTCTAAAAATCAAATAAAGATCACGCAAATTTTTTTGGATTTTTTTGAAAATATCGAAAATTCAAAAAATTAAAAAAGTGGTCTAGATGAAGTCCCTTATAAGGGAGTCCAAATCCTTGATTTTTTTTCGGATTTTCTGGCGAAAATTCGGAGCAATCCGCCACAGTCGCCTGAAAACCGATTTTTTTGGACTAGCAACGTGCCTACGAGCTAGCACAAACCTATTTGACCTGTAGAACAACAAAGCATAACGAAACAATTGTTAGAATAGTTAGTAATACTTTAATACTGGTTAATATTATTATCAGAGAATCCCCAGCAACGGCGCCAATTTGATCCGCTGTCGCACACGGTTCAAATACAATTTAAAATAAGTGCAGAAAAGGGTAATAACCCGAGTCGTTTCGCAAGGACTCCTGATGTAACGATATTAACTGAGTTGAAATTCGAAATTTGGGGTTTTGATAATGATTTATCGAAATTAGAAATAGTTTGGACAGATGAGCAAAACGATTAATCCACTCATTCGAGCTTCGGACCTATCACAGATTCTATAATTTCTAATTTATGATTCTATTACTATTTGACTATAGAATTGATCAAACAAGCGTACAATCAACCCTATGCGATTTCGGTTTCATTGACTGGATTAAGCATCACAATCATCAAAATATTACAATTAACGAAAAAGCGTCGCAGAATTATAATTTAATTAGAGACTGAAACCAAATTCTGTCAAATAAATTTAATCGATCCTATTGAGATTCAATTTAAGCAATCGAAATATCAATATAATCAAATAACGAAATTAGAATCGACGATGTAACCTGAATCTCCAGGTATGATGAAACTCTGAACTCGTGGATTAACTTGATGAAATTAGCTTTCCATGGGATTGCAAATAAAAAATACTCTGAACTCGTGAATAATATTCTGTCTGAAAATAATACGCTCCAGAAAGGAAAGAAATCCCAAAATATATAGTATTCAGGCCTTTGGGCTTTAAAACAAGTAGTCCGCTATTTAAATTATTACAAAGGTCCAGATTACGAAATCTGTAATTTAGGCTCAGTAGAATTCTGAATCAGACTTTTTTCCAACACAAAAGTTGTAGCTCTGATTCTTAGCTTTCCAACGACTGCTCGCATGCCTCAATCGGATATCCAGAGCTCAAGTTATGGCCTACAAAGCGAGCAGGGGTTAAAATGCAGATAATAAAATTGTAATTCAGTTTCAACCCAAAATTTAGAAACAAACTAAAAAATTAATCAAAGCTATAAAGTGATTTTAAAAATACCAAAATAAAAGGATAGAAACATGTGCCCAAATGCTATGATCATAGATGAATAACAATTCACCAAAAATGAAGTGAGGCTAATAAGCAGAAGAAAATACCCAACACAAGATCTACCGTCCATATTATCAAGCTAGCAATTAAAGAAAACAGGAAAGTTAATCATATAGATACCAATCATATCAACTAAATTGTAAATTATTTTTACTATTTGTTGTTTATTGAAAGTTTACACTCTGACAGGTTCAACCATAAATTAGATTAAGTAAAAAAAAAGATAAATTAGATTAATGCAATGTTTCATTTAAATAGACTATAGTTAGATTAAATATCATTCTTACTTATTTATTTTTGTATGCTTTATGAGCTAACTATTCTAACAAATCCTTTTCTTTCACAGGTTAACCAAATTTCTTTGTTAGCATCAAATTAAGAGACACCAATGCATTTTGTTTGTTAGAAACAATATTATATGAACAAGCTCAAGGTTTATTTCTTAGATTAGTAAGTAGCGAATCACCATATACTTCAAGAGAAGGTTAAAATAAGAATTTTGATAATATATTAATGAACACATAGTTTTATACCTTGGTGACTAGGAAGTACATGTGAGCATGCATGGGTGGGTTCTAGGTTGCTAAAAATGTGAGTTCTAAAGAGAAAAAGATATCAAAATAAGATAAAAATTAGCTAGTTATTTTTTAATAATAACTATGATTGGATAGTTATAATTTTGGGCTTCATGATAACAAGTGATAAAATTCATTTTGAACCGAATGAATAATAATAGTTATTAGTTACAGTAACAATAGATAGGCCTGCTTACTTTTATGCAACAAATGTATAAAAAAGGCATTCTTTTAGGTGTAAGTGGCAAAAGGAAATATATTTGTCATTTCTTTATTGGTTGTTTTTTATGATAATAAATGTAAACTCACATAATTAACAAATGAATACAATCTGTGTAAAAATAATAGTTTCATGCAATATATGAGTTTGTATGTTATTGCAAGTATACTCCAAATAATAATGCCTCTGCCTCTTCCTCTGTTTGTGAGAGACTAATGTAATATAAGAGTTAATTCAGTGCATATGTGAATGTGTAAATAACCAATTAGGAAATGAATGAGTGTTGTTGGTGACATACATATTATAAAGCATTTCATGAAATAAAAAGTATATATGATGATAATTAAGCAAAAGAAATAGAGTTATCAACATATCAAGTGTTTGTTGGTGAAATTAAGTACAATTGGAGTGAAAATAAGCAAGAGTTTAATAAGAACTAATAAGAAGAAGAAGCTAGAGAGACATCCATGTGAGTAGTGTTAATGTGACATGGAGAATCTTATCAGTTTCAATATGAAACTCTCTTTTTCTTCATTTGATTATTAACTCTTTATTTTGGTGTAAATTAATTTGAAATTGAAATGGAAATAGGAGACTTTTTCTTCATTTGATTATGTACCTTGCTATGTCATAATGAGCACTCTAGACAATGGTAATATTATGAGTCTTTTTGTATGTAATGTTGAGTGAGTGTTGCATTTCAAAAGCAAATGCATAGATTAGACAGTAAGTGATTGAGTGGAACACAATGTGCCTGCAACAATGCTTTCACTTCAATTAGTGTAATAATCAAATGGTTAAAGCTCCATCTCTCTCAACAATGGCAATAGAATACTTTTTTGCATGTGATGCACCACTACTTCTACCGCATTACTAGCTTCTTTTGAGTTTTTACTATTTAATTTTATTTAAAAATAAAAAAGTAAGTAATTTAAAATAAATAAAATGTTATTAATTAAGGTTTACAGTATAGACGGAAATACATACATAATATATATGAGAAGTAAAGAGTGAACAATAATAAATTATAATGTAATAATGTTATTTTCTCATCCACTCAAATAGTTTTTTATCTATATTTTATGTCATATACTCATATATGTAACAAGTAAAAGTAAAGAAGTTAACAAAATGGTAAAAAGAATATTATTAAACTTTTATAAATAATTAGGGGAAGGTGAAAGCAAACTATAGTACAATAAAGAAAACACCACTCAAATGAAAAAGCAAGCTCAATTTAAACTACAACAATTAACATGATAGAGTTTTTATTAATAATAACTTTTTTTTTTAATCATGGTACAGTTTTTATAGCATGGTGACTTTGAAATGTGAGAATTGATGGTCCTAGGTTGCTTTTGTTTTCTTTTGCCTCTATATTTAATTACGTAGTCTACGTTCATTATGTTATAGTGTGATCATAATTGATTACCTCTATTACTATTGTGTTGCACTTTTACATTATTATCAATGTTGAGTCATTGAATTACTTTTGATTTTACTTTTTTTAATTATAAAAAGAAATTTTAATTGAAAGTAAAATTGTAGTTGAAGTACCATATATATATATATATATAAATAAAACGAACTGAACTAGTAATGTGTCCGGATTAAAATCAACAAAATTTGAAAAAGCATTCATATATAGATGAAGAAAAGAAGGATGTGTGAGGGGTAAAATTCATATAATTCAACATCATGCATATGAGTTTGGAATCGGTACACTTGCTTAATGTAAGGTTAATTCCTGTAAATACTTTTTCAGGTATATATAGACATATACTTTGCCATATGATAACTTTTTTTTTCTCGTGGATCTATAATAGTATTAGCATTCTCCACCAACATTTGTTCCTTTTCTGTTTGTTTATTCATTTGCTATTCAATCATAAATTAGATTAAAGGAATCTTTCATTTAGACATACTATAAATTGAATGGTTCCAAATAATGTATATCATCCAACAACAAAAAAGTAAAGAGTGGGATAGCATAAAAAAAAGAGAAGGTTTAAATAGGAATCTTGATACCATAATATATTAACTAACACATAGTTTTTTACCTTGGTGACTAGGAAATACATGTGAGCATGCGTGGGTGTGTTCTAGGTTGCTAAAAATATGAGTTCTAAAGAGAAAAAGATAACAAAATAAGATAAAAGTTAGCTAGTTATTTTTTAATAATAACTATGATTGGATAATTATAATTTTGGGCTTCATGATAACAAGTGATAAAATTCATTTTGAACCGAATGAATAAAAATAGTTATTAGTTACAGTAACAATACATAGGCCTGCTTACTTTTATGCAACAAATGTATAAAAAATGCATCCTTTTAGGTGTAAGTGGCAAAAGGAAATATATTTGTCATTTCTTTATTCGTTGTTTTTTATGATAAATAAATGTAAACTCACATAATTAACAAATGAATACAATCTGTGTAAAAATAAACAATTTCATGCAATATATGAGTTTGTATGTTATTGCAAGTATACTCCAAATAATAATGCCTCTGCCTCCTCCTCTGTTTGTGAGAGACTAATGTAATATAAGAGTTAATTCGGTGCATATGTGAATGTGTAAATAACCAATTAGTAAATGAATGAGTGTTGTTGGTGACATGCATATTATAAAGCATTTCCTGAAATAAAAAGTATATATGATGATAATTAAGCAAAAAGAAATAGAGTTATCAACATATCAAGTGTTGTGTTGGTGAAATTAAGTCCAATTGGAGTGAAAATAAGCAAGAGTTTAATTTGTATGGCTGAAGAGAACTATGGATATATTGTTGAAATGGAAATGGAAGTGTTGTGGTGTTAATGAAAGAGTTGAACAACGAAAAGGAAAGATTATATATTGTGTTAGCTTGTAGGATATAGATGTGAGGATGATTAGTATGAAATATAGAAGAAGAGAAGTGATGATATTTGTGAAGCCAAGTTTATGTATTTATAGAGGAAGAACTAAGAAGAAGAAGAAGCTAGAGAGACATCCATGTGAGTAGTGTTAATGTGACATGGAGAATCTTATCAGTTTCAATATGAAACTCTCTTTTTCTTCATTTGATTATTAACTCTTTATTTTGGTGTAAATTAATTTGAAATTGAAATGGCAATAGGAGACTTTTTCTTCATTTGATTATGTACCTTGCTATGTCATAAGGAATTGTTGAAGCACTCTAGACAATGGCAATATTATAAGTCTTTTTGTATGTAATGTTGAGTGAGTCTTGCAAGATCAAATGCATAGATTAGAGAGTGAGTAATTGAGTGGAACACAATGTGCCTGCAGCAATGCTTTTACTTCAATTAATGTAATAATCAAATGGTTAAAGCTCCATCTCTCTCAACAATGGCAATAGAATACTTTTTGCATGCGATGCACCACTACTTCTACTGCATTCTTAACTTCTTTTGAGTTTTTACTATTTTATTTTATTTTAAAATAAAAAAGTAAGTAAACTAAAATAGATAAAAAGTTATTAATTAAGGTTTACAGTATAGACGGAAATACATACATAATATATATGAGAAGTAAAGAGTGAACAATAATAAATTATAATATAATAATGTTATTTTCTCATCCACTCATGTAGTTTTTTGTCTATATTTTATGTCATATACGCATATATGTAACAAGTAAAAGTAAAGAAGTTAATAAAATGGTAAAAAGAATATTATTAAACTTTTATAAATAATTAGGGGAAGGTGAAAGAAAACTATAGTACAATAAAGAAGACACCACTCAAATGAAAATGCAAGCTCAACTTAAACTAGAACAATTAACATGATACAGTTTTTATTAATAATAACTTTCTTTTTTTTTTAATCACGGTACAGTTTTTATAGCATGGTGCCTTTGAAATGTGACAATTGGTGGTCGTAGGTTGCTTTTATTTTCTTTTGCCTCTATATTTAATTACGTAGTCTACGTTCATTATGTTATAGTGTGATCTTAATTGATTACTTCTATTACTATTATGTTGCACTTTTACATTGTAAATAATGTTGAGTCATTGAATTACTTTTGATTTTACTTTTTTTAATTATAAAAAGAAATTTTAATTGAAAGTAAAATTGTAGTTTAAGTACCATATATATATATATATAAAACGAACTCAACTAGTAATGTGTCCGGATTCAAATCAACAAAATTTGAAAAAGCATTCATATATAGATAAAGAAAAGAAGGATGTGTGAGGGGCAAAATGCATATAATCCAACATCATGCATATGAGTTTGGAATCGGTACACTTGCTTAATGTAAGGTTAATTCCTTTAAATACTTTTTCAGCTATATATAGATATATACTTTGCCATATGATAACTTTTTTTCTCGTGGATCTATAATAGTATTAGCATTCTCCACCAATATTTGTACCTTGTACATATTACTAATTAAGATTCACTATTTACTTCACTTGCTTTCATTTTTCTAACACAATATATTTGTCCAAATGCACGATGCAATGCACTATGTTTTCTCCTTTGTGTAGAAATATATATATATATATATATATATATATATATATATATATTATATGATTAAAAAAAACATTAAGAATGGTTGTGCCATGAAATTACTAAGTATGGTTTTTATCTTGTTTATGGTTGTGTTAACTATCACCTCAGTCCTTTTTTTTCCAGCTTTCTTATATAGTTGTAATTGATTTGCTTTACTGAGTCACTAAGTTTAAGGTATTGTACTACTTCTTTATGTGTATTCATCCACAAATTAGATAAAGTAAAAAAAAGAATGACTTCTTGGGTAGCTAGAGATTAATTTCCATTTCTTTTTGCTTATTCATTTGCTATTCAACCATAAATTAGAATAAAGGAATCTTTCATTTAGACATACTATAATTTGAATGGTTCCAAAAAATGTATATCATCCAACAACAAAAAGGTAAATATTAGGCTAGCATAAAGAAAAGAGAAGGTTAAAATAGGAATCTTGATACCATAATATATTAATTAACATAGCTTTTTACTTTGGTGACTAGGAAATACATGAGAGCATGCGTGGGTGGCCTCTAGGTTGCTAGAAATGTGATTTGTAAAAAGAAAAAGATAACAAAATAAGATTAAAATTAGCTAGTTATTTTTTTAATAATAACTATGATTGGATAGTTATAATTTTGGGCTTCATGATAACAAGTGATTAAATTCATTTTGAACCGAATGAATAATAATAGTTATTAGTTACAGTAACAATAGATAGGCCTGCTTACTTTTATGCAACAAATGTATAAAAAAGACATTCTTTTAGGTGTAAGAGGCAAAAGGAAATATATGTTTCATTTCTTTATTGGTTGTTTTTTATGATAAATAAATGTAAACTCACATAATTAACAAATGAATACAATCTATGTAAAAATAAACAGTTTCATGCAATATATGAGTTTGTATGTTCTTCCAAGTATACTCCAAATAATAATGCCTCTACCTCCTCCTCTGTTTGTGAGAGACTAATGTAATCTAAGAGTTAATTCGGTGCATATGTGAATGTGTAAATAACCAATTAGGAAATGAATGAGTGTTGTTGGTGACATGCATATTATAAAGCATTTCATGAAATAAAAAGTATATATGATGATAATTAAGAAAAAGAAATAGAGTTATTAACATATCAAGTGTTGTGTTGGTGAAATTAAGTTCAATTGGAGTGATAATAAGCAATAGTTTAATTTGTATGGTGGAAGAGAACTATGGATATATTGTTGAAATGGAAATGGTAGTGTTGTGGTGTTAATGAAATAGTTGAACAATGATAATGAAAGATTATATATTGTGTTAGCTTGTAGGATATAGAAGTGAGGATGATTAGTATGAAATATAGAAGAAGAGAAGTGATGATATTTGTGATGTCAAGTTTATGTATTTATAGAGGAAGAACTAAGAAAAAGAAGCTAGAGAGACATCCATGTGAGTAGTGTTAATGTGACATGGAGAATCTTATCAGTTTCAATATGAAATTCTCTTTTTCTTCATTTGATTATTAACTCTTTATTTTGGTGTAAGTTAATTTGATATTGAAATGGCAATAGGAGACTTTTTCTTCATTTGATTATGTACCTTGCTATGTCATAAGGAATTGTTGAAGCACTCTAGACAATTGCAATATTATGAGTCTTTTTGTATGTAATGTTGAGTGAGTGTTGCATTTCAAAAGCAAATGCATAGATTAGAGAGTGAGTGATTGAGTGGAACACAATATGCCTGCAGCAATGCTTTTACTTCAATTAGTGTAATAATCAAATGGTTAAAGCTCCATCTCTCTCAACAATGGCAATAGAATACTTTTTGTATGCGATGCACCACTACTTCTACTGCATTCCTAGTGTCTTTTGAGAAGTAAAGGTTTCCAGTATAGACCGAAATACATACATAATATCTATGAGAAGTAAAGAGTGAACAATAATAAATAATAATATAATAATGTTATTTTCTCATCCACTCAAATAGTTTTTTATCTATATTTTATGTCATATACTCATATATGTAACAAGTAAAAGTAAAGAAGTTAACAAAATGGTAAAAAGAATATTATTAAAATTTTATAAATAATTAGGGGAAGGTGAAAGAAAACTATAGTACAATAAGGAAGACACCACTCAAATGAAAATGCAAGCTCAACTTAAACTAGAACAATTAACATGATAGAGATTTTTTTTATCACGGTACTAGGTTGCTTTTGTTTTCTTTTGCCTCTATATTTAATTACGTAGTCTACGTTCATTATGTTATAGTATGATCATAATTGATTACTTCTATTAGTATTATGTTGCACTTTTACATTATTATCAATGTTGAGTCATTGAATTACTTTTCATTTTACTTTTTTTAAATATAAAAATAAATTTTAATTGAAAGTAAAATTGTAGTTGAAGTACCATATATATATATGTCCGGATTTAAATCAACAAAATTTGAAAAAGCATTCATGTATAGATAAAGAAAAGAAGGATGTGTGAGGGGCGAACTGCATATAATCCAACATCATGCATATGAGTTTGGAATCGGTACACTTGCTTAATGTAAGGTTAATTCCTTTAAATACTTTTTCAGCTATATATAGATATATACTTTGCTATATGATAACTTTTTTTCTCGTGGATCTATAATAATATTAGCATTCTCCACCAATATTTGTACCCTGTATATATTACTAATTAAGATTCACTATTTACTTCACTTGCTTTCATTTTTCTGACACAATATATTTGTCTAAATGCACAATGCAATGCGCTATGCTTTCTCCTTTATGTAGAAATATATATATATATATATATATATATATATATATATATATATATTATGATTAAAAAAAAACATTAAGAATGGTTGTACCATGAAATTACTAAGTATGGTTTTTATCTTGTTTATGGTTGTGTTAACTATCACCTCACTCCTTTTTTTTCCACCCTTCTTATATCTTTGTAATTGATTTGCTTTACTGAGTCATTAAGTATAAAGTATTGTACTACTTCTTTTCGTGTATTGAACCACAAATTTGATAAAGTAAAAAAAGAATAGCTTCTTGGGTAGCTAGAGATTAATTTCCTTTTCTTTTTGCTTATTCATTTGCTATTCAACCATAAATTAGATTAAAGGAATCTTTCAGTTAGACATACTATAATTTGAATGGTTCCAAATAATGTATATCATCCAACAACAACAAAATAAAGAGTGAGCTAGCATAAAGAAAAGAGAAGGTTAAAATAGGAACTTGAATATTTTCATGTGTGTGTAATAACCTGTTACAATCTCCTCATACGTATGATTTATTTGGCCTAAATAATTTACCAAGTACCAAATATGTTATCTTTGTTTATTACAAATGGTTCCAAACAAATACACTATCATTCTTACTTATTTGTTTCTTTATCCTTTATGTGTCATATATAACCACTAACAAAATGGTAATTAACAAAAAAAAATACGTACCTTTCACATTATACTATATCATCAACAACAAAGATAATACCACCAACACCAAAACCACCAAAAAAGTATAGGGCAATAACATGAATTAAAAAGCACAAGTAATTATGGGTAAGATAATAGATAGAGACTATTCTCACAAATCCCTTTCTTTCACAAGTTAACCAAATTTCTTTGTTAGCATCTAATTAAGAGACACCAATGCATTATGTTTGTTAGAAACAATATTATATGAACAAGCTCAAGGTTTATTTCTTAGATTAGTAAGTTGTGAAACACCATATACGTGAAGAGAAGGTTAAAATAGGAATCTTGATACCATAATATATTAATTAATACATAGTTTTTTACCTTAGTGACTTGGAAACACATGGGAGCATGCATGGGTGGGTTCTAGGTTGCTAAAAATGTGACTTCTAAAGAGAAAAAGAAAACAAAATAACATGAATTAAAAAGTACAAATAAACAGCATGCACAAATTAGAGTATGCAACAATTCTACAAAAACTATTCTCACAAATCCCTTTTTTTCGCAAGTTAACCAAATTTCTTTGTTGGCCACCAATTAAGAGACACCAATGCATTTGTTTTATAATAAATTGACGAACTAGCATGTAAGGTTTAATTTTTTTTATCCTTGTACATTGAACAAATATCTTTATTAGCTTTTGTGGTCTGAGAGTCACTGTCATAATCTTCATACATTACTCCTTGTACATTTAGTCTTTTTGTTTTGTTGAGCTAGTTAAACAACTGACAAAAAAAGTGTCAGCTAAAGTTTGAATTAATTTAAAAAATAGCAATTTAATAAAAGTTTAATTGTAGTTTTGATCTTTTAATTTATTTCATTAATTCTTTGCATTGCCCCCATCATTGACTTTAACCGCCTTAGTAATCTCACTAAGGAAGACTCTTCTAATCATAACACAACATTATTAGTAAGTCTTCAAACACTTCCATCCATGACATGAAGTATTTATCACTTGCCTACCTCAATTCCCTTGATCATACAAGTTTAAGGTGTCACTTGGTCCTCCATCCAACCTTGTGGATTTTGAATCGTTGAGTTAAAGATCAACCAACTTAGGGTCCCAAATCAAATCTTGATTAATCCCTCTAACTTATCAAAATATTCACATTCTCCTAGTGTTTACCATCCTTTAATAGACTCTCAAAGCTTACATTGCAACAATCTCTAAGTATTCCTGTACTCTGTACTTCCAATTCTACTTAATAGCAACATGTGGTTCAGTATATCAAGGCTTAACTCCTTCTGTTTACCCGAACATCACTCAAAATTGCCACTTACGCGTCAATAGTTTCATCTACAATCACTATTCATACTTATTTTCTCCTAAACCACACAAAGATTTGTCACTTACCAACAAATATATAATCTCGATCCTATAATCGTCATGAGGTTCATACTTAACAATTTAAGTCACGAATCTAGTTTAACTTGAATGCTCAACCTTACCCCTCAAGGTATCGACTATTCCTCAAAGCGTCCTTTATCTAACCAAGGTAGTATTCACCCCTAATGTGTAGCGCACCATAACTTCAATACTAGCCTCCTTAGTTGACACCTGAGCACCAGATGCTATTCCAAATGAAAGCCTCGTTTTTTCAACAATTCCATGGTGTTCACATCTCTTTGACAGTTATCAAACTTCATATAGTCTCGTCTTGAAATCTACCAGAAAACATCTAATACTTTTCTTAAAAATCCATTATCTGCTTAGATCCTTACTTGAAATCCCCTATCAGTCTCACTCCAATAATATCTTCGAGTTATCACCAATAACATAGCCTCTGTATCCTTGGAATCACTTCATAAATCCCATGCCATCATGATTCGCTTCAACCCTGTCCTTCCAAGACCGATACGTTTCAAGAATTCAGAGACACTCGTCGACCAGAGTCGACTGATGTTCTATGTTTTAACTACTCTTCCAACTAAAGTGCCACAAGGCACGCTATTTCGTATAAGAAACAATAAACTACTTAAGCATATCATGCTTGACCCAAGACCACAAAACACAAAGTACACGTGGACTCCAGTCACTTGATACCCCTAACCTCGACTCTTGATCAACTTAGGACACCCAGATCACAACCCCAAAGAAATTTAAATCCAAAGCTCTGATACCACAATTGTAACACCTTGATTTTTAAAAGCGCGAGTGTATTTTTTTTTCAAAATAAATTGATAGAAATATCAAGTTAAAACCATAAATGGAGAGAATACTCTTGGATAAAATATTTGAGTCGTAACACCACGACAAAGGTCATCTTTAATTACAAACAACGGAAATGGTTTTGAACAAACATCCAAAGTATCCAAGTAATTAATACACCGACTAAAATAATTTGTTTTGAATACATAAGTTCCCTTTTTACAACAAAAACTTTGAAATGAGAAAGGGAAAATAAATAAAATTCTTAAATAGAACCCTAAGTTGATCATTAATCTAACTGAGGGTGACTGGGTACTAAGAATCCACGAGCGGGATCAAGCCCTAATGCTTCCAGTCACAAAACCAACCTATCGCTGTGCCACGCCTTAGATCGACCCTGGTTCTCATATGAGGGAAAACCCAAATTTCCACAAAATTGTAAAGGGTCACCAACCGAAATTAAAAATACCACATAACATTTAAATTTTAAATGCACAAAATCACCTTTCCACTTAGCATACATCTAGAAAGGGTTTGCATATGCTAAACATGCATAAACAAGGTTGAAAAATGAAGTTTCGGACAAAACTGCATTGTTGTATTCGAATATAGATGCGAAAACAGCAGAAATACAGCAAAAACAGCAAAACAGCACCAACAACACAACTGTATTCGACTACAGCCTCCATGTAGTCGAATACACTTGCGAAAACAGTGAAAAATCTTGCAGATTTTGTAGTCGATTACAACCCCCTTGTATTCGAATACAATTGCGAAGTCAGTAACAAAATCCATTCAACTGTATTTGAATACAGCCTCCTTGTAGTCGAATACACTTTCGAAATTGCAAGTCAGAGGCAAAAACAACTCAACTGTATTCGACTACAACCATGTTGTATTCGAATACATCTGTAAAAATGACAGATTTTCAGTTTTGAAACACACCAAAGTCATTCAAACACTTTCAACACCCAATCAATCAATCACAACACCAAATATGGCACAATTCACACACCACAATCAAGTACGCATATACAACCATCACAATATATCAAACATGACTCGCGTGCCAAACACCCTAATGCAATGCGTGTATACCAATGCATATGACATCGTTACGTGGCCCATCTGGTCACCACCATCACCATGGCCCATCCGGTCACCATGTACTATGAAATGCATTATCTCGTGGCCCATCCGGTCACCATGTACTATGAAATGCATTATCTCGTGGCCCATCCGGTCACCACTATCACCATGGCCCATCCAGTCACCATGTACTATGAAATGCATTATCTCGTGGCCCATCCGGTCACCACTATCACCATGGCCCATCCGGTCACCATGTACTATGAAATGCCTGAGCATACTCTGACTCTCGACACCACAATCATTAAGTAAATGCAGCGATTAAAAGATTCCCCATTTTTAATGCTCATTTAACACTAATGATTTTCACATTTAACACAGAACATACTCATACATATAATCCTCAAATCATAGGATATTCAAATCACCATATACACCAATCTCATCAACTCATTTCACACCAAATCAAAATCCACTCATAAATTAAATTTATTCAAAACCCCAAGTCTTTAAACATAAAGCGAATTTCAACATTCATGTTATTACCCATGAACACATCAATCACACCAAGCAAAAATCACCATCACCCACACCTCAAAACTCATTAAAATTCAATTTCACCATTTTACCCATAAAATGCATTAAATTCATTTCCCACAACATTACACTTTAAACCCACCAAATTTATTTTCCAAAATTTTCAACCATAACACACCAAATCCAAACTCCAAATTGTTAAACACAAACCACCAAATTTCTTTTCCACAACTCACATAAAACCCATTAAATTACTTTTCCCCAAATTCACACATAAACCCCCATCAAAATCAAACTCCACAAATACACATATAGAGTCCTATATGCAAGCTAAAAATTTGGAAGGAGCCCTTACCTTCGTTGTAGCTTTAACGGCCGATTACGCCACCGCGATTAAATTCCGGTAAAACTTCACTCGCAACGACGCTTCTAAAACTAGCTCACTAGCACCACAACGTGACAAGGAGCAACTTTCTCTTCAATCACTTCGCGAGAAAATGTAAGGTTTTACATTTGGGGTTTTGGAAACAAAACAAAGAAAGATAGGAAGAAGATGGAGTGACGTGCGCAGGCAGAGAAAATGTATATATATATTTATCCCAAACCACCCCAACAATTTTGATAAAAATATCTATTCTCATTGCAATTCAATTGACAGGTAAATTTTTTAGCAACTATAGATATTTTTAACAAAATAGTCCGGTAATAAATTTTCCGCAACGTAAATAAATTATTTCTCGCCCAATAATTTTAACCGGATCTAAAAATATATATATATATATATATATATATATATATATAATGAACATATAGCAAACTCTAATAAAGTATGCTTTTGGTATTTAATTCACAAAATGAATTAAAATTGGGCTAAATGTCTCAGCAATTTAACAGCAAATATACTAAAATTGCATAAATTAGAGTTTGAAATTTAGGGTCTTACATTAATAGCAATGACTATCACACTATAAGAAAAACACTTAGAAAATATTTCTTATTCGAACAAGTGTTTCCTTTATTTGAACTCTAAGATGAATTTGGAATTTTGAGCTTGAGTTATTCTACCCTTTTTTGATTTTTCGATGATCTTCTTCTTTAGCCTTGAGCATCTATTTATAGATAAAATTATATTGTATCGATATTCTTCTTCAGCCATGTGGCAGACTATCAACCACAAAACCCCCATGATAAAACAACTCAATTACAATGTATCGATAATCTACTGCATCGTAGAAAACCGTTTTAGAATTATACCCTCTAAATATGGCGGTTAAGACCACTCATAATATGATACTATGACCACTTGAAAATCTGAAGAGACAAATTATATTCGATATAGGGACAAAAAGAAAATTTTGGACGAAGTTGAAAAGGGCGAAGAGAAAAAACTCGAAATTTTTCGAAGTTTTGGTGTGTTTTGTAAATTGAGTGGAATCATCTATTTATAGTGGGGTTCTGCAACTTAGTGGAGCAAAAAATGCAGTCCATTTGATTGGATCTACGAGACTTTTGTGCGCCTAATTTGACCAGGTCAACGAAACTGCAGCGCGAAAAATGGGAGTTGAACACATCAGTTGTTGATAGTTGACTCATGTAAAAAAAAAAATCCCCGAGAGAAAAACATATACATGAAAAAAAAAAAACATTAACTTATTTTTTTCTAAGTACTAAAAAAATCCATACACCACTTAGTCCAAACCAAGGCCTAGACCCAACCAAGTTGAATAGACGGTGGCGGTGCACACACATGTGGTGGTCGGTTTGAATGTGTTATCTTCCTTTCACAAAATTTGATACCTCTTGGAGCACACCCCAAAGGTCATACCTCCACCTTATAAACACTACTAGTGTGTGATATCCCTCATATGTGAGATTTATTCATTTCATCAATTCGCATAACACTAGCTCTAAGTTTCAATATCATTTCCAATAATCTCCACTTGAATTTAAAAAAGTGTTTCTGAAATAGCATCAAAGACTTCTATAAGATTGTGCACAAACATAGGTATCTTCTGACTTAAACATTTGCATAGTAAGTAAGAGTTATATTCAACAAGAGGGACTCGTAGTCTTGAACTTTATCTCTGATACACTTGTCTACGTGAATTCAAATATCAAATCTATATAATAAATATATTAAAATTAACAACAAAGACAAGTCTTCATAATGTAAATTTAAATATCAAATCTCATATGGATCAACCGATCAAACACGGGTGCCTTACAAAATAAGTTGAATAAATGTTTGAGTGAAATAAAGGTTTTTGTTAAAGTTAAAAATACTATTGATTTCTTTTTTGCAAAAATAAAAAATTTAGGTGTCTTAAAAAAACCGGACGGTTTTCCAAAACTGGGTCCCGTTCAGTGACTAGACCGATTATTCCTCAATTTTTTTAGTGGTCAGTTCAGTCCGATTTTTAAAACATTGAAATGAATCTGAGGTAAAACAAGCTTTTTTGTACATGAGTCCTTGGCAAGCCCTAAAGTCCAGATGGATTTCCAATGAGGTTCTATCCAAAATCTTGTAATGTGGTTGGCACTAGTCTCTGTGATTTTGTGCAAAAAATATGGTTTAATTCGGAGGAACTAAAAAGTATTAATAGCACAGATATTTGTCTTATCCCGAAGGTTAAGCACTTGGAGTTTGTTAACCAATTCAGGCCAATCTCGTTATGTTATACTCTTTATAAAGGAATGAGTAAGGTGGTTGTTAATAGGTTGAAAAAGCATATAAATCAGTTAGTTTAACCCATACAAACTGGATTCATACCAAGGGGAAGCATTCATGAAAATGTCGCAGTATAGCTAAGATGGTATACAAAATGAATAAAATTAGTGGAAAAATAGGTTATTTTGCCATTAAGGTGGACCTATCTAAAGCCTATGATATATTGAGCTATGAGTTTATTCAATATACTCTTTAAAAACTAGACTTGATTACCTCTGAAGATGATAGAGGTGATTATTCACTTGGTTACGTCTATAACAACCAATGTTAGATGGAATGGTGAGCTAACTGATCTCTTCATGCCAAAGAAAGAATTGAGACAAGGTGATCCTATCTTTTTATTATTTGTATTTATAAATTATCTCATTTAATCTTGAAGGCAGTGATGAGATGGGAGTGGAAGTCGTTAATGCTAGCTAGAGTGGTCCACTTGTGTGACATCTTATGTTTGCAGGCGATTTGCTTTTATTTGGTCAGGCTTCAAAGGCCCACATGGAGTATGTATTGAATACTATCAATAATCTTATGTAAGTTATTGGGATAACGTGTTATCAATGAAAAAACTAGTATTCTATTCTCAAAGAATGTGAACAAGAGTATTAGAGAAAAACTTGTTCGAATGTTCGGGTTTAAGGAAATTGAAGCGTTGGAAAAGTATTTAGGGATGCCTTTAGCGGGTAAAATGCTATGAAGAGGAGATTGTCAATATTTGATTGAGCAGGCTCAAAGAAAGCTTTCATCTTGGAAAGCAAAATAACTCTCATTCGTAGGGCAAGATACTTTAGCAAAGTCACTTATGGAAGTAGTGCAAATGTATCCCATTGATAACCATATCCTTACCTAAAACGTGTTTGAGTGAAATTCAAAGGACTCGTTAACAACTAATTGATTAAGAACAAGCAAATGTATCAATCCTAACATGTGATTATAGAAATAGGAAAATTTAATTGAATAATAAAAAGTAATTAAAAGAAAACTAGAATAGATAACTAAGTCATAGTAAAAGGTATTTCGATTAAAAGATCCACCTAAGACCCTAGAAGAGAGTTCAGTTGCTCATCATTATAAACAAAATTAAATCTAAAATAATAGTTTTCATCAAATTAAATGAGAAGAATGAGAACCCTAAAAAAAGGATGAATATTTGCTCCAAAACATGAAATACTATGCTCCAACTCCAAGCACTACTCTTAGAATCTCCCAAATTAATGTGGTGTCGATTCTTCATTCCTTCCTCGATTTCTCTTTTTATCACTAACTTGATAGCAAGCAAGTTGCAATATTTGTAGAACAAAGTTTCTTTCAATTCAAATTGTTCTCCTTTAAATATGGAACAAACTTTTGTTTTTATCTTTTCAAACCTTCAACCTCTTATTCTTGTTCATAGTAATATATAATATATTATGTTTACATATATGTACACATTATATTATTACTTGCAATCTTTTGCATCTTTTCTACAGAATAAAGAGTAAATTAAATTAGAATTTTGTATGATTACATGTAATATCTTTAAAAATGACTCATAATAATCCCTAAAAAATCAACTAAATTTAAATTTATCAAGAGCATTCTTTTAAACATTGTTTTGTGAAGGAAAATTGTCATTAATTGTATAGTTGTTTGTCATCATCAAAAAGAGGAAGATTGTTAGTGCAAAAGTGGTTTTAGCTACAATCCTCTAGTTGATATTTTGATTATAACAAAACAAACAAATAAAAATAATTATCCTCTAACTCTATTTACTTAGTGTGTATATTCAATTAGAAGATAAAGATTTATATTAATCACAATCTATTTTAAGGTAGCATAAATTATGAGTAAATTAGAGACAATAATTTAAGTGTTTTTAACACAAAGAATATTATCACCTAATAAACAAGTAATTATGTTTACTAATAGAGTAAGTCATAATATAGCAATAAGAAGTATTGCAATAAGCGTCTAATAATCTACAGTTTGAGTAAAAACGTTAAAGACAAAGGAAATACAAGTAAATGATTGAGCCTTTGATCACAAAGGAAAAGAACATTATAATGATTATCTTCCTCTCACTAAAGACCCCTGTTGATCCTCCGACTCAAAGATCAAAAGAAGAAAGCTCTAAATTAAGCCTCTAATAAAGTAAATGTTTTGATACAAGTTAGATCCTCAATGTTCGATTAAACAAGTTCACATGGAATCTGAAAAATCTCTTAAAGCTATGCCTAACTCTATTAAACACGCTCTCAACGAATCTCTCCTTTAATTTGATTACAAGCTCACTCGAATGACTATGCGTTCAAAAAAATTGGTAAACCAGTTAACCATCTGGTCAAAGTTTCAAGTCAACACTCTGATAAGAAGTCAATATTCCAACATACTCTGCTCATCATAGTTGACTTGTCATTTGACTAAAGAAGCACATGACGTCCTCTGGTATTGTCATCCCAGGAAATTTGTCTTCTTAAATCAAGATACGTTGAATAAATTATGATTATATATATATATATATATATATATATATATATATATATATATATGATATGGTCTTAAAGGCTATTTTGTCTTGAATGCTTATTTAAGATCTTCAAAGGTAACATTCTCAACGGATACATTTCTTAGTATTTAAGTAGAAACTGATCAATATGAAAGTGCATTTGAGAGAATGAAAAAAACAATGCGTTGAGAAGAATTCCTATAAAAGTCTAGCTAGAACAAATCAGAAGAAAAGAATAAATGAAAAATTCTCACAATAGAGAGTTATTAGAAATGAGGTAAGTCAATCCAAGTGTTTCATACATCTGAATTCATATAGGAATTTAAATATAATATCCTCTAAAGAAGATTTAGAATCTTAGAAACAAACTTTGTGTCGATTAAAACACAAACTGGAATTGATGTAAATTTGGGTGATAGTGGCAACAACCTTGCATCTATAAGAGGTACATGAAGAGGTATAAAACACTCATGAACTTCATTGGTAGCCTGCCAGAATCAAAGCCTGAAGAGACATATTAAATAATACTTGTATGCTATTGCTTTAATAGTGGATTAAGTCGTTGACTGTACTAAGCCAGTCATGTTTTTTTGATCTTAATGATGATCTTAACTGCACCACAAACACTCCAACAATCATGTTTTTTTGATTATTGCTCAATCCTTCTCCTACATATGGAAACAAAAATTATTCCCCCATAATGTTCCCAACATTAAAAATTTTCAATCTCTTAGTAGGGACATCTATCAAACTTATGCACAAGTTTCAATTATCTAACATTGTTAGCTAATACCAGTCACTATGATGTTTTCAACTATCAACAAGTCATTAAGGTGATTAGCCACATAACTAGTTATCAAATAGTATCCAAACATAATGAGGTAAAAACTAACCATCTTCCATTTTCAATAGTTTCTTGTTAGACACCTTAATGAAGTTGCGAGTGTGAAAATGCTCGGGTTCACTTCCATCCTCAAAACTCCTTTGGGGTCCACATAAGGTCTTACCATATTCTTCCATCACCCAATGCTCATCAACCATAATCTAGGGCGTTTAGCCCGATCGCAAAAGGTAAAAAGGTAAAGGGTAACCACTTGAAGTTAACAAGTAACATTTACAAATTATGATATGATAACAATAATAATCAAGCATATATATATATATAGATATCAAGTACCCTAATGCAATGCCTGCATGCTAGTGCGTATGATTTCAGAATTTCACCTCCCCTCTGCAAAGGGTGGTAGATCACCATCTAGCATGATCCTTGAATGTGAAGTCATAACTAACATTGACGACATAGAAATCACACCTTTATGATTTTCAAATCTCTTTTTACAAAACACTCGTACCTATCATAATGCTTTAATTTTAGAATAAAGTTGAAGTCTTTACTATTTAAAGCGAAAACTTTAATTTCTAAATATGAAGATCAAAACTTTGAATAAGTGACTTCCACACAAATTTATTTTTTCTTCGTATTTTTTTGTTTGTGATATTTTCGTTTGGGTGTGACACTTTTTGGTTTTCTTGTCTTGGTGTGACACTTTTTAGTTTTCCCATCTTAGTGCGGTGTTCGTTTTTTGTTCAAATTTACATAGTAGTTTTGATCCCTTATAGATTTCAATCAATGACTTTGGCGTCGTCAACGTTACAATTCTAGAGGCATAGGTATTCAAGACTCAAATTTTGTCATATTTGTATGTATGTTGCTGTTTTATGTTATGTTGGCATTTTACGCTATTAACTTGAGTGTTGTGAGTTTGATCGCAGATTCATCCTTTTTAGTTTAGAAAAATTGAATTTGTATTGTATTAATACATTCTACAATTTGAATCAATGAATTTCATTTATTTTAATCCAAAAAAGGATCAAAACTTTGAAAAAAAATTGAAGCTTTTTCGACGAAATCTCTTTTGCCGTCATTACTCCTTTTACACTCCATGAATATACTTAGATCAAATAAGTTTGTATTTCCTCTCATACAACTTTAATCATTTTTATAGCTTGCAACTTTTTATAAAACATGTAAATTAACTCCTCTAAATTTCTTTGATCGTTGGTTTTAAACTAGCTTTTTATGAAAGAAAATTTAATAATAAGATCATCATCAAAGAGCAAAGTCAAAACCATATTCTCCTCTTTTTGTTTTAAGAGCCACAGATTTTTTAAGAGAGATAAGAGAGAAAATTTTGTTATCTTTGTCTAATATATTTCAACACATGAACAAGCATGATCTTGATTACAGAAATTTAGAAAAACTTCACCAACAAAAAGAGACAACCATATGGCCTAAGAGGGAAAAGGGAGAGAAAAGAAATTTACACTCCAAAGCCACCACAAGCACTACAAGACCAAGAGGAACAACTTTGACTCAGGTTTTATGCTAATTCCTCTTAGATTTATCTTAAAATGAATATTTGCCTATGAAGAATTCACTCACCAACACTTCTCGAGGACAAAAGAAAAGAATGAAATGAAATTTAGAGAGCGAGGGATGCTAGTGCTGCAACAAAAATGAGGGAGGGAGTTTCTTCCTCTATTTAAAGAAGACTAAAAGAGGAGATAATAATCACTTATTCTAAAAGAAATAATGATAGCAACACATTTTTTAACACACTCTCTTTGATTTGTTTAAATCCACACGGGTTCCATCAAATTCATATGAGACCCACATGATTTGGTGAAACCTATGTAAATTTTAACCAATCAAAGAGAGTACGTTAAAAAAGTATGTGTTAGAGAGTGTTGCTAGAACTCTTCTTTTAAAAGAGATGATGTTTTTGGTCATAACAACACACTAAAAGTGGAGACGTGAACTGACCACATCATCACAAACTCTACTATTATAAAAAATATTCTACTATTTTAATTTGAACATCTACTCATACGCAAACGGCTAACAGATAAATCTTACAATAAATTAAAATTCTTAAACATATTTGTTGATAAAAATTTGTTTGTAACTCAACTATATAATTACCCGATGAAGTAGTTTAATTAGATCTCCGAAAAATATTCACTCTTTTTAATCTATGCACAATCCAGATACAAAGCTCTCGTTTCAATTTTCGAAATTTTAAGAGTTTGTTGAAAATTTGAATAACGGATAAATTTTACCGATAGTAATCGATAAATACACTTAGGATTTTTTCTACAAAAATTTCATCACTAATAAATAACTCCAAACAAATGATGAAAGTGTTTGCACAAAAATTTTGATTTCGCGTCAGACTTAAATACTACCAAAACTTTAATAATTTCATAATAACCGAAAACAAGCAACATGATCTTTAAAATTTTTCCGTTTTATATTTTGCTTTAACTTCCAACAAAAATTTAATTGTCACATATAAATTATTTTAGCTATGAAAATTATTTCAGCTTGAATAAAATCAAATCCCCTAAAATAATTCAAAACATATAACATATACATTACCCTCGAGAATGGAAAATGACGCACTAAAATGTTTGTCGTACAAACTCCTGTATTATAGGAACCTTATAGTTTGTTTGGACAGTCCCTCCTTCAATGCTTATTGTGTTTGCAAATAAAGTACTTTGTTGTGTTTTCATTATTTGATTTAGAAGTCTTTTTCCCAGAACCTTCTTTACCTTTGTTCCCCCCACTGTCTTGACCTTGATTAGAATAAGACCGAAGAGCACCAATAATATCATATAGCTTGATAGTGCCATTTCCTTATTCAAACGTTGTCACAAGGTGACCTAACGAACATGGTAACAAGCATAATCGAATAACAACCTTGTCTTCATTATCGTCCTTCTTCCCAATCCTCCAAAAATGGTGATTTTTCCTTTGAAGATATTGAAATGTTGATGCAAATAGGATTTTTCCTACATCTTCAACATATACAGTCATTGCTTCGTGAACAATTAGTTCGTGAGCATTATTTAACAAATATTGACTTTCAATTTCTTCTAAACCTTTTGTAGATGTTAGGTCTAGGATAAGATACATCACCTTACCTGATACACACAAATGAATAATGTCATTTGTTACTACGTATAAGTCATACTCAATATTGTAATGGTTATCTGACGTGATATATCATATGATAATTTTGATGAAAAGAGAGATATGAAACTCTTATTAGATGTATATAATGTATATAAGATACAACTGGAATGTTAATTCATAGAAAACGATTAAAGTAGGTAAGTAAAAGTAATCATATCACTTTTGAAATCACATTTTATGAAAAAACGAATTTTGCTTGATTTTTTTTTTTTTTTTA
>JBBPBQ010020324.1:36132770-36146694 GCA_037974755.1 Cicer yamashitae | reverse complement strand
GTCCTTGTAAATATTTTTGTTTTGTTTTTAGTCTTTGTTATTTTTGTATTGCTCCATGCAAATTTGATAGGGACTAAAATAAAAAAGTTGAGATAAAATAATAAACAAAAAAATTTTTGTAAGGACTAAAATCAATCAAAACGATTTACAAATACTAAAAAATAAAAATAAAAATACATAATTGCAAGGATAAATCATATGTTTAAACCTTATTATTATTACCATCATATTATTTATTATATATTTGATAACTTTTGTTGTCTATACATATTTAAATACTATGTAATAACTTTTATTATATATATATAAAGGCTATGGTCCAAAGGTGGACCTTTCCATTTTTAGTAAATTTCATTAAAATGTTATAGGTTTGAATAAATTCTTGGTCCTTTATCTTTTACTAAATATTCGTTTTAGTACTTTATCATTCTTTTAATTTATTTTTATTCTTTATCTTTTATAAATAATTAATTATATTCATTTTCATCATAACTCTTTAAAACAACTATATGATAATTGTCATGAACTGTTGAGGTCTAATCTTAGATTAATTATAAAGTTTAGTGAGCAAATTTAATAACGACAAGATGAAAATACAAAGTGAAGGTGCAAAAACACGAGAAGAGTGATTTAACTCTGTTTTTCTTTACTAGAAACTTCTTTTAAAAATATTTGATTCGAGATACTAGAACAAATATAACAGAATCAAGACATCAATAAATCAAAGTATTAGCGCAGAAGGAAAAAACGACAGGATTTATAGTGATTCACTACCAACCTGTTAGCTACATCCAATCCCCTCACACATCAGGATTTATCCACTAATTGAGAACCTGAATTACAACACCAGAGACCTAGTGAAACACTGAGGCACTACAACACCTTGGCCCTACAAGTCAAGCCTTCTCAAGTTCCAACTTGAAAACCTACAAGTTGTTGAGGCATAACCATCATTGGGCAGAGTTACATTTACGCCCCTCGAGGAAGGTTCGGAAATTCTGGAATCATGTGCATTGGCATATAAGCATTGCATTAGGGTGCTTGGCACGCGATTCATGTTTATTATAATATGATATTTGTATATACATACTCTATTATTGCTAAATGTTATTTGTTAATTTCGATTGGTGACCCTTTACATTATTGTGGAAATTGGGCTTTGCCCTTAAATGATACCCGAGTTCGTTCCACCGACTATTACCCTGATGACAGAAACGTCGTTAGACTTCCCTAACTGGCTACTTGCCGATTGCTTGGGCATTCGACCCCATCTCAAGCACGGCTACATATACGGGTCGAGTCAGAGCTCCCACTTTTGGTAGTGAGCTGTTTTGAGATTCCTGCACCGCCGAAGGCACTTATCTTATGGGTGGACCTGACCTCTGAGGAGACTGAACCCTCCATGGATGATGAGGAGGAAGAAGTTACTTCGAGGAGAGATACTGCGTCAGAAGGAACTTGTGCAGTGTGTGGAGGTCGCCCATGTTACTGTAGTTGTTAGTGGATGATTAGATTAGATTTTTGTGTTTTATAGGGCCTTAGTGTCTTTCTTTTGGTGGTTGTACTTATTTTGTTTTGGGATGACTGTACCTATGACATTCTTTGACAATTGACTTTTGTTTAGTGGGTCCATGTTCCAATTTTTTGAGGTGATCATGGGGGAGATAGCATTCTCGGAGCAATACTTATGTGCAGGTGTCTGCCGAGAATACCACAAGGGTATGAACGATGTTTGATAGGTCTCATAGCGCCGGTGTATTTTCTATTTGTATACTTTGGATTATCGTCCCAAAAACTATTTTAGCTTGTTTGTATATATGATGTAATTATTTATGATTCTTGTCATTTTGTGTTACGACGTATTATTTTATTAAGTTGTTAAAAAAAAAAAAAGCACTTGCCCTGTTAAAAATCGGGGTGTTACAAAGCTTCTTTCATACGCTTGTTTAAGAGTAGTGGGAACATATCAATATCTGTTCTTGGACTTTCAGAATCATCAAACAACTCAATTGCCATTAGAATGTTGACATTCCATCAAAGTCGTTGACTTTCTTCATCAGAACATAACTTGATCATCGCTGCCAGATGTTGTGTTGCTTGTAAGGTTGAACTTTAGTGCAATTAATCAACACATGAACATGTGCTGAATTGAATTCTTTTTCATTTGGCCAAAAAGTGGACTCAATTTACTAATAAGGCTAATGGATGTCTTTTGGATGCTGATTCAATTTCATATATATATATATATATAAAGATATATATATATATATATATATAATATATATAAATATAAATATAAAGGCTATCTAATATAGTCTTAGTCCAAAGGTGGACCTTGACCAAAATTATATTTAAACCAATATTATATTTTCTCTCAATTTTTTATTATTATAAAGTTCATTTTAATACTAAGGGTCCACCATTTGACCATCTTTTAAAAGTTCCATATTAGACACATTCATATATATATAAAATGATAAAATTTCTTACTGATTTACACACAGGATCATTGGAGGAGGAATTAAGAAATGGCTCTAAACCAAAAGTTTTTCATGGCAGCCTTGTTTGTAGTTCTTCTATTCTCAATTGGTATATAGATAGTTAGAAAATTAGTTGGAATCTTCAATTTATTCTGTTATATGTATCTATATTTCATACACTAATATTACTTTTTTTTACTAGGTATGCACAAAACTGAATGTAGAGATGTTGTACGTGTTAAGTGCATTGGATTTTGTCAAGATTATGTAGATTGTAATATCGCATGCATACATCGTGGCTTTACTAAAGGGCAATGCCTCACAGGCCTCCCACCTAATGCTGAAGATTGTTGTTGTGTTCTTAATTCACAATGAAAA
Source organism: Cicer yamashitae (assembly GCA_037974755.1). Classification (NCBI taxonomy): domain Eukaryota; kingdom Viridiplantae; phylum Streptophyta; class Magnoliopsida; order Fabales; family Fabaceae; genus Cicer; species Cicer yamashitae. The sequence continues at coordinate 36,143,836 of JBBPBQ010020324.1, read as the reverse complement.
TATTGAAAATTTGAGTCTTTTTATCTTGTTCAAATAAAATAGGTATTATGTTTCATAAATATGTAAGCTTCATTACAAAGAAATAAAAATATGATATATTATCATCAAGTTGAGTGTATCTGAGTAAAAAAATAAAGAATTTAAGTTTATCTACTTATATATGTTATTATTTCCTTATTATTGGCCAAAACTTTTGTAGTATTTGATTTTTTCCCAATTTCAAATGAATATATAAGCCATAAAAAGTTTCCTAGTCTTGGTCATGAAGTGAATTTGTTATAATGGTTTCAAAGAAGTTGTTATCATTGATAATTAATAAAAAAATTACGAAAAAAAGTGTTAATTTCATAAACCAAAGCACCAACACTTATGTTTTTTTTCTTTTTGTTTGGCTAAGAAAAGAAGAAAGAATAGAGTGAAAGAAACAGACTGAGGAAAAATCCAAGAGGAGGGTCGCTGGCTTTTCTTTTAAAAGATTGGGTTTCTCTTTTTTTTTTTTTTTAACTTACAAAAAAAAAATATTAAAATTAAATATTTAAGTTTTTACTAAAATAATCATTACAACATCTAAACACTCTTACACAAATCATATCACTCACTTCTCAATCTAATTTAATTAAAATATTACTCTCGTCGCAACTCAATTGACAGATGAATTTATCAACAACATGTGACTTTTAAAAATTTTATCGATAATAAATTCTCCTATAATAATTTTAAACGAGTCTCCAACTATATATATACTTAATTATATTTTAAACATATTATTAACTCTAACAAAATATATTTTTGGAACTTAATTCATAAAATAAAAATTGGGCTAAGCAATTCAACACAAAAAATACTAAAATTGCATAAATTAGAGTTTAGAAAATTCAGAGTCTTACATTACTACCCCCTAAAATTAGTTTCGTCCTCGAAACTACGGGTCGATATCTCCATTAGTTGGGTTCCGAATCACTTTGACCAACAAAACTTCCTTGTTCCTTAACCGCTTAATCTTCATATCGTCAATTCTTACAGGTAGTACTTCGAATGACAAGTTATCCTTTAGTTGAATTGTGTCTGGTTCAATCACATCTGACGGATCCAAAATGTATTTCCCTAATTGCGACAAGTGAAATACGTCACGAATATTGGACAATATCGGAGGTAATGCAATTCGATAAGCCACAGGTCCAATTCGTGCAGTAATTTGGTATGGTCCAATAAATTTCGGGGGTTAATTTCCTTGATTTTATGGCTCGGCCAACTCTAGTCGTAGGTGTGACTCTCAGAAACACATGGTCATCCTGCTCGAGTTCTAAAGGTCTGCGACGCTTATCCACATAACTCCTCTGACGGTCTTGCGAGATCTTCATTTTCTATTTTATCTTCTTGACCTTCTCTGTAGTCTGTTGCACTATTTTAGGTCCTACAATCATACTTCCATCGTCCTTATACCAGCACAAAGGCGTTTGACACTTGCGCCCATACAGAGCCTCATATGGTGCCATTCCAATAGTTGCGTGGAAACTACTGTTGCAGGGAAACTCAATCAATGGCAGTACATCATCCCAACTTCCTCTATCATCTGATACACATGCTCTCAATAAATCTTCCAAAGACTGATTTGTTCTCTCAGTTTGTTCGTCCGTTTGCGGATGGTATGCTAAACTCAGTCTTAGTTTCGTTCCCAACGCTTCATGCAATGCTCCCCAAAAATGCGGCGTGAATTTTGGGTCACGGTCTGATACGATACTCGAGGGTACTCTGTGTAATCTCACAATCTTAGAAATGTAGATATCTGTTAGCTTGGCTACCTTATAAATAGTCTTTACTGGTAAGAAAAGTGCAGATTTAGTTAATCGATCCACTATCACCCAAATATAATCATTCTTTCTCCTTGTTTTCGGGAATCTAGTTATAAAGTCCATGGAAATGTTGTCCCACTTCCATTCAGGTATATCTAAGGGTTGTAACATTCCAGGAGGCCGCTGATGTTCCACTTTCGCTTTCTGACAAGTTAAACAAGTTGATACATACTCTGCTATATTCCTCTTCATTCCTGGTCACCAATAATTCTGCCTCAAGTCCTGATACATCTTTGTTGCTCTGGGATGGATACTCAATTTGCTCTTATGAGCCTCTTCTAAATTGTTTTCCTCAGATCTGCAACTGCTGGTTCACAAATCCTCCCATTACATCTCAAAATATTATCCGGTCCAATCTTAAACTCAGTAGTCTTCCCTTGCACTATTAGGTTCCTCTTATCTTGGATTAATGCGTCATCTTGAAAATTCACAATGTCTTCAAGTAGACCACTCAAAATCTTAATCATTCCGAATTTCAAAATCCCCTGTGCAAACTCTACGTCCAAGTGTAGGTCTCTAAATGCTTCCCACAACTCTTTGTTGTCTAGCCATTAGTGCTGAAGACACTGACACACTCCTTCTACTCAACGCATCAGCCACCACATTGGCCTTCTCAGGGTGGTACTGCAATGTGGAATCAAAGTCCTTGAGAATCTCCATCCATCTTCTGTAACGCATGTTCAATTCCTTCTGATCAAACAAATATTTCAAACTGTTATGGTCACTAAACACTATGAACGTGCATCCATATAAGTAGAGCCTCCAAATCTTTAATGCAAAAACTGCAACAACCTTCTTTTATGAGTCTTCAAGTCTTGAGGCGTAGGCTACAATCTTCTTGTGTTGCATCTGAACACATCCGAAACCTTGGTAAGACGCATCACAGTAAACTTCGTATGGCTCTTCTGGTTGTGGTAAGACCAATACTGGTGACGTTGTCAGCTTTTCTTTTGTAACTGAAAATCTTCCTCACACTTCTCTGTCCATGCGAACAGCTGATCCTTTCGCTTTGATCAATTTCATACCATACTAAATGTCCTTCCAATTCATCTGCTCTAACGCGTTTTCCAAAACAACATTTTAAATAAGGACAAACGACTCTATTTGGATCTTTTGCATTCTTCACTACAAATTCAACAAACTCCTTCACTCCATTTTCATACTCTTTTGACAATCTATTGGCAGACATCCATTTCCGGTCCATTTTATATGACCTATATAAATGCAGTTACACAAATAATAAGCTACTGATAACATTATACCAATCTATAGTACACATATCTAATATTGGAAAATGGAAACCAAGGTCCAAGTCTGATTTCAAAACAGAACAGATCAACAAATTTCAAAAAAGAATAGATTTTATATGATTTATTATGTAACAATTTATCAGGTTTAGTGACAACAAAAAATTAATAAATACAGTACCTGAGACAACGTATCCAATTTGTTTTAAAGGAGGAGAAGTAGATGGGCGCACAATAGAGGAATGAAGGATTCGAATAGTAGAGGAGATGAGGGTTCGTAGGGTTAGGACAATGTATTAAATTTGTTTTAAATTTGTTTTTATTTATTTAAAGTGAATGATTTTTATTTAAAGTGAATGATTTTACATCGCTTGTATAAAAAGCGCTTTAATAGGTCCTTTAATTATGTGAAAGCGCAAGTCTTTTGCAGCGCTTGTATAAAAAGCGCTTTAATAGGTCATTTAATCATGTGAAAGCGCAAGCCTTTTACAGCGCTTTTACAAAAAGCGCTTTAAAAGCTATGTAAATTAAGGTGGGAGCGCTACATTTTACAGCGCTTGTGTTTAAAGCGCTCAAAAAGCGCTGTAAAAGCTATCTGAGAGCGCTTCAATTTACAGCGCTTTTTTAAAAAGGACTGTAAAAGAGTTGCAAACATTATGTGCAAGCGCTATGTGACCCTATATGACCCTATTACAACGCTTGTCAAAAAAGCGCTGTTGTATCCTCCGTTATTTTTAAAAAATTATACAACAGCACTTGTATTTAATAAGCGTTGTAAAGGACGCGCTATAAAATGTCATTTTTGGCGTAGTGATGGACCGGTATTATGCAGGTTTAATTTAAGGTGAAAGATATTATGATAGAGTAGTTTAATGTGCATTAGTAACTTAAGTTCAGAATAAGACAAAAATCATTACTTAAAATTTTCAAAAAAGTACATTCTCTTGCTTTTGTCATAAGACAAAAAGAAAGGAAAAGATAATACAGAGAGAAAAAAATACAAAAAAAGGGAAAAATTAAAGGTGGAGAGTCGTGAGCCTAGCCAAAATCAAACTAAGGGTATTCTGAATATCCTCCTAATTTTTGAAAGTCTTTTCCATAAACGCCTGAGTCTTTACTTCCAGGACACACCTCAGTCTTTTCGATGAATATTCTCTTTAAAAATTTATTTCATCCTTAGTTCTAAATAGACATTTTAGAACCTCTTCAGCAATAAAAATCACAAAAACTAAAAGATCAAATTTATTAATATAAATTCATTTTTTGAGCAAAAATCCAAAGTGTTCCAAATTTCAGTTTTCCTTTTGATCTACAATCACAAGTCATGGATCTATCCTATTTGTGAAGAAAAAATCATCTTAGTATAAAACCATTTTTTGTAAACACTCCAAAATGTTCTAAAGGAAAATTTTCTTTGAGATTGTTTACTACAACAAATAGATCTACACCATTTACTAAATGAAAAAAAAAAAATCATTCAACATGGTTTCTAAGAGATCAATTATCACAAGTTATAAATGGATGTTTTATGATACGTTGTTATAATGGTTGTGCTTGACATGTTGTGGTTAATTTTGAACGTGCAAATATGTTGTCGTTAATAAGTTAATCTCACATAATATTGGCGATATACTACAAAAGTGTCTACATTCATGCATTCATATTTGTGTGGTGCGTCCTGTAACACCCCGATTTTTAACAGCGCGAGTGTATTTTTTTTTTTCAAAATAAAATTGATAAAAATAATAAGTTAAATCCATAAATGAAGAAAATACTTTTAGATAAAATATTTAAGTTGTAACACCAAAACAAAGGTCAACAATACTTACAAACAGCGGAAATGGTTTTGAACAAAAATTCAAAGTATCCAAATATAAAATAAACCGGCTAAAATAGTTTGTTTCAATTACAAAAGTTCCTTTTGCGACAACAACCATGAAATAAGAAAGGGAAAATAAATAACATTCTTAACTAGAACCCTAAGCTGATCATTAATCTAACTAAGGGTGACTGGGTACTGAGGATCCACGAGCGGCATCAAGCCCCACTGCCTTCGATCACAAATCCAACTCATCGCTATGATACGCCTTAGGACGATCCTAGATCTCATCTGAGGGCAAAGCCCAGATTTCCACAATAATTGTAAAGAGTCACCAACCAAAATTAACAAATATCACATAACATTTCAATTCTTAATGCACAAAATAACCTTTCAACATAGCATACATCTAGAAAAAGTTTGCATATGTCAAACATGCATAATCAAAGTTGAAAAATGAAGTTTTGGACCAAACTGCACTGTCGTATTCGAATACAATTTACTAAAAAGCGTAAATCGTAAATGTACTGCCTATCACAGACCAGTACAGTTTACCGAGGTGCCACATATCACAGGTCAGCACGATTTATCAAAAACGTAAATCGTAAATGTACCACCTATCACAGACCAGTACAATTTACCTAGGTGCCACCTATCACGGGTCAGCATGATTTACAAAAATGCGCAGTTTATCACGGACCTACACGACGCGAAAATCCTCGCAAGAATAAGATGAACCAACAGATCACATGGCATCATCTTGTGGCCCATCACGGTCACCACTATCACCATGGCACCATCGCGGTCACCATGTACTATGAAGTGCATGAGCATACTCTGACTCTTTTCACCACAACCATTAAGTAAATGCAGCTATTAAAAGATTCCCCATTTGTAATACTCATTTAACACTAATGATTTCTCAAATTCTACACAGAGCATACTCAAACACATTTAACTCATAGTCCCACAATTCACACCAAATCACATTAATTCATTTTTCCACAAAATCCACATAACCACATCTCAAAATTCATAATATTAATTATGAACACATCAATCACACCAAACATGAATCACCACAACCATTACGTAAATGCAGCTATTAAAAAATTCCCTTTTTTTTAATACTCATTTAACGATGATGGTTTTTCAGAACATTTCACAGAGTACACTCAAAACAGATTTTCCTCAACCCACATCAAATTTAATCCACAATTCACATTAAATTCAATTCAAAATACAAACCAAATTTCATCAATTCATTTTCCGCAAAACCACACATAAATCACATTAATTCCAAACTCCACATTTCCAAACATAAACCACCAAATTAAATCTCCAATTTTCAACCATAAATCACCAAATTAAATCTCCAAATTTTCAACCATAAATCACCAAATTAAATCTCCAAATTTTCAACCATAAATTACCAAATTAAATCTCCAAATTTTCAAACATAAATCCCATTAAATTCAACTTCCACAATTTCACCCATAAACACATTAAATTCATTTTCCACAAATCTACACCTAAAACACATCAAATTTATTTTCCATAAATTCACAAATAAGGACCTAAATGCAAGCTAAAAGTTTGGAAGGAGCCCTTACCTCAACGGTAGCTTTAACAACCGATTACGGCACTGCGATTAATTCAGGTAAAAACTTCGTTCACGACGTCGCTTCGAAAACTAGCTCACTAGCACCGCAACGTGGCAAAGAGCAACTTTCCCTTCTGTCACTTCGCGAGATGAAGCTCAGAAGTCTAAAAAAAATGGAGGTTTGTTTTTGGCGGTTTTGAAAACCACCAACACGTTTTCGAAACAGAGAAAGACGTTTGCGGGCTAGGAGGAAATGTTTCAGCTTTCTTGTTTCCTTCTTTTCCTTGCCTTCACACACACACACACACACACACACATATATATATATATATATATATATATATATATATATATACATATTAAAATAAAACCAAACCAAAAATATCAACATACACATACACCCATCACTTCACTCATATCCCAACTATTTTGATAAAAATATCTATCCTCGTCGCAACTCAATTGACAGGTAAAATTTTCAGCGACCAGAGATATTTTTAACAAAACTGTCCGGTAATAAATTTTTGTAACGTAAATAAATTATTCTTCGACGAATAATTTTAACCGGATTTCAATATATATATATATATATATATATAATGAACATATAACAAACTCTAATAAAATATGCTTTTGGTACTTAATTCACAAAATGAATTAAAATTGGGCTAAATACCTCAGCAATTTAACACCAAATATACTAAAATTGCATAAATTAGAGTTTGAAATTAAGGGTCTTACACGTCCATAATTGGTTGGAGCCCACCGATCCTTGCAGGGATTTTGACTTAGTGGTGTTGCTTGGAAGGACCCACGAATCCCTTGCGGCGAGGCAATATTCTAGAATCATGCATTGACATATAATCTAACAAATAAGATTTGTGCATTTTGGTTGATTTGTATCCTTTGTGACTTTAACTTATAAATGAAGTATATAATTTAATTATATTTTGGCTATAACAATTATATATGCATGTTTATTTGCCCTGTGTTTGTTATTTGTAGATGACCTTTACATTTGACAGGACGTCACATATAGTGTTACTTGAGCAAATAATTTCGCGGGACAACCTAGTAGGAGAAACGCGAGGAAGCACAATAGCACGTAGTTGGAGGCTTCAAGATATTTTTGTACTATTGTTAGACTTATTGGGAGAGTTTCCCACAAGCGTCCAAAGTTATGACCAACTAGGATTTATTTTTTGGGTAATAAAACGTCAAGAGTTTTGGCTGTAGGAGTTTCTTTTGTCTAACGTAGTGACTTTACTTTTTGTAATTGCAAATACCTTGATTCATTAGTTTCGAAAATACAATTGAAAAATTTATTTATTGGTTTTAAAGTAAATGAGTATTGAAGATAATTTTATAAAAAAAAACGAATCTGTCTCTCTATGTTTAGAATTTCGTTAGTTAATGTCTCGAAAAAACAGGACATTACATTTACTGTGGAGTTCTTATGTATTAGGCTCTCGAAAAGAAAATGCATCATGTTTTTTTAGGTAGCACTACGCCAAAAATGACATTTTAGAGTGCGTCTTTTACAGCACTTATTAAATACAAGCACTGTTGTATAATTTTTAAAAAATAACGGAGGATACAACAGCGCTTTTTTGACAAGGGCTGTAAAAAAAGCGCTGTTGTAGGGTCACGTACGCTTGCACATAATGTTTACAATGTTTTTACAGCGCTTTCTAAACAAGCGCTGTAAATTGAAGAGCTCTCACATAGCTTTTACAGTGCTTTTTGAGCGCTTTAAACACAAACGCTGTAAAATGTAGCGCTCTCACCTTATGTTACATAGTTTTTAAAGCGCTTTTTGTAAAAGCGCTGTAACAGACTTGCGCTTTCACATAATTAAAGGACCTATTAGAGCGCTTTTTATACAAACGCTGTAAAAGGCTTGCGCTTTCACATAATTAAACCCATGAGTTTTTATCAAAGTTGTATTGTCAAGTCTTGCAGTAATAAATAGATAATGAACAAGATGAATGTGAAAGCTGCATCAACACTATGCATACGTGTTGCTTATAGTTAGAGGCTTAAAATACTATTATTTTTAATTTTTTTAATGAGTAATGTTATTGAAATCATATGTATTTTACAATGTAATGTATTCGTGTTTTATTATGTGTTAAATTTTGCGTTTTAATAATATTATTTTTTGATAAGATATATTTAATTTATAATTTGATTAATAAAAATTGATGTATTTTATTTATATTCTCGATTAATAATTCAAATATCTGTTATAAAAAATTAGAAGGAAATTATTTATAAAAAAATTATAAAAGGCTTTTAAAAAGTAAAATAAGGAGGTCTTTTAAAGCGCCTTTCATAAAAAACACTGTAAAATACATGCGCTTTCACATAATTAAATGACCTATTAGAGCACTTTTTATTCAAGCGCTGTAAAAGGCTTGCGCTTTCACATTATTAAAGGACCTATTATAGCGCTTTTTGTACAAGCGCTGTAAAATCATTCACTTTAAATAAATAAAAACAAATTTAAAACAAATTTAATACGTTATCCTAACCCTACGAACTCTCATCTCCTCTACTTTGCGAACCCTCCTCTCCTCTATTGTGCTCCCATCTACAAATTGAATACGTTGCTCCTCCTTTAAAACAAATTGGATACATTGTCTTAGGTACTGTATTTATTAATTTGTTGTTGTCACTAAAACTGATAAATTGTTACATATTAGATATGTTCTGTTTTGAAATTGTTACATATTAGATATGTTCTCATGATATGTTCTGTTTTGAAATCAGACTTGGACCTTTTTTGAAATCAGACTTGGACCTTGGTTTCCATTTTCCAATATTAGATATGTGTACTATATATAGATTGGTAAAATGTTATGAGTAGCTTATTATTTGTGTAACTGCATTTATATAGGTCATATAAAATGGACCGGAAATGGATGTCTGCCAATTGATTGACAAAAGAGTATGAAAATTGAGTGAAGGAGTTTGTTGAGTTTGCAGTGATGAATGCAAAAGATCTAAATAGAGTCGTTTGTCCTTGTTTAAAATGTTATTTTGGAAAACGCGTTAGAGCAGATGAATTGGAAGGACATTTAGTATGGTATGGAATTGAACAAAGCTATACATATTGGATAAGACATGGTGAGAAAATAAATGGAAACACCCGCACAGATACATATGCTTCAACTGATTTCGACACAGATACATATGAGCCGGACCGAGTTGAGGAGATTGCAAAAGCAGTTGAAGAAGTTCTTCGTGATTGTCCTAAAATGTTTGAGAGCTTGTCGAGTGATGCAGAGAAACCATTATATAATGGTTGTACTAAATTCACAAGACTGTCGGCGATATTAAAGTTGTACAACTTAAAAGCGAGTAATGGATGGTCTGATAAAAGCTTCACAGAATTACTAACACTCTTAAAAGATATGTTGCCAGATGATAATGAACTTCCCAATCGAACCTACGAGGCTAAACGAATTTTGTGCTCTATTGGTATGAGTTATGAAAGGATTCATGTGTGTCCTAACGATTTCATTTTATTTTGAAATGAATATGAATTACTAAAGGCGTGTCCGAAATGCAATGTCTCTCGATATAAGAAGAAAGAATCTACTCCAGCAAAAGTCGTGTGGTATTTTCCTATAATACCAAGATTTAGGCTCATGTATCACAGGGAACAAGATTCAAAACACTTGACATGGCATGCAGATGAAAGAATTAGAGATGGAAAGTTTCGACACCCTGCAGATTCTCCACAATGGGCAAAAATTGATCACGAGTATCCTGAATTCGGGATAGAGTCAAGAAATCTACGACTTGCACTTTCTACTGATGGGATAGAAAATGCATCATGTTTTTTTTAGGTAGTTTATATCAATCCTTATAAACGTTCCTTCAATCAAATAGTTCCATACCAACACGGCCTTAGGATCCCTCTCATTATGATGTGATTTTGTTCATTCATGGTCCCCTTTTACTAGAGACATCCCAAGAGCTGCTCACTGAACATGCCTTGTACATCACTGATCACTCCTCGTTTCATTGGCCTCAAGTGTCATACTTTGGATCAAAACCTGAGCGATGGTACAGTATTTAAATTAGCAATTAAGAGTAGTTTTTACAAAAAGCAATGAATCGTATTACTAGTCAACTCAAAATGATCTCATACACACAGTTTTCTATTTATATGGTTCAATCGTAGTTACTGACTCTAAATAGCAAAGAACAAAACTTCCTTATAATTTTTAGACAAAATCAAATTCTTTAACCAACTATTTGCTTGTTATAATCGAATAAGAGATTCCCATTAATTTTATGCACCGCTAAATAATCAATTTATTAAGAAATTTCAATAACTTATTCAAAATAAGAAATTCCCAAAATAACATATTCCCACATTAACTCTAATACAACACATATTTAATCAATGAGTTTGGAGTCGTTAACATTAAAGATCCAAAAATATGAGTATTCATATTTGTATGATTTGTTTTATTTGTTGGCATTTTACCGCTTTATGTTATTAACATGTGCGTTGTGAGTTTTTTTTTTTT
>JBBPBQ010020324.1:35994387-36132507 GCA_037974755.1 Cicer yamashitae | reverse complement strand
TTTTTTTTTTTTTTGTAGATTTATCCCTTTCAATTTTCAGGACTTTTAATATGTATTATATGATGTATTCTACCAATTGAAATGCCATTTAATTTACTAATACAAAAGTACTTTATACCTGATGAAAAAAATATGTTGGTGGTCCTTTAAGTGTGCTCAATCTCCATTTAATTCCTTTAAATTTGTTTCCTTTGATTTGATCCTTTAAGATACATCCAATTTGCATCATTAAGTACAAATCCTTTTAAAAACATTCATTGATCAAACCTCATAAATCGTCTATATTTCAAAATATTCTGATAAATCATTTGGATACATGTATAGACTTAAAAACTCAGTAATAAAGGTCTGTTCACATAATCAACGTCATTAAACTTCTCAACTTGCAAAATAGTTTGGGTAGTCAACTCATTGTGATGTTGGGATTAGATTTTAAGATTGTCAAACATAAATGACCACATGTGTAATTAAAAGATCAAAATTGAGATAAAAACATTTAAAGATCATCATAAACGAGAACTAGTCTACACTTAAAGGACCGCAAATGTTTGTCTTCTAAAAAATTATAATTTATATGTGATATCATTGATCAATTATCCACGGTCAATATAATTGGTTAATTAAAGATAAGATTCGTAAATAATATATCATTCAATTGTTAATCGATAAAATCGAACAATATTATTCTTTGATTTTATATAAATCATTTTAGACTGGTATAAAAATACATGAAAAGTTTTGACCAATAGCAAGGGAAAATAACTTATATATGATGGATAAAATCTACTTCGTTGTCATTTACTGGACTCAAATAAACTAAACTTTTTATTTATAATATATCATGTTTTCCTTTTCTTGTAATGAAGCTTAGATATTTATGAAACATAATACATATGTTATTTTATAATTTTTTTATGGTAGAAGAAATGGTAAAGAAACTCGTCCACAACATCGAGGTCACAGATTTGAATTTGGCATATGATATACAACCTAACAATAATGACATTTTCCACTTTAACTAGACGTTAAACATAATAATATGTATTTTATTTCAACTAGAAGAAAAATGTCTAATTTCCAAACTTATGATTGCGAGTTAAGTTGTACAACAACAATCTTCAACATTAGGTGGGATCAGGTTTATTTCACATTTTCCTCTAGTAAAGCCACGATGTATGCATGCAGTGTTACAATCTATATAATCTTGACAAAAACCAATGCACTTAATACGTACAACATTTCTACATTCAGTTTTGTGCATACCTAGTAAAAAAAGAGTAATATTAGTATATAAAATATACATACCTAGAATAAAATAAATTCATGACTCAAACAAATTTTTAATAGTTTACATACCTATTGAAAACAAAAGAACTATAAACAAGGTTGTCATGAAAAACTTTTGGTTTTGAGCCATTTGTCAATTTCTTTCTTCCTTATTCAATTATCCTATGTGTATATTAATAAGAAATTTTATCATTTTTATGTGTATATATATATAATAGTAATAACTATGAAATATATAATAAATAATATGATAATAATAATAAGACTAATAATATATAGCTTTATACCCAAAAAAAATACTAATAATAACTAATAACCATATGCATTAATTTTAGGTAAATTTAAAGAAATTAAACACATTCAGATTTACTTTTTAGATTTATATAGAATGTAATTATCAAGATAGACCTCTAAAGAATATATATCATCTCTAATACAAAATATGTATACTTAACCAATCATATAATTTAATGTGAATCTCATGTGATCTTTTAAAATTCTAAGTCAAAGAAAAAAAATAGAAAGAGTCATGCAAGATTGATTTCTCATTATAACCATGTGTTACCCATGGGTGGTGGCAATAATAATAATAATAATAGTAATAATAATAAATAAGAAAAAATAATGCAAGATTAATTTCTCATTTTTAGTTATGTAACAGTTTAATTGTTTTCTATCATTAAGCATTTCACAAATCTCTCACTTCAATTTTTATAGAATACAATATTTTAAAACTATCATAGGATTTATCATATCCCATTGTCATTATTTTGTAGTAATAGATACACCTAATTACCTATTCTACTCCTTTGCATTTGATATTTTGGAAGATTTTATATATAAATATTCTACTTTGTAAGGTGGTGTTTCATTGGAGTTAGACTAGCATCATGTAGGGAAAAATATTCATCAACAAAATATATATAAGATCTCAATTTTTAATAGAAGAATTACAAACAAGACTGTCATGAAAAACGTTTGGTTTTGTGTGATTTCATAATTTTTTTCTTCCTCCTGCAATGATCCCATGTGTATATTAATAAGAAATTTTGTCATGTTTACCTGCGTGTTTATATATATATATATATATATATATATATATATATATATATATATATATATAATTTAAATGATATGCATTTTCAATGTAAAGCGTTTTACATTGTCAGCACATCATAATTATTTATAGAGATCACTTTGGAAATAATTTTTGTAAAAGTCAAATATCTCTATTGATCTAAAAGTTTTGATTGATTGATTGTGTAAAAATTCTTTATACTAATGATGTATACAAATTAATTTTGCAAATATCATAAATAAATAAATAAATAAATAAGAAGAAATTGAAATCAAAACTATAAAATAAGATAAAATAGAGGGTAAACACCCTCTTAAAATCCTATAAAATAGATTTATCACACATATACGGGACATTCGAGGTAAACATGTCTTGCATGGTAGCTCTCGACATTTGGAGTGTTACCTCTATGACACTTTAAACCCAAAATAATATATATAATAATTTATACTAGATTTTTATAGTGCAATCTCAATAAGCTTGATTTAAGTATAATTACTTAATTTAATTCTAAAAATGTAACGCCCCGGATTTTTAATCCAAAACGTTACTTAAAAAAATACTTATTGCTTAGAAAAGTTTACGAATTTTTTTTTTTGTATACTTAGCATTTATTCATTTAAATAATTAGTAAGAAACACGTTATTTAATATCATTAAGAAAATAGTTATTCAAAATTTAAAACAAAGTAAAGACAATTATTCCTAACGGAAGGGAACCACTTCCGTATTTCTAAAATTCTAGTACATTTTAAAAGTTTATGACAAAAGATTAAAAAGAACTTAGAAATATTGCGACAACTCTATTATTACAAAATTGTCTCGAAAAACCCATTTTTACCCCACGTTCGCCGCACATCAATACTCATTAACTACTCTTGAATCTCCTCGAACTCATTAGTACCTAAAATGTTGTTGTAAGGGTCAGTTTTATTCCATCATCCACATCAAACCAAAGCTAAACATATGAAAGAATAACACAAAACATATAAAAGTAAAAACTTCAAATTTAAAAGAAAAAAATGCGCGAACCGATAATTTGTATATCAAACATATGCATAATGCATGCTCCTAAAACTATATGATCCGGATATCAACCTGCCACTAAGGCAACTTCCACACAGAAAGGTCACCCATACCAATGGGGAAATCAAACCTGCCACTAAGGCAACTCCCACGAAGATGCATATGCCATGACATGATGATATAGTATCAAACAAATATATTCCCACACAGCCCACTAAGAATCATGTCATATGCATTCAAAATTACTTTTTAAAATCATCTCTTATTCACATATCACTAAGAACACATACAAAACATCCTTATCATGATTATTACATATTCATAGACAAATAGTCATAAAAATTATTACTTTCACCACATACACATAAAAATAGAAACTTTATATCATATAGGCCACAAAAATTACACTTTCACACATATAACAAGAAATTCAAACTCCAACTCATATACATAATAAAAGTTAAAACTTTATCACATATAAGGTAAAAATTCAAACTTTATTTCCTATTCATCGTAAAACTACAATTTTATCACACATGGCATAAAATTTCATACTTTACTCTATAGAAATCATATATTACAATTCAATGTCAACAAAATTTGGGGTTTTATTATTTTAATTCATTAGTCTACATTTATTCATTTTAAAATAGAAGTAATCACGATTATTTATTTCATGTCATCCAACCAACGGCCTAACTCTAATTTGTGTGGGGAAAAGCCCTTACCTTGGCCGCTTTTCTTCCTAGTTCAAAGTTTTAAGCCCCACGGAGTTGTTCACAAGGAAAGGAAGTTCCAAACTTGGATACACGAAGAAAATGAGGTGTGAAGGTGATGGTGGCTAGGGTTTCGGAATTCTTTTTGTTTCTTATTAGTGAGTATACAGAAATTGTGGACTTAGGGAAATTTAAAGTGGAAATTGTTGGTTAGATAATGTTGGGCCTAAATGAAAAATAAGAGGGATAAAATGTCACTTTTTTTTTTTTTTAACCTTGATCATAAAAACCAAGCCACAAACACATAGCCCAAATTTATACTCATTCAAGTGGGTTAGGTCACACTAAGCCTCAAACCCTTAGCCCAAATTCTGCTTGCACTAGGAAAACACATCTACATATAATATATCTCTACTTAAATATATATATATATATTTATATATATATATATATATATATGTAAATATATTATATTTAAACTCCCCATTTAAATAATTCTTACTAATAACTTTATCAACTACAAAAATCGAACAAGGCAAATAATTATCACACATAGTTTAATATTGAATAATATTGATAGGTTCTAATTATTTTTAAATATTAATTTAGAGGATGTTACAAAAAACTTACTAGTACTTATAAGGTTTTCATACAAAAATCCGTTTTAAATTAAATAAGTAAAATACAAATTACAACTCTTATTCTCGGAATCACCTATCAAAGCAGGGTTTCTCCCAAACTTGAACTACAAGACTCATTAACTTGTAACAATTGCGATTTCGCAAACGCAGGGCCAAGCCAGTCAAACACAAACAACGACGGAGGTGAGTTTTGAAATCATGTTAATAGTATAATACAAGTAAGAAGAACATGCAAACAATCACAATAGAACCGTATCATTACACAAACATTGCTCAGTAAAATATCACATTAAAAAGTCAAAATCACTCAAGGGGAATTACTATAACATCAAATCGTCTAAGAGGAATTACTATCGCACACGATACCTATTAACCACAGCAAAACAATCACAAGAAAATACAATGCTATGTATGAGCTTAGACTCTACTTCACAAGGTGGTACCATTCTAACTCTGAAGTACTTGGTTAGGAGGCTTGACACTATGCCACCATCCCGGTGGACGGACAATTCAAATTGGCCTTGTCTTCATAGATCCCCTCAACTCAACCCGAGACATATATAGGCGACAGTTGAGGTAAACGTGTGTTGCATGGTAGTTCCCGACATTTGGAGTGCTACCTCCAAGTCACCTAAGAATTCTCCACCCGAATACCTCCAAGGTCTAACAATCTTGCCTTAAGGCTCAACAGCAGACCGCCACGATCAGGCTCATTCAGTTGTACTTCCCCGGAATCACTAGGCTTATCAGGCCTTACCTATATGATGACAAAATAATCTCCACTTCAAAAATTCTCAATATCTATTTTCTCCCCCCGTTGGCATATGATACTCCATTAAGAGCATCATCTTTAGCATAAGTTGGCCTATAGGAAATACGATTTTCCCGTTCATCACACTTAATTTACACTCATGAATTCGAACTCACTCTCACCCCGTACCTTGATTGAAGATTTCACGCAGCCTTAGAGAAGATAAAGAACTTCACAACAGCAACCAACTCGAATAACTTATTGAATGTGTGTCTCACCTTCGTAAATCCTTGTCTTTAATAGCCCGCAAAGAAAATCGAGCAAACATAAGAAACCAATTAAAATAATTTATTTACAACTCATAATATAGTCTCAAACATTTCTTTTACAATATATAAATTTTTATATGCATATCTACATACATTGAATCATTAAATATTTGAAATAAATAATAGTTATAGTATTTTAATAATAATAAAAATATCTAACTTATTAGACTAATTGAAACAAATTATACATTTTCAAATTTAACAATAGCAATTATGAATATGAAGAAACTAAATAGTATGCATAAGTTTAACTACTCCAAACAGATTACACTTACCTAGACTAAAATTCTTTATTTAGAATTAGTTGATACATATATATATATATATATATAATTGAAATTATAATTTAAAATATAGTAATTATTTTTTTTATTGTAAAACATAAATAACAAAAAAAATATTAAGAGTAAAGAAAGTATTAAAATGACGCAAAAAGGGAGGCGAAAAAGATCTTACCAACACAAACAACTCGAAACTGTAACACCCCGATTTTTAACAGCACGAGTGTATTTTTTTTTCAAAAAAAATTGATAGAAATACCAAATTAAATCCATAAATGAAGAAAATACTCTTGGATAAAATATTTTAAGTCGTAACACAAACGACAAAGTCATAATTAATTACAAACAGCGGAAATAGTTTTTGGAACGAAAATCCCAAGCCCCACTACTTTCGGTTACACAACCAACCCGTCGTTGTGTCACGCCTTAGATCGACCCTGTTTCTCATCTGAGGGAAAAACCCAGATTTCCACAAAATTGTAAAGGGTCACCAACCGAAATTAACAAATATCACATAACATTCAATTTTAAATGCACAAAATCGCCTTTCAACTTAGCATGCATATTGAAAGGGTTTGCATATGCTAAACATGCATAAACAAGGTTAAAAATGAAGTTTCGGACAAAACTGCACTGTTGTATTCGAATACAGCATATCTGTAGTCGAATACAGATGCGAAAATAGTAGAAAAACGGCAAAAACAACACAAACAGCACAATTGTATTCCACTACAGCCTCCATGTAGTTGAATACACTTGCGAAAACAGTAAAAAATCCTGCAGATTTTGTATTCGATTACAACTATTCGAATACAATTGCAAAATCAGTAACAAAATTCATTCAACTGTATTCGACTACAGCCTCTGTGTAGTCGACTACACTTTCAAAAACGCAAGTCAGAAGCAAATACAGCTCAACTGTATTCGACTACAACCCTGTTGTATTCGAATACAACTGTAAAAATGACAGATTTTCAGTTTTGAAACACACCAAAGTCATTCAAACACTTTCAACACCAAATCAATCAATCACCAACACCAAATACATCACAATTCACCCACCACAATTAAATACACATGTACAACCATCATAACACATCAAACCACCCACACTTGGTGGTTTTGGAAAACCATCCACTCTTGGTTTTCTCTTTTTTCAAAACAGAAAAGAGAGAAAGAAGAAGGAGGGACAAACTCGCGAGCGCAGGGAGGAAATGTTTTTCGTTTCTCTCTGTTTCTCATCCTTCCTCACATATATACATATAACTTAATATATATATATATATATTACTAACATGCCAAACAATATATATATAAATATATATATTAAACCAAACCACAAATAATTACAACTCTTACACACATTACTCACATCTCCAATTATTTTGATAAAAATATCTATTCCCGTTGCAGCTCAATTAACAGGTAAAATTTTTAGCAACCAGAGATATTTTTAACAAAACTGTCCAGTATTAAATTCTTCGAAACATAAATAAATTATTCTCCGGCGAATAATTTTAACCGGATTTCAATATATATATACATATATATATATATATATATATATATATATAATGAACATCTAACAAACTCTAATAAAATATGTTTTTGGTATTTAATTCCCAAAATGAATTAAAATTGGGCTAAATGCCTCAGCAATTCAACACGAAATATACTAAAATTGCATAAATTAGAGTTTAAAATTAAGGGTCTTACATTACTACCCTTCAAAAAGAAGTTTCATCCTCGAAACATAAAGTAAGAGTAATAACCACACTAGGTCTGCATTCAAACTCAACATTCATACTAGAACTTGTTTCTCACGCCTATGCGAAGAAAATGTCGTCCATCCCTTCTCATAGGGTGCTTAATAACTTTACGCACTATTATAGCCAGTAAGACTCGCCTGTTCCACTCAACATGATTTTGTCTACTATCAACAAGAGATTAAGGTTGATCAGTCCCTTAATTTGTCAATAAGTAACCAAAAGCCATGATGGTGGCTTAAACTATCTTAACCGAACTATAATAGTGTTTTTTGCGACTTGCACTGAAGGTTATCCTAATGCACAAACGGTCAAACAATCTCCTCAAGGTCCATTGAGTTTCCCTTAATTTCCTATCGACGAAGTACAATCGCCCAAAACTATGCCACATAGCCTCATATACATCCACTTGGTACGAAACATCCATTAGGTTCCAAACTGAAACTCTAAGTATGACACCAACACCCTGAGCATAAAACAATCATTGTCGCCAAGAACTCCCTAATTTCTCCATTGTCCACAAATCCTCGATTTTATTTAGTCGCACAACTACACCAAACTACAGTGTTCTCATCAGAATAATGGTTTAATTATAACTTTAATAATCACATCCAACATTCGATTGGTGATCAAAGTTTCCTTAAATATTTTTGACAACATGCCAGGGTTATACCACCCACAACACACAAACTTCCTTCAGGTTTAGTGCTTCATTTCCAGAGTCACGTCTCCAACAAAAATCCAACTTGAATTTCATTCACTTGTTAAGACCTACATTCGTCTCATTCCTAACTCAAATTCACGTTTCACTAGTCAATTTCCTTCATACTTCGCAATTCTAGATAAATCCATAAATAATTTTCCTACATCTGCTACCAACATTCATTCTGATACTTCTCAATTCCACCGTGTCCTTTATTTGCAACTTGATGATTATCTTTTCATTATGACAAGTCAAACACATTGTATTCACTCCATCACTTTTCCATTTATACAAACCTTAAATTTCTACCTCGAACCTTGATACATCTTCATTATTTTCGAAATCATTACTTAGCTTACTCTTGTATGTCTTTTTCCACAAGTTTCTCTCTCCTTTGACAGCCACAATTGGCATCATGCGTCATATTCCAACACATCATCCAACTTAACTTGATTTTCTTTGGTCTTTCCTTTTACTACTAAACTTTTTTTCCTTCAGAGAAGCTTGTCATCCGGGTCTTTAAGAATTTCTTCAACATTTCAACAAAATCTTAATTCCTCCAAATTTTCACACTTCCTAAAAAATATTCTACATCTGAAATATATCTCAAACACTTTTCACCTCTACCGTCATACAGTCGTCCATGTGGTCAACATCTAGAGTCCTTTATTTTCTTAGCTCATCTGCAATCATACTTCGTCTTGCTTTGTTATAGTGATTTCAATAATTCAAGCTTTATTAGTTCCACCAAACTTTTCCATTCCATGTTCAATTCTTCCCTACCAAACAAACATTTAACTCTTATGACATGCCTTCAAGTAGTGCCTTTGAATTCATTGGCGTACTCTTCTAATAACAATGTCTAATTTTCGGATGGATAATTCATTTCATGAATCCTTAATTGATATAAGCCAGATACACATGTGCTACTCCTACAAGTTCTCATGGCACGTTTTCCAACATTTGGTTCACTCGCTGGATTTTCTTATTCATTCTCAACCTTCACCAAGGTACAAACTAAAAGAATCCCAACACTCGAACGTCCTAAAGAACTCATTCTCATACATTCCCGATAAGCATCTCCTAACGAATAATCATCTTTAAACCTCATCCTCATAACTTAGCGGTAAAATATCTCCAAGACCCACATATCTTCCTCGTCCATCTAGTAACTAAAACACTCATTTCAAATCTTAACGCTTGGCTTCTCAAGAACAACAACTAAACCATAAATCATTTGTTACCCTTCTTCTTATTTACGCTATGTCATTGAATAAAATTAGAAAATCTGATACTTGAAATCTTCAAATACTCATTACACCGTCTAAATTTATCCATTTCACCTTAAGATACAATACAAGGTCTTATTCATCATTGACTCTAACCACCTTAGTAATCTCACTAATGAAACTCTTCTAATCATAACACAACATTATTAGTAACTCTTTACACACTTCCATCCATAACATGAAGTATTTTATCACTTGCCTACCTCAAAAACCTCGATCATATAAGTTTAAGTTGTCACTTGGTCCTCCATAAAATCAAATCTCGAATAATCCCTCTAATCTTATCAAAATATTCACACTCTCCTAGTGTTTACCATCCTTTAATAGACACTCCAAGCTTACATTGCAAAAATCTCTAAGTATTCCCCCGCATTCTGTACTTCCAATTCCACTTAATAGCAACATGTGGTTCAATACATCAAGGCTTAACTCCTTCTGTTTACCCGAACATCACTCAAAATTCACACTTACGCGTCAATAGTTTCATCTACAATCACTATTCATACTTATTATCTCCTAAACCACACAGAGATTTGTTACTTACCAACAAAATATACAATCTCGCTCCTATAATCGTCATAAGGTTCACACTTAACAATCTAAGTCACGAATCTAGTTTAACTCGAATGCTTAACCTTACCCCTCAAGGTATCGACTATTCCTCAAAGCATCCTTTGCCTAACCAAGGTAGTATTCACCCCTAATGTGTAGCGCACCTTGTCTTCATTACAAGCCTCCTTAGTTGACACCTAAGCACCAGATGCTATTCCAAATGGAAGCATTGTCTTCTCAACAATTCCATGGTATTCACATCTCTATCATAGTTATCAAACCTCATCCAGTCTCGTCCTGAAATCTACCAGGAAAACATTTAATACTTTTCTTAAAAATAAATTCTCCACTTAGATCCTTACTTGAAATCCCCTAACAGTCTCACACCAATAACATCTTCGAGTTATCGCCAATAACATAGCCTTTGCATCCTTGGAATCACTTCATAAATCCCATGTCGTCATGATTCGCTTCAACCCCGTCCTTCCTAGACCGATACGTTTAAGGAATTCAGAGACCCTTGTCGACCATAGTCGACTAATGTTCTATGTCTTAACCACTCTTCCAACTAAAGTGCTACAAGGCACCCTGTTTCGTATAAGAAACAATAAACTACTTAAGCACATCATGCTTGACCCAAGACAACAAAATAGAAAGTACACGTGGACTCAAATCACTTGATACTCCTAACCTCGACTCTTAATGAGCTTAGAACACCCAAATCATAGCCCCAAAGAAATTTAAACCAAAGCTCTGATACCACAATTGTAACACCTCGATTTTTAGCAGTGCGAGTGTATTTTTTTTTCAAAAAAAATTGATAAAAATACCAAATTAAATCCATAAATGAAGAAAATACTCTTGGATAAAATATTTTAAGTCGTAACACAAACGACAAAGTCATAATTAATTACAAACAGCGGAAATAGTTTTTGGAACGAAAATCCCAAGTATTCAAATATAAAATACTACGGCTAAATTAGTTCGTTCAAATACATAAGTTCCCTTTTTAAACCAACAACTTGAAATGGGAAAGGGAAAATAAATAAAATTCTTAATTAACACCCTAAGTTGATCATTAATGTAATTGAGGGTGACTAATTACTGAGAATCCACGAGCGGCAACTAGCCCCACTACTTTCGGTTACACAACCAACCCGTCGTTGTGTCACGCCTTAGATCGACCCTATTTCTCATCTGAGGGCAAAACCCAGATTTCCACAAAATTGTAAAGGGTCACCAACCGAAATTAACAAATATCACATAGCATTCAATTTTAAATGCACAAAATCCCCTTTCAACTTAGCATGCATCTAGAAAGGGTTTGCATATGCTAAACATGCATAAACAAGGTTGAAAAATGAAGTTTCGGACAAAACTGCACTGTTGTATTCAAATACAGCATATTTGTAGTTGAATACAGATGCGAAAACAGCAGAAAAACAGCAAAAACAGCACAACTATATTCGACTACAGGCTCTATGTAGTCGAATACACTTGCGAAAACAGTGAAAAATCCTGCAGATTTTGTATTCGATTACAACCCCCTTGTATTCGAATACAATTGCGAAATCAATAACAAAATCCATTCAACTGTATTCGACCTCTGTGTAGTCGACTACACTTTCGAAAACGCAAGTCAGAAGCAAAAACAGCTCAACTGTATTCGACTACAACCCTGTTGTATTCGAATACAACTGTAAAAATGACAGATTTTCAGTTTTGAAACACACCAAAGTCATTCAAACACTTTCAACACCAAATCAATCAATCACCAACACCAAATACAACACAATTCACCAACCACAATCAAATACACATGTACAACCATCATAACACATCAAACATGACTCGTGTGCCAAGCACCCTAATGCAATGTGTATATACCAATGCATATGACATCGTTCCGTGGCTCATTCGGTCACCACTATCATCATGGCCCATCCGGTCACCATGTACTATGAAATGCATTATCTCATGGCCCATCCGGTCACCACTATCACCATGGCCCATCTGGTCACCATGTACTATGAAATGCATTATCTTGTGGCTCATCCGGTCACCACTATCACCATGGTCCATCCGGTCACCACTATCACCATGGCCCATCCGGTCACCATGTACTATGAAATATATGAGCATACTCTGGCTCTTGACACCACAACCATTAAGTAAATGCAGCTATTAAAAGATTCCCTATTTTTAATGCTCATTTAACACTAATGATTTTTCAAATTCAACACAGAGTAAATGCATTCAAATTCATTTTTCCACAAAATCCACACATAAAACACATCTCACAATTCATCATATTAATCATGAACACATCAATTACAACAAACATGAAACACCACGACCATTACGTAAATGCAGCTATTAAAAGATTCCCCTTTTTTAATACTCATTTAACGATAATGGTTTTTCAAAATATTTCATAGAGTACACCCAAAACAGATTTTCCTCAAACCCATATCAAATTTAATCCACAATTCACATTAAATTCAATTCACAATACAAACCAAATTTCATCAATTCATTTTCCGCAAAACCACACCTAAATCACATTAATTCCAAACTCCACATTTCGAAACATAAACCACCAAATTAAATCTCCAAATTTTCAACCATAAATCACTCATTTTCCCAACTCCTCATATTTCAACCACAATACACCCACTAATTTCCATAATTGCAAACATAAATTTACACCAAATTAATTTCCACAAATCATTCCTCAAACTCATCAAATTAATTTCCTCAACTCCACATAAAACACCTTAAATTCATTTTCTACAAATCCACACATCAAACACACCAAATTCACACCCCACAAATTCACATATAAGGCCCTAAATGCACACTAAAAGTTTGGAAGGAGCCCTTATCTTCATAGTAGCTTTAACGGTCGATTAAGGCACTACGATTAAATTCCAGTAAAACTTTGCTTCGCACGACGCTTCCAAAGTTGGCTCACTAGCACCGTAGCGTGGAGGTGAGTAACTTTCCTTTCTGTCACTTCGCGAGATGAAGCTCCGAAGTCGAAGAAAAGTGGAGGTTTACGTTTGGTGGTTTTGGAAAACCACCCACACTTGGTTTTCTCTTTTTTCAAAACAGAAAAGAAAGAAAGAAGAAGGAGGGACGAACTCGCGAGCGCAGGGAGGAAATGTTTTTCGTTTCTCTCTGTTTCTCATCCTTCCTCACATATATACATATAACTTAATATATATATATATATATATATATATATATATATATATATATATATATATATAAATATCTATATTAAACCAAACCACAAATAATTACAACTCTCACATACATTACTCACATCTCTAATTATTTTGATAAAAATATCTATTCCCGTTGCAACTGAATTGACAAGTAAAATTTTTAGCAACCAGAGATATTTTTAACAAAACTGTCCAGTATTAAATTCTTCGCAACATAAATAAATTATTCTTCGACGAATAATTTTAACCGGATTTCAATGTATGTATATATATATATAATGAACATATAACAAACTCTAACAAAATATGCTTTTGGTATTTAATTCACAAAATGAATTAAAATTGGGCTAAATGCCTCAACAATTCAACACCAAATATACTAAAACTGCATCAATTAGAGTTTAAAATTAAGGGTCTTACAGAAGTAGTGCTCAGGGGTAACAACGACACATAAAGCGGCGAAGAAGGATTTTCGTGATCGTTGGCAAAGCTAAGAAATGACGGATGTAGGATGAAGCTTTTGATGCGTGGATCACGAAACTATTGTTTTCGAGAACCATCGTGTTGATCGAAATCGAAGTCCAAAGTCAATAGTTCAAATGTCTGATTTGGTCATTGTTTCAAATGTGATTGTTCACGAAAATAAAGAATTGAGCATTGAGTTTGAATATATGGTAGTTACAGCTCACAACGACGCTTGCAAAAGCCATCGAAAGAGGCTTCGCGACGGTGTTGATGACGGAGGAGAATGAGTCGCGACTTTGTGATCATCAGGGAGATATGAAATTGAATTTATGAAGGGGATATTGGTGAGGGTTATGATCCTTTAAATAGTCCATCGAAATGAAGAAGAGAGAGATGAATGTGAGAATTTCAGTGGCGGCAGCATCTAGAGGGGAAAAAGATTGCATCGGAAAAAAGAAGACTGTGATGCAAATTTTTAATTTGTGGAGAGGGGGTGCAGCTAGCAATTACCTAGGTGCCCAAAGTTGCAGATTTAAAAGACCTAAAAGGGGGTGTAGCAAACGGATCAATGGTGCAGATGAGAAAGTCTGTTGCAGTGTAATAAAGGCCCAAAAGGAATAGATAAGTAGAAAATAAGGTGTAAATAGCAGTCTGACCCAAAATCCCTTTTCTAATAATTTTTTTTTATATAAAAAAATCATTATTAAATAAATAATTTATTTTACTCCTCCATACTAAAAACTTTTTCTCTAAAATATTCATATTAAAATACTAATAATTTTCATAAAAATAATTAGATAAAATAAAAAAATACAATATTAACAATTTATCTTATTCACTAAATTAAATATCTATAAAATTATCACACTACAACTAATACACGTGTAAGGAAAATTAATCATAATCATTTATCAACATATATTCTAACACATGCAATACTAAATTAATTCTTTAAAATCCTATTAGATAAAACAAAAATAATTTATTATAAAATTTGGGGCTTTACAGAATGGTCTATTATAATATATTAAAATAGACTCTATTAGTGCTACATCACTTATCATAGCTAGAATCTCTTCTCTTTCTATTCTTCATATACCACACAATTTCATTTCATCAACAAAAAAAAACATTAATAATAACTCATAATGCAATAAACATTTCTCTATTATCTATTTATCATTTATTAAATGTGAATTTATTCTGTAACCATTTCCAATGTAAGTCCAAATATGTTTTCTTTTTTTTCTTGGCTGAACCAAGATTTAAGAAGACACATACCACAACCTCGAGACATGAACCATTGTTTACACTAACCTCCTCTCCAATTTGAGTATAGCAAAATTACTTTTGTGGTGTTTGATGAAATGCAACTGATGTTTATATTCATTTGATTACTGACTTTGGTATATTTTTCTCCTTCATGACCATCTTCTTCTTCCACAAGGGATTGCTAGCCACAGGAAATGTGTGTCTCATTTTATGTCTAATATTTAGTTACATAATTTTATGTTATCTTTCATTTACAATATCAATAATAAAAAAAAATATAATTTAATAAATATATGTCGATGCTAATTATTGATGTTCCTGTCAACAAACCATAGGTTTTGCCTCTTTTTAGTCACTTCTTATTGGGCCATTTGTTCTTCTTTTTTTAAACCATAAGGTCTTGATAGTTCCTAATTTCCATCATTCAAAGTAGATCCATTGTTGCAATGCATATTTTTTAGCACAATAAATCAATTGAACAATGGTTAGAATTTACACAATTCTTGGAAAATTAAATTTCCCACAGTAATTAAAGAACAATAATAACAACATATTTGTCTATAGGATAATTTGAAACTTCTAATCTATGTTTTCAACTTTACGTTCTCTAAATCAAATTTCAATATTTCCTTTTGCGTTATAATTGAATAATGAGTGACATTATATTTGTTGCTTTTGACTCATATAACTCAATAAAAAAGACCCGACAATAGATACATGTGAACTGGCGATGAACAGATGGAGGCTACAAATTAGGTTTTAATCAAATATTTTAGATTTGTCACAAATTTATATAAATATCATTATTCCATTCTGACAAGTCAAGCTTACGAGGAAACAATTATTTCCTCAATCTTATTTTAAATACCTCATTTCCCATTTCTTTTTGTCTCAAATTATTTGTCATTTTGCAATATCAATACAACATTAATTACTTTATTCCACTAATACTCTTATTTAAAGTAAATGAGTATTTAAGATAATTTTATAAAAAAAAAACGAAAAGAAAATGACGTTACATTTACTGTGGAGTTCTTATGTATTGGGCTCTCGAAAAGAAAATGCATCACGTTTTTTTAGGTAGTTTATATCAATCCTTATAAACGTTCTTCAATCAAATAGTTCCATACCAACACGACTTTAGGATTCCTCTCATTATGATGTGATTTGGTTCATTCATGCGCCCCTTTTCCTAGAGACACCCCAAGAGCTGCCGATTGAACATCGCTGATCACTCCTTGTTTCTTTAGCCTCAAGCGTCACACTTTGGATCAAAACCTGAGCGATGATACAATATTTAAATTAGCAATTAAGAGTAGTTTGTACAAAAAGCAGTGAATCGTATTAGTAGTCAAATCAAAATGATCTCATACACACAATTTTCTATTTATATGAATCAATCGTAGTTACTGACTCTAAATATAAGCCTAACTGACTAATTAATTTGCTGCAAGTAAATGATGTATGAAAATAGCAAAGAACAAAACTTCCTTATAATTTATAGACAAAATCGAATTCTTTAATCAACTATTTGCATGTTAATAATCGAATAAGAGATTCCCATAAATTTTATGCAAGGCTAAATAATCAATTTATTAAGAAATTTCAATAACTTATTCAAAAAAAAGAAATTCCCACATTAGCTCTGTAGAGTACATATTTAATTAATGAGTTTGGAATCAGCAACATTAAAGATCCAAAAATATGAGTATTCATATTTATATGATTTGTTTTATTTGTTGGTATTTTACCGTTTTATGTTATTAACATGTGTGTTGTGAGTTTTGTTTGTAGATTTATCCCTTTCAATTTTCAGAACTTTTAATATGTATTATATGATGTATTCTACCAATTGAAATGCCATTTAATTTACTAATACAAAAGTACTTTATACCTGATGAAAAAATACATTTGTGGTCTTTTATGTGTGCTCAATCTCCATTTAATTCCTTTAAAGTTGTTTCCTTTGATTTGATCCTTTAAGATACATTCAATTTACATCATTATAAATGCCCATCGTACAAATCATTTTAAAAACATTCATTGATCAAACCTTACAAATGCTCTATATTTCAAAATAGACCATATAAGTCATTTGGATACATGTATAGATTTAAAAACTCAGTAATAAAGGTCTGTTCACATAATCAACGTCATTAAATTTCTCAACTTGCAAAATAGTTTGGGTAGTCAACTCATTGTAACGTTTGGATTAGATTTTAAGATTGTCAAACATAAATGACCACATGTGTAATTTAAAAGATCAAAATTAAGAAAAAAAAAGATTTAAAGATCATAATAAAGATCATAATAAACGAGAACTAGTCTAAACTTAAAGGACCGTAAATGATTTTGTCTTCTAAAAAATTATTATTTATACGTGATATCATTAATCAATTATCCACGGTCAATATATATTGGTTAATGAAAGATAAGATTCGTAAGAAGAAATTCATTTTTTAGATTTACAAACTATTAATACATCATTCAATTGTTTATCGATAAAATCGATCAATATTATTCTTTGACTTTATATAAATCATTTTAAACTGGTATAAAAACACATGAAAAGTTTTGAACAATAGCAAGGGAAAATAACTTATATACGATGGATAAAATCT
Organism: Cicer yamashitae; assembly: GCA_037974755.1. Taxonomy (NCBI): domain Eukaryota; kingdom Viridiplantae; phylum Streptophyta; class Magnoliopsida; order Fabales; family Fabaceae; genus Cicer; species Cicer yamashitae. The sequence goes on along the minus strand of JBBPBQ010020324.1, from coordinate 36,114,501 downwards.
AATTCGTTGTCATTTTTTTGAACTCAAATAAACTAAACTTTTTTATTTATAATATATCATGTTTTCATTTTGTTGTAACGAAGCTTACATATTTATGAAACATAATACATATTTTATTTTATTGTTTTTTTTTTAGAAGAAATGATAAAGAAACTCGTCCACAACATCGAGGTCTCAGATTTAAATTCGGGATATGATATACAACCTAACAATATTGACATTTTCCAATTGAACTAGACGATACACATAATAATATGTATTTTATTTGAACTAGAAGAAAAATGTCTAATTTCGAAACTTATGATTGCGAGTTAAGTTGTACAACAACAATCTTCAACATTAGGTGGGAGGTTTATTTCGCATTTTCCTCAAGTAAAGCCACGATGTATGCATGCAGTGTTACAATCTATATAATCTTGACAAAAACCAATGCACTTAATACGTACAACATTTCTACATTCAGTTTTGGGCATACCTTGTAAAAAAAGAGTAATATTAGTATATAAAATATACATACCTAGAATAAAATAAATTCACGACTTAAACAAATTAGTTCATAAATCAACAAAACACGACGAATTACTCCCACCCAGTATCACCTATCAGAGCATCGATCACCAACTGATAACCTGAAATAACTGCGACCTCACAAGCGGCAAACACAAGCAACGAGGGGTGAACTTCGAAAACATGTAATAGTATAAAATAATTGAGAAAAACACGTAAAATATATTAAACATCGTATCATGTCAAATAACAATCAACAAGAATAGTCAAGGTAAAACATTGTTACAATCCACAACATCAAGTAAGTCAACACACAAATCAAGTAATGTTATGCACGCTCTTATACTCTAGACTCCTCCTCTTTCTTTGGTACCATTCTAACTCTGAAGTACTTGGTTAGGAGGCTTGATACTATGCCACAGCACAAGTGGACGGACAATTCAATTTGACCATGTCCTCATAGATCTCCTTAATTCCACCTTAGACACATATACGCGACAGTCGAGGTAAACGTGTGTTGCATGGGAGCTCCCGACATTTAGAGTGCTACTTCCAAGTCACCTAGGAATTCCCCACCCAAATACCTCTAAGGTCTAACAATCTTGCCCTAAGGTTCAATAGCAGACCGCCACGATTAGGCTCATTCAGTTGTACTTCCCCGGAATCACTAGGCTTGTCAGGCCCTACCTATATGATGACCAAATAATCTCCACTTCAAAAATTATCAACATCTATTTTCTCCCCTCGTTGGCCTAGGTTACTCACTCCATTAAGAGAACCATCATTGGCACGGGTCAAATTCATCACTATTCAATTAAACACAATATGCATTTCATGATATTCATCAAGGTGGTAACATCAAAAGTCAACAAGTACACATCATCAATGCATATTTCCATAGTCATATATTACATTTAAAATTTATCATCATAATACACAAGCTCCAACAATCCAGGATTTTCACTCACGGATAATAATACTAGATCATTCACACACACCACGTCAATTACAGTGCAATAATTACAATTCATCACATTTTATATATATAACAATATCAAGCGTGGGAATAAACAAAACACATAATACGTCAAATACACAATTCTACAATAATTCAACTACCACACGATTCTAGAAATTAAATCAAACAACACCCTATAAAAGTTTCTAACTCATATTTTAACCTCACCAAATTCAAGTTTTTTTCATTAGTCAATTATTACTCAAAAGGCTTCAGCCGTACGTAGCGAGCCTCGATTGAATTATAGGGAATACGATTTTCCCGTTCATCACACTTAATTTACACTCATGAATTCGAACTCACTCTCACCCCGTACCTTGATTGAAGATTTCACGCAGCCTTAGAGAAGATAAAGAACTTCACAACAGCAACCAACTCGAATAACTTATTGAATGTGCGTCTCGCCTTCGTAAATCCTTGTCTTTAATATCCCGCAAAGACAATCGAGCAAACATAACAAACCAATTAAAATAATTTATTTAGGACTCATAATATTTATCTATATACATTGAATCATTAAATATTTGAAATAAATAATAATTATAGTATTTTAATAATAATAAAAATATCTAACTTATTAGAATAATTGAAACAAATTATATATTTTCAAATTTAACAATAGCAAATATGAATATGAAGAAACTAAATAGTATGCATAAGTTTAACTACATCAAACAGATTGCACGTACCTAGACTAAAATTCTTTATTTAGAAATAGTTGATATATATATATATATAATGGAAATTATAATTATTTTTTTTTAATGTAAAACATAAATAACAAAAAAAAATATTAAGAGTAAAGAAAGTATGTAAAAGACGCAAAAAGGTAGGCGAAAAAGATCTTACCAACACAAACAACTCGAAATAGTGCTCAGGGGTAACAACGACACATAAAGCGACGAAGACGGATTTTCGTGATTGTTGGCAAAGCTAAAAAACGACTGATGTAGGATGAAGCTTTTGATGCGTGGATCACGAAACTATTGTTTTTGAGAACCATCATATTGATCGAAATCGAGGTCCAAAGCCAGCAGTTCGAATGTCTGATTTGGTCGTTTTTTCAAATGTGTTTGTTCACAAAAATAAAGAATTGAGCATTGAGTTTGAATATATGGTAGTTACAGCTCACAACAGCGCTTGCGAAAGCCATCGAAAGAGGCTTCGCGACGGTGTTGATGACGGAGGATAATGAGTCGCGACTTTGTGATCACGAGGGAGATATGGAATTGATTTTATGAAGGGGATATTGGTGAGGGCTATGATCCTTTAAATAGTTCATCGAACTGAAGAAGAGAGGGATGAATGTGAGAATTTAAGTGGCGACAGCGTCTAGAGGGGAAGACGACTGCATCGGGAAGAAGTAGACTGCGATGCAGATTTTTAATTTGTTGAGAGGGGGTGCATAATTTATTAAATAAATAATTTATTTTACTCCTCCATACTAAAAACTTTTTCTCTAAAATATTCATATTAAAATACTAATAATTTTCATAAAAATAATTAGATAAAATAAATAAATACAATATTAACAATTTATCTTATTCACTAAATTAAATATCTATAAAATTATCATACTACAACAAATACACATGTAAGGAAAATTAATCATAATCATTTATCAACATATATTCTAACACATGCAATACTCAATTAATTCTTTAAAATCCTATTAGATAAAAATAATAATTTATTATAAAATTTGGGGTTTTACAGAATGATTTATTATAATATATTAAAATAGACTCTCAAACCATTCATTTGACACCTAATTATATTTTATGCCACATAACTCTATTTGTGCTACATCACTTATCATAGCTAGAATCTCTTCTCTTTCTATTCTTCATATACCACACAATTTCATTTCATCAACAAAAAAAAAATCAACAATAAAAAAACATTAATAATAACTCATAATGCAATAAACGTTTCTCTATTATCTATTTATCATTTATTAAATGTGAATTTTTTTGTAACCATTTTCAATGTAAGTTAAAATATCTTTTCTTTTTTTCTTGGTTGAACCAAGATTCAAGAAGACACATACCACAACTTCAAGACATGAACCATTGTTTATGCTAACCTCCTCTCCAATTTGAGTACAACAAAATTGCTTTTGTGGTGTTTGATGAAATGCAACTGTTGTTTATATTCATTTGATTACTGACTTTGGTATATTTTTCTCCTTCATGACCATCTTCTTCTTCCACAAGGGATTGCTAGCCACAGGAAATGCGTGTTTTATTTTTGAAAATAAATCTCAAGACACGCACGCAACGCGCGGGTTAGAATCTAGCTAGTAGCTTATAACTGATTTTTCAAACTGTGTAAATGAGTTATCTTTTGAACTTCAGGTTTACACTAGTCTGTATGAGGATCATACGAGATAATATATTTCAATTATCATTTTCAGTTGCTTCTTCTCTCCCCCTAATATTGGAAATACTAATTCATCGAATAGTAATAAGCAAACTCATTTGAAAACAAATTTCTAATTTGTTGGCTCAATATACTATATTACAAATGGAGATTTCTTATCCAATATGTATTCCGAATACTAATTCATTTACGTCTCATCTTAGTGTATTATATTGGAGCAATTGAAATATACAAAACACATCAAAAAAATTCATAGATGGGAAATATTAGGTTATTAACCTAAAATTGATAATAAATCAGGGGGATGACTTACATGTAGTAACTCGTTGGCTTTATGGGAATTAACATCTCGACATACATTGCATGTTCCCAAGTTAAAAATTTAAGGTGGAATTTCATAACTATTGATCTTAAATTCAATTTAGATGTCTAATGAATGGTTCTTCAATTCCATGGATGATTTTGAATGATGTTTGATATTATTATTTTTATTAATATTATTATGATTATTATTATTATTATTATTATTATTATTATTATTATTATTATTGTGTAAGAAATCATTTTTTAGTTTTAAAAGCAAAATTGTGATTTGAAATTTATTTTCGTAAAAGTGTTATTGATTTTCTTATGATATTGATATAGGAACCTATTTTGATTAGAGAAAATGTTTATCTATGACGAAAAATAATTTTCATCTGGTAAAAGTCGTTATAAAAGCTAGATCATGTTTATTCCTTAAAAGTAGTTATTGGCTACAAACTCAATTTTTATTTGGTTAAAATTTTATGTTGTGATAGTTTGAGTGTTGAAGAAATTTTTAGAAACCTTATTGATGTTAAAAATAATAATTTTTCCATAAATAATAAATGTGTTTAAAATTGTTCTTATAGTTATTTCTTTTAGAAGATTTTAGTTATGATTTTTATGACACAATTATGTGGAGGTTGAGTTGAATTATAAAATAATAATAATAATAATAATAATAATAATAATAATGACAATAATAATTAATAATAATAATAATAATAATAATAATTTGATTGTTTTAAGATAATTTGTCTAAATCTTAAACTAAACTTAAACTTTATTTGAGTAGGAGTTAGTAGTTGAAAGACAAATAAATACTAAGTTAATCTATTATAATATATTAAAATAGACTCCCAAACCACTCATTTGACACCTAATCACATTTTATGCCACATAACTCTATCTGTGCAACCTCACTTATTTGTTTAGTTGTCTTAACTAGAATCTCTTCTCCTTCTATTCTTCATATACTACACAATTTCATTTCATCAACAAATAAAAAATTCAACAATAAAAAAACATTAATAATAACTCATACAATAAACATTTCTCTATTATTTATTTATCATTTATTATGTGTGAATTTATTCCGTAACCGTTTCCAATGTAGTCTAAATATCTTTTATTTTTTTCTTGGTTGAACCAAGATTCAAGAAGACACATACCATAACCTCGATACATGAGCCATTGTTTACACTAACTTCCTTTCCAATTTGAGTATAACAAAATTGCTTTTGTGGTGTTTGATGCAATGAAAATGATTTTTATATTCATTTGAGTAACTGACTTTGGTATATTTTTCTCCTTAATGACTATCTTTTTCTTCCACAAGGGATTGCTAGCCACAAGAAATGCGTGTTCCATTTTATGTCTAATATTTACGATAACAATAATTAAAAAAATCTAATTTATTTAATTTATGTCAATGCCAATTATTGATGTTCCATTTAACAAACCATACGTTTTGTCTCCTTTCAGACACTTCTTATTACGTCATTTGCTCTTCTTTTTTTAATACATACAGTCTTGATAGTTCATAATTGATATCATTCAAAGTAGATCTATTGTTACATTACATATTTTTTTAGCACAATAAATCAAATGAACAATGTTTGGAATTTACACAATTCATGGAAAATTAAAATTCCCACACTAATTAAGGAACAATAATAACAACACATTTGTCTACAGGATAATTTGAAACATCTAATCCATGTTTTGAACTTTACGTTCTCTAAATCAAATCTCATTATTTCGTTTTGCGTTATAATTGAATCATGAGTGACATTATATTTGTTGATTTTGGCTCATATAACTCAACAAAAATAACCTGACTAAAGAGATATGTGAGCTGGCGATGAATAGATGGAGGTTACAAATTAGTTTTAACCAAATATTTTATATTTATCACAAATTTATATAAATATTGTTATTCCATTATGACAAGTCAAGCTTACCAGGAAACAATTATTTCCTCAATCTTATTTTAAATACCTCATTTGCAATTTCTTTTTGTCTCAAATTATTTGTCATTTTACAATATCAATACAACATTAATTACTTTATTCCACTAATACTCTTATTTATTATATTTCCACTCATCAAATTATTCAGCTAATTTCAATTAATAAAAAAAATTGAGTAAATGAAACATTTTATCATTAAAATCAAATCAACTAATCATTTTCTAAAGAATTGTACACACTTCAAATGGGATATCTAAAATAAGATAGAGGAAGTACTTATCTGGAAGAGTGATGTTGCTTTTCACACTAATACAATGAAAACAAAGTATTTATCGGGTTCCAAAATTATTCTATTCGAAATGCACATATTTTCATAATTGAATTTAATTAATGTCTTTTTTAAGCTGCACTTATGTTATACATTTGTTTTAGTTCTAATCATTCGACCATTTTTTTAATTTCTTTAGTTGCCTTGTGAATTTTATATATGCTAATGTCACTTTTAATATTTTTTCAAGTTATTCTTTTGTGATATGACTAGCACTTTATTGTGCAAATATGTTGTCGTTAATAAGTTAATCTCGCATAATATTGGTGATTTACTACAAAAGTATCTACATTCATGCGTTCATATTTGTGTGGTGCGTCCATAATTGGTTGGAGCCCAAAGATCCTTGCGGGGATTTTGAGTTAGTGGTGTTGCTTGGAAGGACCCGCAAAGCCATTGCGGGGAGGCGATATTCTAGAATCATGCAAGGACATATAGTCTAACAAATAGGATTTGTGCATTTTGGTTGATTTGTATCCTTTGTGCGTTTTGATTTTAACTAATAAATGAAGTATATGATTTAATTATATTTTGGCTATAACAATTATATATGCATGTTTATTTGCCCTATGTTTGTTATTTGGAGACGACCTTTACATTTGACACGAAGTCACATATAGTGTTACTTGAGCGAATAATTTCGCGGGCCAACCTAGTAGGCGAAATGCGAGGAAGTACAATAGCCTGTAGTTGGGGGCTTCGAGATACTTTTGTACTGGTGTTAGACTTGTTGGGAGAGTATCCTAAAAGCGTCCAAAGTTATGACCAACTATGATTTATTTTTCAGGTAGTAAAACGTCAAGAGTCTTGGCTTTAGGAGTTTCTTGTCTTACGAAGTAACTTTACTTTTAATAATTGCGAATACTTTGATTCATTATTTTCGAAAATACAGTTGAAAAAGTTATTAATTGGTTTTAAAGTAAATTAGTATTTAAGATAATTTTATAAAAAAAAATGAATTTGTCTCTTTACGTTTAGAATTTCGTTAGTTAATGTCTCGAAAAAACAGGACGTTACATTTACTGTGGAGTTCTTATGTGTTGGGCTCTCCAAAAGAAAATGCATCATGTTTTTTTAGGTAGTTTGTATCAATCCTTATAAACGTTCCTTCAATCAAATAGTTCCATACCAACACGACCTTAGGATCCCTCTCATTATGATGTGATTTGGTTCATTCATGCGCCCCTTTTCCTAGAGACACCCCAAGAGCTGCCGATTGAACATCGCTGATCACTCCTTGTTTCTTTAGCCTCAAGCGTCACACTTTGGATGAAAACCTGAGCGATGATACAGTATTTACATTATCAATTAATAGTAGTTTGTACAAAAAGTAGTGAATCGTATTACTAGTCAACTCAAAATGATCTCATACACACAGTTTTCTATTTATATGAATCAATCGTAGTTACTGACTCTAAATATAAGCCTAACTGACTAATTAACTTGCTGCAAGTAATTGATGTATGAAAATAGCAAAGAACAAAACTTCCTTATAATTTTTAGACAAAATTGAATTCTTTAATCAACTATTTGCATGTTAATAATCGAATAAGAGATTCCATAAATTTTATGCAAGGCTAAATAATCAATTTATTAAGAAATTTCAATAACTTATTCAAAAAAAGAAATTCCCAAAATAACAGATTCCCACATTAGCTCTAATACAGTACATATTTAATCAATGAGTTTGGAGTTATCACATTAAAGATCCAAAAATATGAGTATTCATATTTGTATGATTTGTTTTATTTGTTGGCATTTTAGTGCTTTATGTTATTAACATGTGTGTTGTGAGTTTTGTATAGATTTATCCCTTTCAATTTTCAGGACTTTTAATATGTACTATATGATGTATTCTACCAATTGAAATGCCATTTCATTTACTAATACAAACGTACTTTATACTTGATGAAAAAATACATTCGTGGTCCTTTACGTGTGCTCAATCTCCATTTAATTCTTTTAAATTTGTTTCCTTTGGTTTGATCCTTTAAGATATATTCAATTTACATCATTATAAATGCCCATCGTACAAATACTTTTAAAAACATTCATTGATCAAATCTTATAAATGGTTTATATTTCAAAATATTTTGATAAATCATTTGGATACATGTATAGACTTAAAAACTCAATAATAAAGGTCTGTTCACATAATCAACGTCATTAAATTTCTCAACTTGCAAAATAGTTTGGGTTGTCAACTCATTGTGATGTTTGAATTAGATTTTATGATTGTCAAACATAAATGACCACATGTGTAATTTAAAAGATCAAAATTGAGAAATAAAAAAGATTTAAAGATCATCATAAACGAGAACTAGTTTAAACTTAAAGGACCGCAAATGTTTTTGTCTTCTAAAAAATTATAATTTATATGTGATATCATTAATCAATTATCCATGGTCAATATAATTGGTTAATGAAAGATAAGATTTGTAAATAATACATCATTCAATTGTTTATCGATAAAATCGATCAATATTATTCTTTGATTTTATATAAATCATTTTAAATTGGTATATAAACACATGAAAAGTTTTGACCAATAGCAAGGGAAAATAACTTATATACGATGGATAAAATCTACTTCGTTGTCATTTTTTTGAACTCAAATAAACCAAACTTTTTTTTTTTTTATAATATATCATGTTTTCATTTTCTTGCATCGAAGCTTACATATTTATGAAATATAATATATATTTTATTTTATTGTTTTTTTTTAGAAGAAATGATAAAGAAACTCGTCCACAACATCAACGTCTCAGATTTGAATTTGGGATATGATATACCACCTAACAATATTGACATTTTTCAATTGAACTAAACGTCACACATAATAATATGTATTTTATTTGAACTAAAAGAAAAATGTCTAATTTCGAAACTTATGATTGCGAGTTAAGTTGTACAACAACAATCTTCAACATTAGGTGGGAGGTTTATTTCGCATTTTCCTCTAGTAAAGCCACGATGTATGCATGCAGTGTTACAATCTATATAATCTTGACAAAAACCAATGCACTTAATACGTACAACATTTCTACATTCAGTTTTGTGCATACCTAGTAAAAAAAGAGTAATATTAGTATATAAAATATACATACCTAGAATAAAATAAATTCACGACTCAAACAAATTTTTAATAGTTTACATACCTATTGAAAACAAAAGAACTATAAACAAGGTTGTCATGAAAAACTTTTGGTTTTGAGCCATTTGTCAATTTCTTTCTTACTTATGAAATATATAATAAATAATATGATAATAATCATAATAATAATAAGACTAATAATAGCTTTATACCCAAAAAAAAAAATTCTAAGTCAAAGAAAAAAAATAGAAAGAATCATGCAAGATTTATTTCTCATAATAATAATAGTAATAATAATAAATAAGAAAAAATAATGCAAGATTAATTTCTCATTTTTAGTTATGTAACAGTTTAATTGTTTTCTATCTTTAAGCATTTCACAAATCTCTCAATTCAATTTTTATAGAATACAATATTTTAAAACTATCATAGGATATATCATATCCCATTGTCATTATTTTGTAGTAATAGATACACCTAATTACCTATTCTACTCCTTTGCATTTGATATTTTGAAAGATTTTATATATAAATATTCTACTTTGTAAGGTGGTGTTTCATTGGAGTTAGACTAGCACCATGTAGGGAAAAATATTCATCAACAAAATACATATAAGATCTCAATTTTTAATAGAAAAATTACAAACAAGACTGTCATGAAAAACGTTTTGTTTTGTGTGATTTCATAATTTTTTTCTTCCTCCTACAAAGATCCTATGTGTATATTAATAAGAAATTTTGTCATGTTTACCTGTGTGTTTATATATATAGAGTTTAAATGATATGCATTTTCAATGTAAAGCATTTTACATTGTCAGCACATCATAGTCATTCATGGAGATGACTTTGGAAATAATTTTTGAAAAGTCAAATATCTCTATTGATCTAACGATTTTGATTGATTGATTATGTAAAAACTCTTTATACTAATGATGTATACAAATTAATTTTACAAATATCATAAATAAATAAATGCGAAGAAATTGAAATCAAAACTATAAAATAAGATAAAATAGAGGGTAAATACCCTCTTAAAATCCTATAAAATAGATTTATCACATATATACGCGACAGTCGAGGTAAACGTGTCTTGCATGGTAGCTCCCGACATTTGGAGTGTTACCTCTGTGACACCTTAAACCCAAAATAATATATATAATAATTTATACTAGATTTTTATAGAACTTTTGCTGAGGATAGATAAAAACTCTTTCAGAGGGAAACAAAACGTTTATAAGTTATTCAAAATATCACATTTCTCAAAATACAATCGGAACACTTTAAACTTTATTTTTTTCCTATAAAATAGTGCAATCTCAATAAACTTGATTTAAGTATAATTACTTAATTTAATTCTAAAAACTTACTAGTACTTATAAGGTTTTCATACAAAAGTTCGTTTCACCTATCAAAGCGAGGTTTCTCCCAAACTTGAACTTCAAGACTCATTAACCTGTAACAATTGCGATTTCTCAAACGCAGGGCCAAGTCAATCAAACACAAACAACGAAGGAGGTGAGTTTTGAAATCATGTTAATAGTATAATACAAGTAAGAAGAACACGCAAACAATCACAATAGAACCGTATCATTACACAAACATTGCTCAAGAAAAATATCACATTAAAAAGTCAAAATCACTCAAGGAAAATCAATACCTTTTACTATAACATCAAATCGTCTAAGAGGAATTATTATCGCACACGATACCTATTAATCACAGCAAAACAATACAAAGAAAATACAATGCTATGTATGAGCTTAGACTCTACTTCACAATGTGGTACCATTCTAACTCTGAAGTACTTGGTTAGGAGGCTTGATACTATGTCACCATCCCGGTGGACGGACAATTCAAATTGGCCTTGTCCTCATAGATCCGCTCAACATAACCCAAGACACATATACGCGACAGTTGAGGTAAACGTGTGTTGCATTGTAGTTCCCGACATTTGGAGTGCTACCTCCAAGTCACCTAGGAATTCCCCACCCGAATACCTCCAAGGTCTAACAATCTTGCCTTAAGGCTCAACAGCAGACCGCCACGATCAGGCTCATTCAGTTGCACTTTCCCGGAATCACTAGGCTTGTCAGGCATTACCTATATAATGACAAAATAATCTCCACTTCAAAAATTCTCAATATCTATTTTCTCCCCTCGTTGGCCTATGATACTCCATTAAGAGCATCATCTTTAGCACAAATTTATAACATCATTATCATCATCATTACATAAACTTATCCAAATTTATAAAATAACTATCATAAATCATACACCATTATCATCAAATAAACTCATATCACACAATGCATCCATATTTTATTAATACCTCACATAAAATCATCTAGTCAAACATATGCACCAAATTTATTCAACATCCAATATCACAATAATATCAAATACCACACATTTAACGAAATTAAATCAAATATCACAATAATATTAAATTTCACACTTTTAACGAATCAATCAACACCTTATAAGTATTACTATTCCACATTTTAATATCACAATTTCAATTTTGCACATTAATTAATTTATCACTCAAAGGGATACTGCCGTACGTAGCGATCACCGGATGAATCGTTGGGAAATACGGTTTTCCCGTTCATCTCACAATATATTATACTCATGAATTCAAACGCTCTCTCACCCCTTACCTTATTTAGACGCTTTCTCGAACACCGAAATCAATGGAAGTTTTCAACCGCAACTGCAGATCGACAAAGTATAGCAAGCAAATCCGAATAAACGACGAGTTCACAAAATTGCAAGACGCGACTAATAAATTATGCGAAGCATAAAAATAAATGCTAAATAATTAATAATAATTTTAGGAGCAAAAAAAGGAGTCAAAAAGACGAGAAAAACTGCAGAAAAAGTCTCACCGACTCGTCGGAGAGCCGGAAAGGTCCGACGTCAACTTAACTGAAAAAATGCAATTGAGTAGTGGATCAATTCAAATGGCAAAGAAATTGTGAGAGTGAATTTGAAAGAAAAAGGGTTTGCTGCGGTTTGGTTGCCATTAGTCTGATTTTGGTTTATTATTATTTTTATTGCAGAAGGAGGGGTGTAGATAGCAGATGTACATGTACAAGAGTAAAACTGTAAGGCCCAACACATGGTAGTCAAGTCTAAAGTAGAAATAGGGGTGTAATGAGCAACTCGCAGGTGTAGGAAAGAAAAGTCCAACCAGTAATATCCCAAATTAATATGCAGAAGTAAAAAACAGGGGTGTAAACAGTCGTCTGGTCCAAAATTCATTTTCTAGTATTTCTAAAAGCCCTTAATAAATAAATAATTTATTTTACTTTTCTAGAAACTTTTTCTCCAAAGTACTCATTTTAACATAAATTTTTTTATCCTTAACATAGATAAATCTAATTTTAACCAAAACTCTCATATTCAAAATAATAACTATAAGTATTATTATAACATCTTTCAAAATAATCACATAAAAATACATCATCATACCATAACAACGGTATAAAAATAAAGAAACTCAATATCAATATTACTAATACCTCAAGATAATTATTTGTAAAATAAATAATTAAAATAGAATATATTTATAAAAAATTAAATATAATTATGTGTACACTTAACATTAGTCAAACATACAAGAAAATATCGCATTAACTACTAACGCACATATACACCTAGAATCGCCTAAAATCTTATACCTTAAAATATGTACACCAAAATACTATTATTTATAGGAAAATATATAAAATATATAAAATAATAAAATATAATATTTGTTATTTATATCACTTACGTAGTCAAATATGTACAGATAAACACTTCAAAGAAAATATACATATAAAGAAAATTAATCATAAAAATAATCAACATATATTCTAAAACAATTTCAGCCCCAAAATAATTATCTTAAATCCTATTTAATTAATAAATTAGTTTATTATAAAATTTGGGGTGTTACAACCTCCAATTCACCTATGAATTCCCCACCTGAATACCTTCAAGGTCTAACAATATTTCCATAAGGCTAAATAGTAGACCGCCACGATCAGGCTCATTCAGTTGTACTTCCTCGAAATCACAAGGTTTGTCAGACCCTACCTATATGATGACAAAGTAATATCCACTTCAAAAATTCTCAATATCTATATTCTCCCCCTGTTGGCCTATTCCATTAAGACCATCATCTCATACACAAATTGGAATCACCACTATTTCATCAACTATGGGGTTACTTCAATATTTTAATTACACATTTACAACATCACTATCATTAATCATATATCAACATCATCAAAAATTTATAGCATCGCTATCATCAATCGTACATCATCACATAAACTTATCACAATGTATCTATCTTTTATTATCATATCACATATTCTCGTCTAATCAAACATATATTCATTTGACACCCAATATCAAATACCACACATTTAACAAAATTAAATCTATCAACACCCTATAAATATTTATATTGCATATTTTAATCTCACAAATTCCATATTTGCACATTAACTAATTTATCTTTGAAAGGGCTATTGCCGTACGTTGTGAGCACCGGATGAATCGTTGGAAAATACGATTTTCCCGTTCATCTCACAATATATAATACTCATGAATTTAAACGTTCTCTCAACCTTTACCTTATTTTGACGTTTTCACATGCGAACACAAGTCCACAAGAAAAAAGCCTTTGTTCTTAGTCTCATTGTCCTTCAATCGATCTAACTCGACAATTTATGGGTAAACGTCAAAAATAAATTATGATATCAAACTCTACAAGGGTCAATTTCTTAATTCAGGTAAATAAACTTACTCCAAATCGGAAAATAATCAGTGGATAATATAGGCACTCTTTACATGATCGGTATGGCGTTGATTTCACTCAAATCGGACTTACGGTGAACAAGAACGATACAAAATAATGAATTCTATAAACGGATAAGTTGGGTATTTTAGAGAGAAATTGAGATCGTTAAAAATATAGGAAATTGTATTTAATTGACTAACTAAATGAATGAAACAAAATACTAAATTTTGGACGAAAACGGAAAAAGTTTTCTGGAATAGTTATCGATCACCGATGCCAAAAGAGAATCTACTTTTCTGTTTCCTCTTCGTGGCGAGGCATGGTACTTCTCCACCTTCCTTCCTGATATATATATTTTTTATTTAATTAGGTTTTACTTGCATATGTGCCTAACCCATAAAACACATTTTACTCCTTTCTTTTATTTTTTAAAATCAAACCAATAATTTCCAAAACTAATTTTTTTTTAACACAATTTTATTACTAAAGTATTACTAATATTTTATAAAAAAGTTATTAAAGTAATTACTGTTTTAAAATACATTAATAACCAAAACTCTCATATTCAAAATAATAACTACAATTATTACTATAATATTTTACAAAATAATCACATAGAAAAACTTCCATCTTTATAGAATAATCAAAACAACAAAATAAATAAATATAAAATTAACAATTTATATTGATTACTAAATCACAATAAATACGTATAAAATTATCATCCCATAGCAACTATAAATAAAGGAAATCATCGTCAATATTAGTAATATCTCAAGATAATTATTTATAAACTAAATAACTAAAAATAGTTAATAGTTTGAAATAATTAAAATATAACTATCTGCACACTTAACATTAGTCAAACACACATAAAAAATTACATTAATTACTTACGCGCATATAGACGTAAAATCGCTTAAAATCTTATTTTCTTAAATATTAAACTAAAATACTATTATTTTTAGAAAAATGTATAAAATAACAAAATATAATATTTGTTATTTATATAACTCGTTTAGTGAAATATGTACAAGAATAACACATCATAGAAAGCACACATATAAAAAAAATTAATCAACATATATTCTAAAATAATTTTAACACCAAATTAATTATCTAAAATCCTATTTCATTAACAAAATAGTTTGTTATAAAAATTAGGGTGTTATAGCATCCAATATTTTCCTCATAAAAAACAATTGTATAGTCATATTTGTGGAAAACAAACCATAAGTCTCTTGCATGTGTTGAATCAAATGGCCCAACCAAAACACTTTCTTTGCTTGCCACATGTAGTTGTAAATTATCCCATCATTTGATCATATTGTTATTGTGTTTGTTTCACAAATCTCCATGAAATAGTTGTACTTCTTCGTGTAAATAAATATCTTGTTTGTGACCTATATCATTATGATGATTAAACAATAATTTATATCTCTAAGGTAACAAAGTATATACTTAATGATAAATTAACAACAACTAATATACTAGAATATATATAATTAGTAAGATATATTACTGCCCTTAATTGATGTAAGATATGCTACTATAGGACCAATTAGTTCTCATTATTGATGACACAACACATGTTATTTGTCCATGTAGAACAATATTAACATTTTTGCTACGTAAGTTTCATGATTTACAAAAATATTATTCTTCAATTTGAAATCTCAAAACAAATATGTTCCCTTTCTACATATTTCATCTTACAATTTTCTTTTATAAAAATATTTCATAAGCTCTTCAAGAGTTCGTTTCTATTATCTACATAAGCATCAATTTAACGAATTCATTTATAAATATTTTCTTAAAAATGAAAAAATGATGTCATTCTCCCATCTGTTGTTTGAAAGTATTCACTCAGAATATTTTACAACATGCCTATATTGTTTGAATAGATAAAGAGACTTATTCATTATATTTAAGTCATCTCTTCAAGAGTATGAATTTTATGTTGCAGGAAAATAAATTTCTTCATGAAGTTTCATATAAGCATCTTTATCAAGTGAGCCATACAAATATGTTATAACACATCTTTTATATAAATTGAATTTTTCATGTGATACTAAACTTAATCAGATATGAAAAAGTTATTTTATTCACTTCAGGTGAATATGTCTCTTAAAAATCAATAGTATACTTTTACCATGCTCTTGAATAGCATGTCAAACTTTATGTATATGTATTTCATCTTTCTAATTTCTTTTCACGTGAAAAATCAGTCATTGTTAATTAGCTTCACATCTTCATATGTGCGAACTACAAGTCCATAAACCTTTCGCTTTGCAAAATGAGTTTAATTCCACTTCATTTGCTTCTTTTCCTTTTCAAAGCAATTCATTGTCTATAATAATTTATAGGCTTTAGTTCATGATCCTCATTATCATTTATCAAAGATAGGGCCATATCATATGCAAAACTATTGTTAACGTTGACTTCCTTTCGGTTTCATCATATTAAATTCATAAAATATTTTATTGAGATCTATTTATTTTATTGAGATCTATTTATTTTATTGAGATCTATTTATATGCAAAACTATTGTCAACGTTGACTTCCTTTTGGAATTGAAAAAACACCATGCTTCGTGCATGGGTACTCATTTGTAATGATACATTGTCCAATAGGGACCTCAATTTGGATTGAAGTATTAATAGCTTATAACTGATTTTTCAAACTCTGTGAATGAGTTATCTTTTAAATTTCAGGTTTACATTAGTCTGTATGAGGATCATACGAGATAATATATTTCAATTTTCATTTCAGTTGCTTCTTCTCTCCCCCTAATATTGGAAATACTAATTCATTGAATAATAATAAACAAACTCATTTGAAAACAAATTTCTAATTTGTTGGCTCAATATACTCTATCACAAATGGAGATTTCATATCCAAGATGTATTCCCAATATTAATTCATTTACGTCTCATCTTAGTGTATTATATTGGAGCAATTGAAATATACACAACACATCAACAAAAAAAAATTAGATTTGAAATATTAGGTTATTAACCTAAAATTGATAATAAATTAAGGGGATGACTTACATGTAGTAACTCGTTGGCTTTATGGGAATTAACATCTCGACATATTGCATGTTCCCAAGTTAAAAATTTAACGTGGAATCTCATAACTATCAATCTTAAAATCAATATTAGATGTCTAATGAATGGTTCTTCAATTCCATTTTTGTGTACGAACATATGCTATATGATATTAAAAATCAATTTCAATACAATACTTATGAGAAAAATGACCTCTTAGTCAAATTAGTTGAGACAACAATCTCAAAAACTTCTGGTTGTGAGTTGACAACAAACGTTCTTCGGTGTAATGATCCACATATACCACCTCATAAACACTCTAGAAATAGGAGAGACTCATTCCCTCAAATTGTCAACTTTCTTTGGAAACCGGTAATCCCCAAAAATTATTTAATTGAAGAATATTTTGGTTCTTCATCATATGTTAACATATATTTGTAATTATTTTTCGCATCATAATAAATTTGGGATGGCCTAACCGGTCTTGCCAGCAATAAATTTAATAAGATACGTAAACTTTAGGTTTACAATAATATGTGTTTCAATTATTCTGATCCATTTGAATCAGTAATTAACAATCATAATTTGTAAAGAAATTCATCCAATATAAGACCATATAGTAGATATTCTAAAGATTTGACTTACCTTTTGTATTATTACATGCATATATCAATGACGAAATTTTGCATATAAGAAAATCAGAATACAAAATTCCCTTGAACAAATAAAACTCTATAAACCACACATGTATATTGTATCTAAATAATTATAAAATAAATCAAATTGAGACAAATTATTTATTTTTTTCATCAAAAATTGCTAAAATAAATAAATAAAATAAAACCTGAGAATTTAAAGATAATAATTTAGCAATTCATGTTATCAATAAAACTTATCTACAAATATATAATGTTAACAATATATATATAACATCAAAATTAATTTAACTTTCATAATAAAAATTTGAGTATTAAATCGTATCCAACAAAAATAGAATGATAGTTTAAAATAATTCAATTAACAAAACTTAAAGAAATTGGTTACATACTACTTCTTAGTTCTCACATTCATAATTTATGAGTCAACTATTTTGTTTGTAATTATTTGTAAAAATTTGACATAAAACTAACAAATACTACCAATATCATTTTGTACATGGTTTAAGACAACAAGAGAAATAAAAAAGAAAAATAGTATAAGCCTTCTTACTATTTGTTCTTACAAAATATTATCTTAGAATTACAAGTTTTAGTAGGAAGAGAAATAAAACTTCTCAATCATGTATATGAGTTACTACATCGTTGTATTTATAAAAAAAATAATCAAGAAAAATAAGAACATCAAATGATCTATGTTTTAAAAAATTAGCCAATTATACAATTTTTTTAGTCATTTATTCCGATGAAATGATGTTACTTACATGAATTATCATAACCATGCACTTCTAGAAATGGAATTCAAATTCTCAAAATTGATCTTGCACTACTCTTTTATTCAACCCAAAATGTGACTAATCTTTCAAAATCTTTTTGAAAGTATGTTTTCAATTTTGCTACTTTCAAGAGCATATTAGAGTGGTATAGAAATACTAAGATCAAATAGATAATGTAAACTTTTATCATGGTCTAATAATTTAGTTCTTCATGAAATGTAATAAAACTCCCTATGCTAGCCAATTAGAAAGGATGTTTGGATATTACTTTTTTAGGATCTATAACAAAATTTGAAATGATAGCAAACAAAAACAAACATATTTTGTGTAATCTTACACTCTTATGCCTTAACATCCAGAACCTTAATCTCTTCCACCAATCCAACAACCCTAAAATCTGGTCACCATGAACCTCCTTATTTCAACTTTTTTAGGTCTCCTATGATTGATTTCCTCTTCTCTTTAAGGATGAAGTCTGTCCAACTTGAAGAAATTGAGTTGGCCGAGCATTGAGGAACAACTTCGTTGAGAACTCCATGGTTAAGCAAGTAATTATTTAATTCAAAGGGATTCAGGACCCACACTTGTGTGGCGTACTAAATCACTAAAGGACAATGATCTGACACATCCAGAGGGAGGGCTCACTAACTTGCAACTCCATACCTCTCCCACAAACCACCAACCATCCGTTATAAGGATAAGATCAAGACAACTCATAGTTGTTAAATATAATTCAAAGTGTTTTAGTTAGAAAACAATTAGAATACTATTAGAAATTAGTTAAGGAGGTTATAAACTTGTATAGTAGAGAAATGCTCCTACAAAAGGTAGTAGAACCAAGAGCATAGGTGTAAGAAATCATTTTTCGTATCCAAGATTGATAATCAGTCTCCGTTTCAAGACTGATCATCAATCTTCGTTTCCTTGAACATTCTAATTTATGCTTTCTTCTTCTCAATTCAATTCCTCTCAAATATATAATTTTTCCAACAATTGGTATCAAGAGCTTGGGTTATAATCCTTGGGAAACACGAGTGCAAGTGTGAGGGGGAATCAAAATTGGGAAACACAAGTGTGAGTGAAGGAAAGAAAGAAAACATGAATGGAGGAGGATTTCCAGCGAATTTGCCAATTCTTGATGGGAAGAATTGGGAGAGGTGGTCTGCATCAATGAGATCGTTGCTGGGAGCTCGAGAAGTGTTTGAGATTGTTCAAGATGGCTATCAATAACTTGGTGCGAATCCAACAGAAAGACAGCAAACAACCTTCAAAGATTGCAAGAAGAGAGATTACAAGGCATTGTTTTACATCCAGCAAAGTGTGGACTCAAACAACTTTGAGAGGATTTCGAAGGCATCTACATCAAAGGAGGCATGGGAGATCTTGGTCAAGTATTATACAGGTGGGGACAAAGCCAAGAAAGTGAAACTCCAAATGCTAAGAAGGCAATACGAACTATTGCATATGGAAGAAGATGAAGTTGTGACTGATTACTTCAATCGTGTGCAACTTATTGTTAATCAGATGAGAACAAATGGTGAATCGTTAACTGAAGTGGTGGTTACTTGAAAGATCCTTAGAACATTAACACAAAGGTATGATCATATTGTGGTAGCCATTGAAGAATCAAAAGATCTTGATAAGATGAAGATAGAAGATTTGCAAGGCTCTTTTGAAGCTCATGAACTGAGAGTAAGAGAAAGATGTGCAGCAACCCCAGCATCTTAAGTACAGGCCTTTCAGGCCCAAGTTATCAAAAGTACAAACCAAAGTGATAACAACAGCAAGAATTCGAATGGCAAGAAGAAATTCAATAAAAAGGAATCCAATGCTACAATTGTCAAAAATGGGGGCACTTTGCAAATGAATGCAGATCCAAGATGGTTCTAAGAGAGGATGATGAAGCCCAAATGGCAGCTGAGGATTCAGACTCAAATGATGTGTTGTTAATGGCTACAACAAAATTAGATGATGACTGCCCAAAGCAGTGGTATCTTGACACAGGCTGTTCAAATCACATGACTGGCCATAAAGAATGGTTTGTAAGTATTGATGAGAAGGTAAAAAGGGAAATTAGATTTGCAGACAGCAGCACAGTCACAGCAGAAGGAGTAGGAAAGGTATTAATTTAAAGGAGAGATGGCAAACAATCATTCATATGTGATGTGTTGTATGTGCCAAACATGAAGAACAATCTACTAAGCCTTGGACAATTGCTTGAAAAGGGGTATTCTATGAAGATGGAGTATGGTGAAATAAGGATATTTGATAGTTCAAGAAGATTGATCTTGAAGGCACCACTGTCCAAGAACAGAACCTTCAAGATTGATATCCAGATCAATGAGAACAAGTGCCTAGCTGCTGAAGTCAGGAATGAAGATTGGCTTTGGCATATGAGGTTTGGACATTTAAATTTCAGAAGTCTTCAAATGTTGCATGATAAGAAAATGGTGCAAGGAATTCCAGAAATTAAAATGCCAAAGGAACTATGTGAGGAATATTGCCAAGCCAAACAACACAGAAACTCATTCAAGACTGAAGTACCAACTCGATCCTCAAGAATGATGGAGATAATCTACTCTGATGTTTGTGGCCCATTTGAAGAAGTATCAATAAGAGGTAATCATTACTTTGTTTCATTCATTGATGATTTCACAAGGAAAATTTGGATGTATCTAATCAAGAGAAAGAATGAAGTGCTTGAGATACTTAAAAAATTCAAGATAATGGCTGAAAAACAAAGTGACTTTAGTATGAAAATCATCAGGACAAATGGAGGAGGAGAATATAATTCTCATGAATTCCATGATTTTTGTGAAAAGTAAGGGATATTGCATGAAGTGACTGCACCATACACTCCTCAGCATAATGGCACGGCTGAAAGGAGAAACAGAACTATAGTGAACATGGCCAAGAGTATGTTAAAGGGGAAGAAAATGCCTCATAAATTCTGGGGGGAAGCAGTGTCAACTGCAGTGTATATTTTGAATAGATGTCCAACCAAGAGACTGGGCCCAAGGACACCTAAAGAAGCTTGGACTGGAAGAAAGCCACCTGTGAATCATTTGAGAGTGTTTGGCTCATTATGCTTCAGGCATGTTCCAGCTCAAAACAGAAAAAGAAAAAAAAAAAAAAACTTGATGATAGGGCTGAACAAATGGTGCTGCTAGGATATGATGCTACTGGAGCTTACAAGTTATATGATCCAGACAAGAATAAGGTGGTGATCAGTAGGGACATACTGATGGATGAATCAAAAGGATGGGACTGGAAAATGAGTGAAGCCAGGTCAAGCAGTGCAGCCAGTCCAGACATACCAGCCAGTTCCATCAATACAACCAGTAATGCAGAAGAAGTGAGACTTGATGAAGACCAGCCTGCAGGAACAACAAGTCAGCCAGTTCTTGAGCCTGTGAGAAGGTCTAAAAGGGAAAGGCAACCTTCAGTCAGATTGCAACCATATGAAGTGACATCTGACTCAGCCATCAATGCAGATGGAGAATTAACACATTTTGCCTTGTTGGCTGAATCAAAACCAATAAGTGATGAAGAAGCCTTGAGTGAACCTAGATGGAGAGCAGCAATGGATGAAGAGCTTAGAGCCATAAAGAAGAACAAGACATGGGAGCTGATGAACCTGCCAGTGAACAAGAGACCAATTGATGTGAAATGGGTCTATAAAATGAAATTGAAACCTGATGGACAGGTTGCCAGGTACAAGGCCAGACTTGTAGCAAAGGGATTTTTGCAAAAACATGGCCTGGACTATGATGAGGTATTTGCCCCAGTAGCTAGAATTGAAACAGTAAGGATGGTAGGTTCATTGAGATGTTTGTGCAACACATGGCCAGACATAGCTCGCAGTGTTGGAGTGGTTAGTAGGTACATTGAAAAGCCTAGAACATCTCACTATTTGGCAGCCAAAAGAATCTTGAGGTACATCATGGAAACAAGTGAGCTGGGACTGCATTATGCTAAGAAGTAGGCTGGAATTGAAGCTGGTTTGATTGGGTTCACTGATGCAGATTGGTGTGGAGATAAAGATGATAGGAAGAACACCCAGCTATGTCTTCATGATAAATGAGTCACCAATCTCATGGTGCTCAAGGAAGCAAAGCATAGTCACATTATCTACTTGTGAAGCTGAATATGTGGCTGCAACCATGGGTGCATGCCAAGCTGTGTGGCTGGCTGAGCTAATGATAGAGGTGGGACTAAGAGAAAATGAGGCTGTGAAGATAAAGATTGATAACAAATCAGCAATAGACCTAGCAAAACACCCAAGTGTTCATGGTAGGAGCAAGCATATAGAAACTAGATACCACTTCTTAAGGGATCAAGTAATGAAGGGAAAGATAAAGCTGGAGCACTGCAAAACAAATGATCAAAAGGCTGACATCTTAACCAAAAGCTTGAAGAGGGTAAAGTTCCAAGAGATGAGGAACAAACTTGGAGTAACATCAAATTGAATCACTTTGAATTAGGGAGCATGTTAAATATAACTCAAAGTGTTTTAGTTAGAAAACAGTTAGAATACTGTTAGAAATTAGTTGAGGAGGTCATAAACTTGTATTGTAGAGAACTGCTCCTATAAAAGGTAGTAGAACCAAGAGCATAGGTGTAAGAATTCATTTTTCGTATCCAAGATTGATCCAAGATTGATAATCAGTCTTCGTTTCAAGACTGATCATCAATCTTCGTTTTCCTGAACATTCTAATTGCTGCTTTCTTCTTCTCAAATCAATTCCTCTCAAATATATAATTTGTTCCAACAATAGTCGTTCCATGGAACCACCTAAACCTACTACCTAAAAGAGGAAGATCTAATTAATCAATGTCTTATATTAAGTTTTCAAACTCAAATAACGTAGTGCTCCCACTCCTTCCTCCATCCTTGATAATACAATTGTCTCGCTTTTCGTGAGTACATAATCTAAAATCACCTAACAAACACTCCACTTCTCCTCCAAAAGTACTTTTATGCTCAACCAACTTACTCCACATTAACCTTTTACCTGCCAAAAAGCATTATGAGTAAATATTTACCACAAAACAACACGAGTTAAGTTCTTCCACACTAGGCATACCCCAAGGAAACCTTACCTAGAGAAAGAGAAGATAGATCTCCTACATACATACACCAGATAGAAAACATGTTGCCATTTTTCCCCACCGCGAAAACCAAACTCCAATAAGAAAAAGGTTTACCGCATAGAAAGTGACAAAGAGACTCTTCCACTACAACTAACTTGGTTTCTTGGATAGCCAAAAAATCAATAATATTAAACCCTATCAAATCCCTAATCTTATTATTCTTTAGCCTACTTCCAACACTCTAATGCTGTTGATAAACCCAATAATCATTGATTAATTCTTTAGATTACCAACGGACCATCACTAGCCAATCCCTCTCCTTAACATCTACCAACCTAATAAACCTAAAAAATACTTACCTCCCTATTAACCTATAAGATTAATTGACTTTAAAACTTGTTAAAAAAAAATAACTATATCACTTCTCACATCTTGACTGGACATTCTTTTAATAACATTACTCTCTTAGTATGGGGTGTGAGTGCATTCTTTTGTTGAACAATTATATTTTATTTTGAAAAATGGAATCATGTGATGTTGGGTTTTCTGCTTTGGATGAGAGATGTTTAATCTACAACGCTAATTAAACCGATCTCTTATATGAATTGATATATAACATGAATTAATAAGGCAAGTTAAAACACGTACGTATAATGTTTGTGAATGTGAGTTTGGAGTCTGAAACATAAATAATTAATTATATCGAGAAAGAATATATGTAATGTATTAATAACAATCTATGGGCTTTGTTTTCGTATTTGGAGTTATAATCTTTGATTGTATTGAATCAATTGCAGTTACTGACTATAACTATAAGCTTAAATGACTAACTAACTTGTTGAACAAATATGTCAGCTTAGTCTTCTTTTATTTCATCACCGTCCGCAAACTTAGTCCTAAAATGTGAATAAGGCCAAGCTTGAGCATGAGATTGCCAAACGGTCCAGGATGGAGAGACTTTGAAAAGATATCAGCCACTTGTTCTTGAGCGGAAAAGGAAACAACTTCCAAAAACCTTCCAAGAACGTTACCAGTACAATTTGAAAATCTATATCTCAATGCTTTGTGCGTTCATAAAACACACGTGATTCACAACTATATGAAGAACACCGTGATAAGCATGTCTCGTATATGCTCGAATGTTGAGCTACGTACCAACACACATAATTATGATTTAAAGGATGATCATGCAACAATTAGTTGATTCTTGCCCTTCTAACAAATTAGTGAATCTCCCAAAAATAAATTATAACTAGTAATAGACCTTTGTGTGTCGGGGCAGCCACCCCAATCTGCACCACTGAATCATTTTAAGTGTAAATCTAAGGAACGAGCGAAAAACTAACCTTGAAATGTGTTGTGGTTGGCTTGTCAAGAAAATTTCTTAATTATTGTATGAGAAATGTAACGCTCCAGATTTTTTATCCAAGAAATTACTTAAAGATATATGTTTTCTTTTAAAAACGACAATATTTTTTTTTTCATTAGAGTAGTACATCATGTAATAATGAAAAATTTCGCTAGAAATCATTTTTGTAAAGGAACATAATGCGATTTTATAGATATCATTATTATATATTTGTTTCTTGCAAGGATAATTTGCTAATTATATTGTTAGAAAAATATTCACTTACGTCCAAAAATAGAGTAAATTATCTTTAAGTGAAATAAAAAAACAAAGTTGACTGATTCAAATTTTTTCTAGCAGAAGGAACCTCACCTCCGCATTTCTATTTAAAATTAACGATGAAAAGTAAATAAACTTTAGAAATGTACCACTTTGGTTTTTCAATACAAACATTATTTTTAAGTCAAAATCCCCATTTTCCCACGCGCGTGCACCAAGCAAACATCATTGATGCAACTCTTCGATATCATTAGTACCTAAATATTGATGTAAGGGGTCAGTTCATCGCACGAAAAAATTAAAGAAAATAGTAAGTTAACAGCCATAAAATATTTTCGTAATAAAAGATTAGGATTGGTTGATTTAGAAAATAGTAAACAAGAAGGTCGTTTAGAAAGTCAGTGTACTTACAACCCGATAGTAGTTTGACACATGAATAATGTTGTTTTGAAAATAATTTGTAAAATAAACAACAAGGTCATACCAGCAATAGAAAGTGTGATAACCAATGAGATGTTTAAGGAGTGAGTGACTCATATATTTGCATTATGATGTTGTGGTCAAGTCCACTACCATGTGCATGAGCGCAAAAGATTTATTTTTGGCTAGGATTCTGATGGAGATATTTATATAAAGTGCACTTATACCAGGATATCGCTAGGATTGGGTCATTTGGGCTTGCTTATGCTGTGATTGATTTATAACACATAGAATCTAAGAGAATTCATGTGGCGTTGCTCTTGATAACTTGGAGGACATTGGTGGTATATGGTCATGTGACTGTATTAGTGGCCCGAGTTTACATTGACATGCATTCATAATTAGTTAGGCTTGATATGAGAGAATGTCATTCGAGGATGGTTGGCGTGTTTGTTGTATGTGTTGTGCTAATTATATATTTAACCATTTGATTCCATCTTTTTGGGGTTATGGATTCTTAGCCCTCTATTCGTTTTTTTTTTTTTACTCTTTGTACATTTGTACAATAAATTTGCACGAAGAAAAAGATGCTAGGCTTTGTACCGATACATCTTGTGAAGAGAATACGATTTCCCATATGGAGTGACCTAAAGACTTGGTATGACACGAAAGTTGGATGGCAATTGGATGTTGTGAACAAATTGACAACCTATTTGAGCAATACGCCCATTCGATGGATCCTGTCAGATTAGTTCAAGACTTACCATACCATGCCATTAGGCAGCCCATATAGGGCGACCCTTCATGTTCCTTTCCATACTTATTCACATGAACTGATAGCAATGCTCTTACCTACTTTATTATGTTTTCTCAGTGAAGGCAGGGATGTGGGGTTGGTCTCTTAGAAGTAGGGAAACACTTGAGGCTGCTTCATCCTCAATGACATCAAAGGTGTAAGAGTCTAACATCCTTTACACAGATTTGTTGAAAATACGTAAATAATAAAAAAAATTAGTGAAAATTAAAAATATTTATTTATTTCAAACATATCATACACCTTATAAAAACATTTATTTATTTCGACATTAACCCCCCAACATGACCTCTAGATGAAAACATAAAGGATATTATCAACAACATTACTATCAAACGACACACAAATTTGGACTCCAAACAATGAATTATGAACAACAACAAAGGTTAGGGCAATTTTTCTAAGAAAGAATAAGAAACATAACACAAATTGATTTTTCGTGACTTATCAAACAAGTTTTGAACAATGGGTAAGACTTTACAACTCTAACTTATACAGTATTTAGCAACAAACGGAGTGAGATTTGGATAATAGACGTGAAAGTTATTAGTGTTTTTCTCAAATCTCACCAATTTTGATCATCAAAGCAAGGTTTACGAATTTGATCTCTAATTAAGTTTAAATAACGATTCCAGGTCAGTTATATTAAATTTGTTGAGTCAAATAAGAAGTCGTTTAGATATGTTTAGGACATATTTAAAACTGAAAACTGCGTAAATCTCGTTTGAGTTACAACAGCAACGGCTACGATGTTTAGACCATAAGGCGAGCTACACAAGTCCTATTAAAGAAATCTTATTGGCGTTAGAAAAACTAAGAGAAAAATTTAAAATAGTGATAGAAATAGCCTTAAAGCTAATTGAAATTCTAAAGGTGCTAAAAATGAATTTGAAGTTTCACATGATACATAAAGGTCACCATTTAAGTTGTTTTGCTTATGAAAAATGTATCTAGAGTTATAGATGTTCAGTTGATGTCATATTAATGACAATTTGAAGATAAGATGAAGGGATACCATAGTAATAAAGGGATGTTATTCTATTTTAGTAATTAAAAAGGACTAAATATGTAATTTCAAATATTTGACTTAGTTACTAAATTTTGTATCGAAATAAGAATAATAAAAAAAGAATTGGAAAAGTTACACAGAGTATGCTTTGGGACCACGCTAGACTACTTGGTCTGGAATGGTAAGGTCTTACGATATTTACATGTATATTGTTGGACATGCATTTGTCCATTTTTAATTATTTTGGCTAGTGTAGAGTGACACACTCTGGAGCATGATCTTTTGTTGGAGCCCATTGTCGTATTTTTTCTCTGTTCTTGTTGGTTGTACTCTTGATGTGTTGTTTGTATATGTGGTGCTCTTATGAGACCCACAAGATATCTGGCTTCGTGTCATCATATTGCTATGTATATATTTGACATGCTTCCATATATGATATTATTTATGTTTATGTCTTATATTAATTATGTTTTTGAAAGTTTAATAAGTCCATATTTTGGCACGGATATTTATTCGGGTTTCTTCGAATTACACTTGGGTTGTTTTCAAACTTCTAGCGTTGGTAATTATGGGTTTTATGTAGGTGGCTATGGGTTTCGTGTTGGTGGCTTCAAGTTTACGTTTCTTTGCAGTTTTAATATTCTTTTTTTATTAGATATATGACATTGCTTATACGAAAAGTGCCTTTAAAAGGATGGGTCTATGACTGCGACAATATTTTTACAGGCAAGTACTTTTAAATAGTTGGATCCACTACGCATAAACTTTCAAACATTAGACAATATTTTTTAAATCAGAAATGATATACATAAAATCTATATTTTTCAACACTCATTCAACATTTCATTTTATTTCTATTTCTTTCTATTACATGATCAACATATCACATTTATTATATCACTTTTTTTTTTATCTCTTACTCTCTCAAGGATCCAAGGTGTATACACACCCAAAGAGGGTGTCTCACTACTAGTTGAACAAGAACAAATCGTTTCAGATGGATTTTGTGAATTTGAGAGAACAATAGCAATCGAACAGGTTGAGGTTGAACAAGAACAAAGCGATTCAAATGGGTTTTGCAATTTGGGGAAAAGGAATAGGGTATGGGTTTTGCAATTTTGGGGAAAATGAATACGGTTTTAGGTTTGAGGGAAAAAAAGAGCGATTTGGGGGAAAATGAATACGGTTTTAGGGGAAAAAAAAGGGTTTTGCGAATTGAGAGGAAAAAGAGATGAAT
The DNA here is from genome assembly GCA_037974755.1 of Cicer yamashitae. Taxonomy (NCBI): domain Eukaryota; kingdom Viridiplantae; phylum Streptophyta; class Magnoliopsida; order Fabales; family Fabaceae; genus Cicer; species Cicer yamashitae. The sequence goes on along the minus strand of JBBPBQ010020324.1, from coordinate 36,085,418 downwards.
AAGGGTAGGTAAAAATAAAAATAAAGAAATTTTATTGAAAAATGAAAGAATAAAATATTTAATTTTACAAATTAAAAATATATAGCATCGGACCAACCGACACTAAAAGATATTTTACGTAGCGTCAGACTAACCGACGCTAATGTTTAATAAAAAAACAAAAGAAAATTTAATGCAAAAGGATGCGCTAGCGGACGCTAAATATAGAAGCTAAAAACAGTTTTTCTAGTAATGTCTATCAAACATTTTTTTTATAAAATATTCACTTTCTAATGTTTTGTGTATATTTTAATTTTATATAGTGCTTCTGTAAAAAAAAATGTTGTGTAAGGTGTTAACCTAGCCTACAACAACGCTTCCGTAAAAAACATTTTCTAAAAGTTTAGTTTAAACCAACACTTATGTAAAAAGCAAAGATAAAAAGCTCCATATTTTTCTCTGTAGAATTAAGCCTTGTTAAAGACACGCTATTAAATCTCAATTCGTTAGAGTGGACATGTGCTAATGCATTTAATTTAAGTACTTCTAGATGTCTACATTCACTTTTGCGCATACCTAATGAGAAATCGAGATGAGAAACATAAATGTGTAAATAGTATGGGAAACGAATCAAACTATTTTATTAATTAAATGTATATACCTATTAAGATCATTGTAGAATTACAATTAAAGTTTTTGAGTAATTTTGTTTGTATCTTCTTACTCTTCCAATGATCCTTTGCAAATCGTTAAAGAAAATTTTCACGTTTATGTATTTATATACATAAGGATATTTGCTTTACTTTATTTAATGGAAACACAATAAGGCTTTGAATTTGTGAAAATCTTGTTCTATTGTTTTTTTATTATTTATTTCTTATTTAATTGGAAGTCGAAATGTTATTTTTCAAGTTTTTGTTTCCTACATTATTTGTCCTTACTTTCCTTCTTATAAACTTTCATTAATTTTGTCTTTGATGTTGAATTACATCTATCATTTTGTCATTTATGAAGCGCGTAACATCTTCCATCCACTATTTTTTTTTATTAAAAAGGAATTATATTAACAAAAATAAAAGTTGTGAATAATAACTTCTAACATCATAAATAAAAAATAAATCTAACAAATAAAAAGGTAAATACACCGCTTGAATGGAAAAAAAAAGGACCATTGTGACCAAAGGTGGACACATCCACGGTTTAATATTATATCTTTGTCCTTAAATGTATAAATACTCTATCGACTATTTTAGAAGATTTAAAACATTGTAGTATATTCGTAAGAAAAAATTGTAATATTAAATAATTTTTTTTTGTTTAATTTTATTTGTCGGTAGACGAAGTGATAAACATTACTTAAAACTGATACACTCAACTTCAATCAGGATCGACAATAAGCCCATGCATCCAGCCCTTTAGCACAGGGGACCCAATTAAGGAGGGTCCTAAAAAAAATTTTATCGTATATTCTAAACTTTGAAATATTGTATTGATATCTTTGATTTTTTACCAGAATACCCAAAATCTAAAATTATTCTCATATTTCCACTACACACTTCTCTCTAAACGTAATTTTTCTCATCTCCTCTCCACACCCACCATCATTTCGACGGCGGCGGCAGCCTACTAGGCCCCCGCGCCACCACCATCCACTGACGACATTTCACAAATCTTGTGTTTCGCAAATCAGGTGTGAATCGTGCGATCCCATAGAAGCAAAAAATCACGTTTCAATCCTCCATCCAACAGAGAAGATTGATCATTCCACAAAAGTTAGAATTTTGAATCTTTGATGTTAGAGTTTTGTAATATTAGTGTTTTCTAAATTGAGATTTTAAGGTTTTGTGATTTTTTTCTTACTAAATTGGTAGTTTTTGAATCTAATTTTGTTGTTGTTGTTGTTAGTTGTTAAAACTAATTTTGAATCCAATTGTAGTTGGATTTGATTCTAATTTTTGAAGTCAATTATGCATTATTGAATCCAATTGTACAATTTCATTGCTTTCCTTCCCATTATATATAGCATTTTATATATTTAAAATAGTCTTTGTGATAAAATTATAGAAACATGAAGTTGAACATGAATTACAGAGTTAATTCTAAATATTTGATTGAATAGAAAATCTAACTTGTTTGATACAATGAAGGTTTTAAATTTATAGTGTAGCTGTCTAACTCTTTTTAAACTAGTTACTTGAGATAGGCATTGACTCAATACAATGCAAAATAATATAATTCCAACAAATTCTAACTATGCATTGTCTTTGAGGAGAAACTATGAAATTGTAGCTTCATTTGATTCTGAATTTTTGAATTCAATTATGCATTTTTTAATCCAAATTCTGATTTGATTTGATTTTGTTTCTAATTTGATTTTGTGATTCTGATTTGATTCTAATTTGTAGTTAAACTCTATACATTAACAACTTTATTTCGGTAATTCTTATACTTAGCTTAATTGATTTTCCTTGGAACTCATTAGATTGTTTGCTAGTAAACGCTACATAGTTGATCATTATCTGACACAATTGTTAGAAATTCCAAGTTTTTTACTATGTCTCCTAAGAGTATAAGGTATGAATCTGGATATGAGAAGCGTAAAAAAAAGAATAAACTTCATGAGTTAACTCAATCTCAAGCAGGAGCTCTTGATAAAGTTTTTATAAAAGAACCACTAATTTCTGTTGAAAATCATAATGTGGATAATGTTGATGTTGAAATTATTGATAATGTGCCCATTGAAAATGATGATGTTGATGTTGAAAATGTTGTTGGTTATGATTTTATTTTGAATAATTCACTTGATAATGAAGAGGATAATGTTAATGACAATGTAGAGCTAGCAAACCCATTTGAACATTCGTTTGATATATTTGATCCAAGAAATTGGGATACTCTTTATTCTAAAATGATTGATTCATTAGCTATAAAGGTCTTAAAAGATATTTTTCCATTGTAAAGGGTCCTAAGGATAATTCAAAGAGACGCTTTACAACTAATTTGTATACTAGAGATTTATCAAATGGAGAATTGCGATAGCTATTGGCTTGTTTATTCGAAAAGCTTGATAGAGTTTTTTGTTTATGTTGTTATGTTTTTAAAAAATGGATTGGTAAAGAACTATTAACAAGTAAGAGTTTTAGTGATTGGGCACATATTGGTGAAAGATTTAGAGAGCATGATATAGACATGATATGACCACTTGGTATTAGTTGTGTGAAAGGCTGAAAAAGGTTAAACTATTGATAAAACGACTCAAAGACTAATTGAGAAATAAAAGGAAAACTGAAAAAATGTGTTAATTATATTTATTTCAATAGTGAAATTCCTTGCTAAACCTAGTTTTGTCTTCTATGAGAGATTATAAGAAAATAGCAATGGTAACCTTTTGGGCTTAATTGTAATGTTAGTTGAATTTGACCTAATTGTCTAGGAGTGTGTTGAAGTAGCAATGTCAATCACAAGAAATAGAAAGTTTGAATTGTAACCCTTTTAAAATTTTGATTTATGTGTTTAATTTAAATTAACTCAAGGTCAATCTTGGTTGAAACAGAATGTCCATAATGTTATGGGTACTTAGAAGTAAATAATATAAATTAGTTTATAGTGAAGTGTGATTTGTGTGTGGCAATTATTAAATATAAGGGATAGAAAGATCACACACAAAAAGTATATTGGTTCACCCAACTTGTGCTAGTCAGTCCTCACATCCGCGAGATTTTAACTATGTGCTTCAGAACTTGAATGTTCTCCTTCACACCTTTTCTCTTGATCACACCTTGATCAATTACAATCTTCACCTTTCAACCTAGGAAGGATTTTTATAGTCGCCTTTCAACCTTGAAATGATTTTTACAAACACACTCAATCTAACATAAAAGATAGATTTGGGATCTAATGATTCTCAACTATTGGTTTGAGATAAATAAAGAAAAACTCGGTAAATAATGATCCATATATATAGTGAAGATAACTGGAGTTTACTTGAAGAGTTTTTGACTTTTTCTTACTTGAACAACTGTTGGAAGATTTGTAAATTGGACTCTTGCCTTAATGTTCCAATTGATCTTCAATTTATAAATGGTAAGAAGCTTTGATTATCTAGATTAAAGTGAATATAGTCGTTGGACACACTTCCCAAGGTGCAAACAATCTTCTAAAATAATATCTTTAAGTGTAGTGTAATTCTATCCAAAACGTTCTTGATTTGTATAGAACGTTCTTGCCTTGTTGCAGAGTGGAGAAAAAGAAAAATAATGTTGGGTGGTCTACCATATGACCATTGGAACTATTCCAAATCAGAATTACGTAGAACTTTTTACAAAATAATGTAAGTAAAATGTACTTGTGTTCTTGGTCACAACTCATCAATCTAGAGATCAATCTAGTCATCAATATGGAGGTTGTTATCCTCATTTGGGCATTGAGCTCGAGTTCTGGACACGACTACTAATACTCTTAAATGATACTCTTTAACTTGTTGTTTGGACTGTGGAAAATGATCTGTCTTAATTCTATCTTTAAAAGAGAATAACCAGAATGTTTTTTATTAAACAAGAAAGTTCTTGGTTCTATGTTGTATGGATAACGTGGATGAGTGATTGAATAGCTATTTAGTCTTATTCCTTTGTCTTAGAGGCATGTTGACTTTTTTGCAAAAAATGCATCACCAGTGTCCTTTCTCAAAGCTGATCAATAACGAGATCGATCGCAAAGCTATTTTGCTTATTTGGACCTTCAACTTGCATTCTAGACTTGAGTATAGTTTTGAGTAGTCTTGATGTTCTTTTCTCTTGAGGTTTGGACTATGTAGAATGATTTGTTTTAATTTTGTCCTTAAAACGAAATAACCAGAATGATCTTGATAAACCAGAATGATCCTTTGATAAACCAAAATGATCTTGATAAACTAGAATGATCTTTTAAAAAACCAGAATAATCTCTAAATAAACCAGAATGATCCTTTTATAAACCAGAATGATCTTTTGATAAACCAAAATGATCTTTTGATAAACCAGAATGATCATTTGATAAACCATAATGATCTTTTAATAAACCAAAATGATCTTTTGATAAACCAGAATGATCCTTTGATAAACCAAAATGATCCTTTGATAAACCAGAATGATCTTGATTATCCAAAATGATCTTGTAATCAATTGCCAGTATAGTTAAGGCATGATGTTCTTTGCTTTATATGATGGTGAGATCGTTGATTGTTGTATGAATGTATTTGATTACCTTCTTCATGAAGATATTGTCTTGAAGATGCAATAATCATTTTCTTGAATAATTGATGTATGATATATTCCTTTTTAGATTCTTTTATTATTGAGTAGAAACTTATGCACTTGATGATGGGAATGGCTTCTTGCTTGTCCACTTATGCAATTCATGTTCCTTAAATAAAACTCAAGTGCAATCATTAGTGGATCTTGAATGATTTCAACATATTCATTATTCTTAGTTTGTAGCTCCTCTTTTTGTTTCTTTATCTCATAAAGTTGATTTATTAAAAATATACACTTGAGATAGAATGTTTGAGTTATTTAGGAGGTCTTCAAAATCTTTACATAAATAACAAGGTTCATAAGATGTTACCCCTACACTTTCTTCATTTGCCATTATATATGTGCTTTGATTCGTAGGTTTTGACATCACTTCTTCCTGAATCTTTTCCTCTTACACTGTTAAGTGCTCAAACCTTAGAGGAAGAGCTCTGATCCCAAATTAAGTAGCAATGTCAATCACAAGACAGGGGTTTGAATTGTGACCATTTTAAAATTTTGATTCCTAAGCTTAATTTAAATTAACTCAAGATCAATCTTGGTTGAAATAGAAAGTCCATAATGCTATGGGTACTTTAGAAGTAAATAAAACATATTAGTTTATAGTGACGTGTGATTTGTCTGTGCAAATTATTAAAGATAATGGATAGAAAGATCACACACAAAAGTATACTAGTTCAGCCAACTCACCCTAGTTCAGTCCTCACAACCGTGAGATTTTCATAATGTGCTTCAGAACCAGAATGTTCTCCTTCACACCTTTTCTCTTGATCATGCCTTGATAAATTACAATCTCCACCTTTCAACCTAGGAAAGATTTTTACATTCACCTTTCAATCTCGAAAGAACTTTTACAAACACACTTTTATATAACATAAAAGATAGACTATAGTTACAAAGGACGTGTATTGTGTTTGGGATCTAATGATTCTCAACTCTTGGTTTGAGATAAATAAAGACAAACTTAGTAAATAATGATCCACAAATATAGTGAAGAAAGCTGAAGTTTGCTTGAAGAGTTTTGGACTTGTTCTTACTTGAACATGTGTTGTTAGATTTGTAAATTGAACTATTGCCTTAAACTTGCAATTGATCATGAATTTAAAGATGATAAGAGGCTTTGAATGTTTAGTTTCAATTGAATATAGTTGTTGGACACACCTCAAAAGGTGCAAACAATCTTCTAAAATAATCTCTATAAGTGTAGTGTAATTTTGTCAAGAACGTTCTTGAAGTGTCTAGAACATTCTTGATATGTCCAGAACATTCTTGCCTTGCTGGAGAATGGAGAAAAAGAAACATAATGTTGGGTGGTATTCCATACGACCGTTGGAACTGTTCCAAATCAGAATTATTGAGAACTTTATGCAGAATATTGTAAGTACAATGTACTTGTGTCCTTGCTCATAACTCATCAATCTAGAGATCAATCTAGTCATCAATCTAATAAGAATGATCTTGATAAACTGGAATGATCCTGATAAACCAGAATAATCCTTTGATAAACCAGAATGATCTTTTAATAAACTAGAATGATCTTTTGATAAACCAAAATGATCCTTTAATAAACCAAAATGATCCTTTGATAAACCAGAATGATCCTTCGATAAACCAGAATGATCTTGATAAACCAGAATGATCTTTAAATAAACCAGAATGATCTTTTGATAAACCTGAATGATCCTTTGATAAACCATAATGATCCTTTAATAAACTAGAATGATCTTGATTACCTAGAATGTTCTTGTAATAAAATTTTAGTTCCGTTAAGGCATGATGTTCTTTGATTTATATCATGGTGAAATTGTTGATGGTTGTATGAATGTTTTTGATCAACTTCTTCATGAAGATGCTATCTTGAAGATGCAATAATGATTCTTTTGAATGAGAGATATATGATATATTCCTTTTAAGATTCTTTCATTATTGAATAGATACTTATATGCACTTAATGATGTGAATGGCTTCTTGCTTATCCACTTATACAATTCATGTTCCTTAAATTAAACTCAAGGGAAATCATTAGTAGATCACCATTCATAAAACTTAATCATTTATTTCATAAGTTTTGTTGTCATTAAAACATATATCTAAAAGGTTTTTACCTCAACACATTTTGCATGTATTACAAATGATATTGTTAACTTCCATTATCTTGGGCATAACATACAAAGTGAGTTAATACTTTTGCTTGCTTTTGCAATTAAAACTGAAATTGTCAAAAAAAATAAACAAGCAAAATATTTTTCAATGAGACTTGATTGTACTCCTAATGTTAGTCGCCAAGAGCAAATGTCTTTGATAATAATATTTGTGGATGTTTTTTTAAATTCTGCTACTATTGAAGAATATATTTAGAATTTTGGAATGTCAATCATACAACAGGCCAAAGGCTTTTTGGTGTTTTACATAATGAATTGAAAAAGCTTGATCTTGACCTATTTGTTGTCCGAGGACAAGGTTATGATAATGGGTCAAATATGAAAGGAAAACATCAAGTTGTACAAAAGAAACTTTTAGACATAAATCCAAGAGCCTTTTATACTTCTTGTGGTTGTCAAAGTCTTAATTTGGCATTGTGTGATATGGCTAACTCTTGTATTAAAGCTAAAGATTTTTTTGAAGTTGTTCAACGCATTTATACAATTTTGCCAATTCTACTAAGAGATGACAAATTTTGAAAGATAATGTAAAAGAATTGACTCCAAAATCCTTGTCATCCACTTGTTGGGAGAGTCGTCTAGATAGTGTCAAAGCTACAAGAGCTCAAACTTCAGATTTTAGAAAAGCTTTACTTGAAGTGTCAGAAAAAGATCTCGATACTAAAATAATAAATGCAGCTAAATACTTAACAACAAATGAGCTTGGTGATTTTGAGTTTTTAATGGCTATAATTATTTGGCTTTAAATATTATCCACAATTAATTTGGTTAGTATGTTTTTACAATTAAAGGATATGCTTATTGATGTTGCTATGGAAAAAATAAAGGGGTTAATTTCATTTTTTGAGGGATATAGAGAAACTAGTTTTCATAATGCCTTAGTATTATAGAGAAACTGGTTTTCATAATGCCTTAGCATTTTTTTAGGGATATAGAGAAACTGAATTGAATATTGACCCAGTATTTCCTCAAAGGCGTATAATTCGAAGAGAAAGACAGTTTGATGAGAATTTGAATACCCATCAGTTGACCTATCTGAAGAGGAATCTTTTAAGGTTAATTATTTTCTTTGCCTTGTTGATTAAGTTGTTGTTTCTCTTAATAAGAGATTTGAGCAATACGAAAAGTATGAAAGTATTTTTGATTTCTTGTTTACTTCTCACAAGTTATAATCATTGGATAATCCAACTTTGAAGTCTTGTAATAGTCATATGGAACATGCATTGAAACATAATGAGCAATCTAATATTGATCGGAATTGTAGTAACCATCACCAAATATCTAGAAAATGGTAATAAATTCATACATTTTAATTAAACAGAGGCAGACATATAAAAATACCACAAGTACAATCATTCAAATTAATTGTAACTACAAGATGTATATAGTTTACAATCATCCACTGATGTACTAAAATTACATTACATATTAATTTTTAAATAAACACAAAACATAACTCATAATACATAAGTTCCTAAACATCTATATCAATGCAAGATTGCATCATCTGATTATGGATCTAGCCTTACCCCTATCAACTGTTATAATACATAAGAAAATAGGGGGTGAGATAATAATAATCAAAAATGGGGAGGGGTAGTTCAAAAATTATTTTTATTAAATGCATCATAAAACATGAAATAAATATGAAATTCATTCTTAAAAAATCTTTACCTTTAACATTTCTTTAAGATATGTAAAACAACATATTCCTCTTTTTTCCTTAAAGTATGGAAAATATGCATATCCTCTTTCATTTCCCTAGAGTACGAAAAAGTTTTCCCAATTATTTGACGTGGGTCACCACGATATTGTGCATATTTGTTCAGATTACGTTTGCAAATTGATTTATTTGAGTCTTCCTTCGTACGCTTGATTTGATCTAGGTGGGAACAAAATTTGTGTTTGTTCTTGGACCTTCAGATGTAAGAATACAACTAAGTCCAATTCAGTATTTGGATCAATCTATCAAAGTCTTTGACCTTCCACCAAAGTCGTTGACTTTTCTCCATTAGAGTCATTGACTTTATTGTTGAGTCAGATGTTGTGTTGCTTGAATAACAAGAGTCAGAGGCAGATGTAAAGCTGCGTGACATAGAATTAGTGGTCTGGGCAACTTCACCTATGATTCATTATCAGAGTCAGATCATTCCAGATCGTGCACTTGTCTCATTATGAGGATTTTGTTGACTAATTTGATTTCGTTTCCTCTGACCTTTTTACTTCCTCTGGTGACTTCCTTCAGTCACTTACTCTAGTAAGTATCCTCTGGTTGCTTCCTCTAAAACCTTCCTCTGATTTTGTTCTTCCAATTTTTTTGCACACTTAATGAAGCCATTAGTTCCAATTTATTGTTCTCATAAAATACTTTGGTGAACATCAAAACTCTAAGTGAAAAACCAACTTGGTTCCAACAATCTCCCCCTTTTTTATGATGACAAAATTGTATTTTTTTTTAACAATTTTTCTTTTAATACTTGACTCCCCCTGACTTCAGGCTTCCCTCAAGTCCAAGTAATTTTTCATTATCTCCCTACTTTATTGTTTTCAAAAAAATTTCTCCCCTTTTATCATCAAACAAAACGACTTGGAAGTCAATCTTTTTTTATGTAGTTGCCTTTTTTTTAGGCTTAATTGCAATTTTAGTCCATCTATTTTTACTGATCACGAAATTGGTCCCTCTATTTTAAAAGTCGACAGTTTTGGTCCTTTTTTTTTTATTTTTTAACTAAAAAAAGATGACGTGAGATGTTTTCAATAACATGACATATGATACGATAATGTAAAATGATTAACACCCATAAAATTGGAATAAAACGCAGTAAAAATTTAGCTTTTAACTTTGGAAATTTTTCATATTTTTAATTTAATTAATGACATATGATTAATTAATGCATCTACATGGTTCTATATCATAGAATTGTATGTCACATCATTAAAAATATGTCAAATCCGCATTTTTTTAATTCAAAAATCTGAGGGAGAGACCAAAACTGTCGACTTTTGAAATAGGGGGACCATTTTCGTGAATTGATAATAATAGAGGGACTAAAACTGCAATTAAGCCTTTTTTTTATGTAGTTGCCCTTTTTTTGTAATAGAATGAACAAAACATAAAGTAAATGATATTATGAATCTAAATTGCTCATGGTTTGGCACAATATTATTCAGATATAAAGGTAAGGTTTAGATTTTTCTTAATGAAGTTAAATCTATCTTCAGATAGTGGTTTGGTGAATATGTCAGCCCATTGATGTTCAGTGTCTACAAACTGGATATTTAGTACTCATTTTTGAACTATGTCCCTAATGAAGCAATGTTTGATTTCTATGTGCTTGACTCTAGAATGTAGGATTGGATTCTTGGTTAGGAGAATGGCAGAAGTGTTGTCACAGAATAAAGGAATGTTACTCTCAAGAATCTTGTAATCTTCCAGTTGATGTTTCATCCATAGCGAAAGGGTTTACAATCATTCATTTTAAATTCTTGAAAAGCTCTTTTGTAAATTTGGTTTGATGAATTTACATGCCTTTTTGACTTTGCTGAATTTGTATCCCTAAGAAGAACTTAAGATCTCTCATAATACTCTCTTGAAATTCAAGCGGCATCAACTTAGAAAATTCTTGACAAAGAGTGTCATTACTAGATCCAAAAATAATGTCATCAACATAAATTTGAATGATAAGAATGTCATCTCCTATGGATTTTCTAAAGAGGGTGTTGTCTAGTTGTCCTCTTTCAAAATTGTTTTTAAGCAAGAAGTTACTTAGTCTATCATACCATGGCCTAGGTGCTTGTTTTAGACCATATAGTGATTTCCTAAGTTTAAATACATGGTTTGGAAATTCATAACTTTCAAAACTTGGGGGTGGCTTAACATAGACATCTTCACTTATATACCCATTTAGAAATGTACTTTTAACATCCATTTGAAATAATGTAATGTTTTTATAAGCAGCAAAAGAGAGTAGGATACAAATAACTTCTAACCTACCCAGTGGAACAAATGTCTCAGTGTAATCAATGCCTTATTGCTGACTATAGCCTTGTGTAAGAAGTCTTGCCTTATTTATGACCACTTCTTCTTTTTTATTTAGCTTGTTTATGAAAATCCACTTGGTTCCAATAATGTATTTCTTTGGTCTAGGTACTAGATCCCAAACATCATTCCTTTTAAATTCATTTAACTCTTCTTGCATTGCAAGTATCCAGCCATTATTTGCCAACGCTACATCAACAAAGGTGGGTTCAATTGATGATAGTAGACCAAACAACGTTGTGCCTTTTAGGGGTGATCTGGTCTTCAAAGGATCATATGCATTACCAATGATTAGATTTTTAGGATGGAATGACTTGTATTTCCATCCAGTTCTCTCTTTGGACTTATCTTGACTGCTTCTGGCTTGGTTAGATTCATTATGTGATGTTTGGTCAAGTTCCTTTGATAGTCTTGTATCCTCTAATTTTTCTGGTTCTTCTGATTTGTCTTTATCTTCTGATTTATTAGTTTCCTCGAGTTCCTATAAACCTACAGTATCCTTAACTTGCTTTGACTGTTTAAGGTCGAGCTGTTTTCCTTAATACAAACAAAACATCAGTTTTATTTCTAGTGGTTTATGCTTGTTTCTGAAAAATAAACTTGTATTCTGCTTCTGCTGAACTGTTCAGTTTCTGTGATTTTTCTGGTTCCCCTAAATTTTGAGAACCTACAAAATCCTCATCTAGCTTTGATTTTTAAGATCAAGCTGCTTGTTACCATAGTAAACATAATATCAGACAATAATTAAATTAAGGAAAAATATAACCTATATGTCAATAGTTTCAGTTTCTCTCAGAAAACCGTTTTGGTCCTTCTTTTCTAGTTTTCAGATTCTTAGCTGCATATCCTCTAATAAGAGGTTCTAGATGAAGGGATTTGTATTCCCATCCAAGTTTGCAGTCTTGATGAATTTGATTGGAGTGTTCAATGAATTCTCCTGAATCTAATTGTTCATCTGATACTTCTATTTTTGGTGATGTATCAGGTTCCTCTTGTAGTTCTGGAACTGATGGTAGTTTTGATTCTTCTAGTAGTTCTATTTTTATTGATATGTGCAATTTCTCTACCAGTTTTGCTTCTGTTGATACTCCAAAATTTTCTGATTCCAATCATCTGGTCTTTCAGCTTTCTTCTAAGAGTCATTTGGCTTCTTTTTGTTAGGTCTCAGTACTTGCACCTTTTTCCCTTCATATATTTCAAGCATCCATTGATCAGGTACCATGACTGGTGTTTCAATTTGGTTTCTTAGAAAATCTGTAACATACACAATTTTATCCTTTGGTACCCAAATCTGGTTAGGTCTTGATTTGTTAGTTCTGAAAGGTTTGCTGTCTTTCCTTGTATTTAACATGGGACAAGATAATTTAGGTGACCTTTCATAGAGCAAACAGTACATAAACTATCAGAGGGAATAAGTTTAGGTTCAATTATTGTTTCTTCAAATCGTAGACCTCTTTAACCATTTCTACTAACTCCATAAATCATAGAAGCATACCTGCTTCTTTTCATACTATTAGCTAGAAATTCTTGGAATGCTTCTTCATATTTATCATAATTACATGTGACATTTTCTAAAGGTTTTGAAACAAGAGTATCTTTCACGGTTTTATTTTCATATTTAACCTCAACACATTCAGTTTTTAAGTCATTTATTTCTTCAATTTATTTTGCATTTATTTTCCTTAGTGCTTTCAGTTTTAGAGACAACTTGTGGTTTTTGTTTAAGAAATCATTTATGACATTAACTAAATTAGATCGAGTTAAGTCAGAAAATACCTCAATTTCTTCATCAACTGATTCACTTCCAAAGTCAGAATCAGTGTTTGTGTTGAATTCAGAGGCATAATCGATGTAAGCCATCAGAGCCAAATCTGCTTGCTCTTCATCATCTGAGGATTTATTAGAATCATCCAATGTAGCTATTAGAACCTTCTTCTTGGGTCTGGAATATTTCCTCTGAAACTTCCCTTTCTCCAGATTTCGACATTCTGACTTAACATGTCCAGGTTCATTTCATCCTATCCTCTACTAGATTTCTTGGAACCTTTTTAAGGGAAACATTTCCTCTTGTTTTGCCACGTCCTCTAAATTATTCTAGATATGAAGGCAATCTCCCCTTCCTTTAAGTTCCGATTCTGATCGTTTGAACCCTTATCCTCTAATTCTGTTGTTTCCTTTAGAACCTTTTTCAGCTTGGATTTCAAGGCCAAAGTTGGCTGCTTCTTCTTGGGTTCATCCTATGCAAGCTCAATTTCATGTGATATGAGAGAGCTGATTAATTCTTTCAGCTTAAGAGTATTCAAATCCTTTCCTTGACATCATCAGGAGTAGTATAACTCTTCTCAAGTACCTTTAATCTTGAGACAAGGGTTCGGAATTTGGAAAACATTGTTTCAATGTCTTCATCTTATTCCATCTTGAACAGCTCACACTTTCTAACTAGGAGGCTCTCCTTTGCTTCTTGAACTTGCTTGTTTCCTTCGTAAGTCAAAATCAGAATATCATAAATGCTCTTTGATGTCTCCTTGTTGGTGCACTTGTCAAACTCCTTGAAAGTGATTGCATTTATCATGAATATTCTGGACTTATGATGCATCTTGTACATATTCTTCTGATCAACATTTATCTTGAAAAATAAAGAAACTCCTCAGCATGTCCTTCTAGTACTCAAAATGTTCACAATCAAACAAAGGTGGTATGTTGATGTTGAATCCTTGAATCCAGACATGTTGAATCCTTCTATGGCCCCACGGTGTTGCGACACACTTAAAATAGCTGGGCAAACCCCACTATTCACCTAACAATATCTTACTAATGGGAGTGTGACTTACTAAATTAAGGTGTTGGAAAATACAAGAAATGGAGAGGGGTTTGAATTGTGTTGACCATTTAAAAAATTATTTTCGTAAATAAACTGAAAATAAATTTTTTATCAAATAATTCAACTTTGATAATAACCAATTTAAATATCAATTGAAATTGAACCCTAAAGAACTAGTAAAATTAAAGACATGAGATAGAAGAGAGGGACGCAATCATTTTTATACTAGTTCACAAGAAATTGTTGTTACATCTAGTCCTCCGCTTACAGAAAGATTTTGTCTCAATCCAGACGAGGGCTTAATCCACAAATATTCTTTACTCTGCCTCTCCAGGCCATACTACTAGATATCTTTCTAGTCATTTAAACATTCTGGAAAGCTATAACGCTAATGATTCCAAGTATTCTTATACCTCTTCAAGTACCTCTTTTGAATTAAAGAGTTGTTGCCACTAATGTGATAAATACAACAATTCAAGTATGTGTCTGAACTGACATATCAATTATGAAGACTCTTACACATAAGAGGATCAATTCAAGTGTATAGAGCTACTTGATGGATTTGCATCAATTTCAAATAACTCTCATCAGAGAGGATTTTTCATTCAATCGTTTTTTTTTGTTCAAGGCTTTTTTGAATCTTATTGAACACTTCATTTTTCCTTTGATACATAAGTCATTTTTGAAAAAATTTCTTTTTTCTATCTTTTTTGTGACTACATGATTATCATTTTGTTATCCTTACTGTAAGCTCATGTTTGGATAATCCATTTTCTTAATGGATGATAAAGACCATCTTTGTCTTTAGTTCTCAAAATCTTTCTTTTAAATATTGTGTTAGAAGCAAGTTGGTTTGAAGAACTATAACCCTTAATTTTTGTTTTATTGATAACAAAATATGTGTGATAACAATATGTGTTTTAATGTATTTTCTGAGATGTGCAGATGCTCTAACACAGGCTCTGATAGTAATTGTCTAAGGAAAAGACGTTTTTTCACTCCTTCTCTATGTAACCAAGTCAAGACTTTGATCAATGCGTCTCTCTGTGACTCTAATCAACGCGCCTTAATGCCTACTTTGATACGTATGCATCTGTTAAACATAACTAAAGACATATTCGATCCTCTAGTCAACGCTTTGTGAAAAGTCAATCCTCTAAGCTCAAATGAAAGAAGTCAACACTTCAATGGTCATTGTCTCTTAGTTGATCCAAGTCAAATCATATGTTATCCTTTAGTGGAAGATATCCTCTAATTTAACCATCCACAACAATGTGATCCTCTTATGTGTACATCCTCTAATGTTCTCGACTTAATGATCAAGATACACTAAATAATCATATAGCTAAGAAAGGACATAATGAAATGTGAAGTTTCAAGACATTTGAGTAATTGTACGGTACTTAATTTCGTAGGAGATTTGTGCAACATTTCCTACAACGGTCAGAAACCCTAATGCATCAAATTTATCTATATAAAGAAGTGCGAACAACAATTCAAAAATATAGAAAACGAGTGAAACTTCTTGGTAACAATTCCTTGCATTACAAAGAGAGAAAAAGTTCTTGAATAAATTTATTGCTTTTACTGAGTGTTTACATTACAATATCATCTTGTAAAAGTTAACCGATAACACGCCAACCTTTTATATTTGTAATCTGACCCAATAGTGGTTGCAACCTCATAAAGCATTATTGTACAAAACTAAAAGTTTGAGAAGATTAGATCATTGTCAAGAGACTAGTAATTGATCTGATGCTTGTGAATATTAGTTTGATTTAGTGAATTAAATCGTTGGGGGTGAACCAAGATAAATTGGTTTTGTAATCTCTCTTCCTTATTTCTTTATTTTTTTGTTAAACTTATTTTGAGAGTCTTTACATAAAATATTTAACACAAAAAGTTTTTAAATAAAAACACAATTCAAACCCCCACTTTAATTTGTTTTTTCACATTGATATTGAAGAATACATCCGTTGGAAATAGATTTGTGGGACATATTTATTATTTTGTAATAGTACACTAAGTCATTGAAGGACATATATTATTCGTAGTACTATTTCAGGTTGTTTTCGTACTATTAAGACATCAATGTTGTACTAATCTGAGGATGAATATGTCCCACAACTCAATCCTTGAACTACTTCACATTGATCTTTTTGGCCCCATTAAAACAACAAGCTTAGGAGGAATGAAATATAGTTTTGTTATTGTTGATGACTTTTCTCGATACACATCAGTGCTCTTTTTAAAGCAAAAAGATGATGCATTTGATGCCTTCAAAACTTTATGCAAAAAGGTACAAAACGAAAAATGATCATGGAGGAGAATTCATAAATACTTCAAAACCTTTTTTGATGAACTTGGCATTTCTCATAATCTATGTTGTGCAAGAACTCAACAAAATGGAGTTGTTGAACGAAAGAATAGAACATTACAAGAAATGGCAAGAACAATATTGGAAGAATCAAATGTTACATCTTGAACTGTGTATCAATAAGAAAAATTATCAACAAAACACCCTATGACATATGGAAAAACAGAAAACCAAACATTTCATACTTTCACATTTTTTGATGTTATTGCTATATTTTAAATAACAAAGATAACTTGGGAAAGTTTTATGCAAAATCAGACAAAGCCATCTTTTTGGGTTACTCAACCGAATCTAAAGGATATCGAATATTCAATTTGAGAACTAAAACTGTTGAAATAAGCATGCATGTATTGTTTGATGAACAATCTCCAGGAAAACGAGATCGATAAACAATCTCCTTTTCAAACTCCTCCTAGAAGTTGGAGAATCATAGGAGATCATCCTCAAAATCAAATTATTGGAAATACATCTGATGGAATCAGAACAAGAATGTCATTTAAAGATGATATCAACAATAACGTGGCAATGATTTCTCAAATATAGCCAAAATCAATCAAAGAAACCATAATTGATCAATCTTGGATAGAAGCAATGAAGGAAGAACTTCTTCAATTCAATAAGAATGAAGTCTGAACTCTCATCCCAAATCCACAAGATCAAACGATCATTGGAACAAGATGGGTTTTCAGAAATAAGTTGGATGAAGAAGGTAAGGTTATAAGAAACAAAGCAAGGCTGGTAGCTCAAGGGTATAATCAACAAGAAGGTATAGACTATGATGAGACCTTTGCTCCGGTTGCAAGGTTAGAAGCTATCAGAATTCTTCTTGTATATGCATCTCATAAACTTATCAAACTTTTTCAAATGGATGTCAAAAGGGCATTTTTAAATGGTTTTTTAAATGAACAAGTATATGTTCGTCAACCTCCTGGTTTCTAAACCAAATTATGTTTTTAAACTTATCAAAGCTCTATATGGACTAAAACAATCCCCTAGAGCCTGGTACGAAAGATTAATCTCATTCGTAATCAAAAATGGATTTTCCAGAGGAAAAATTGACACTACACTTTTTAAGAAAATTGATAAAAATGATTTACTTATCATTTAAGTGTATGTTGATGATATCATCTTCGGATCACCAAACGAAAAAATGTGTGAGGACTTTTCGAATCTCGTGCAAAGTGAATTCGAGATGAGTATGATGGGAGAATTAAGATATTTTATTGGCTTGCAAATTAAACAACATAAAGATCGCATTTTCATATGTCAAGAAAAATACATAAAAGATCTTTTAATAAAATACAAAATTAATGAAGCCAAAATCATGAAAACTCTCATGCATCCATCCTCTTCGTTAGACAAAGATGAAAACGGAAAATTCATTTCTGAAAAAGAATACAGGGGAATGATAGGTTCTTTACTTTATTTAACTACAAGTAGGCCTGATATTGTTTTTGTAGGAGAATTATGTGCTAGATTTCAATCTTCACCAAAAGAATCTCATTTATCTGTTGTAAAAAGAATTTTTTGTTATCTTGTCGGTAGTATTGATCTTGGCCTTTGGTATAGGAAAGGAACTCATTTAGATCTTATAGCTTATTGCGATGCTGACTATGCCAGAGACAAAATTGAATGAAAAAGCACAAGTGGTGCATGACAGTTTCTTGGAGAAGCCTTAATAAGCTGGTCATGCAGAAAACAAAATACAATTGCTCTATCAACCACTGAAGCTGAATATGTCTCAGCTACAAACCGCTGGTCCCAAGTCCTATGGATAAAAAATCAACTTGAATATTTCTCTATAAGTTATTCAAACATTACAATTTACTATGACAACACCAGGGCTATAAATCTTTCTAAAAATCCTATTCAGCATTCTAGATCTAAACACATTGAGATAAAACATCATTTTATCGGGGATCGTGTTAGTAAAAAGGAAGTTGAATTAATTTTTGTGGATTCTCAAAAACAACTTGCAGATATCTTTACCAAACCCCTTGTAGATGAAAATATCAATTTCATCAAAGAAAAATTAAAAAAATATTAAAAATCCTGTCAAAATACATTAAAAATATTTTGATCAAAAAACGAAGAATATTCTTGTTTTGGTAAAACAATCTCCATTTTCAAAGGAAGTTCAAAAACTCAGCTTTAGTCTGTCATTAATCGTAATCGTCCTTTTTGTACCTTGAACTAAGAAAGCAACACTGCCACATCTGCCTACAACTGCCACCTCCGCCCCTATTTTCATCTTTCCCAACATCATCTGTCATTTCGTTTCCCCCACTACTTCTTCAACTTCTGCGTGGCAACTTCTCATCTTCCCCCAACTACTCCCTCACTGTTTCTTTGCATAACACATGTTCCCCTCTCTCGCTTTGTAACTCTCATTCATCATCCCTTCAAAAAATGGCGCGGACAAAAACAATTGCTCGAAAAAATTGTTACCCTCGAACACCTTCTCTATCATCTTTGCCGTTCCTCACTCGATCACCGTCTCCCCCACCGCGACCCACACCCCCAGAAGCTTCCTAAAAAAAACGTTTTCTGATTACCTATCTTCCTCTCTCGAATCCAGTCCCAAACCCATCATCCTTGCTCCATTATCAACTGTTCTTCCCCCTCTTTACCAATGCAAACCCTCTAACACCAGTGCAATGCCCCCACATCTCAAAAAACCATCTTTCCAGACTTCCTCTAAAGCTACCTCCTCTACACGAAGGTCCATGCGAATCATGGTAGGGGTGGGCACTTCTTGAAAAGCCAAATGCACTAACACCATCGTATACACTATCTTTGACGACTCAGACTCAGACTCTATACCACCATCAAAGCCCGACGCTCCACCAAAACCCTAAAAACCTTCTCTCAAAGACCAGCCAACAAAACCCGTGAAACAGCTTTTTTCCTCTTCCAATACCTCATCTGCTCCAACCAAAAAAACTCCTTCTAAACCCACCTCAACACTCTTGAAAACCAAGTTAACTATTACTTTGTCCCAATTCCTGACAAAAAACAAGCTTAAAAACCCTAAGCAAACTGATTGCCAAAAAACCAGGAAACGTGAACGTTCTTACAAAAAACCCATTTCACCAGAACGTTCTCCCTCTCACCCTATCATCCAAGAACCTTCTTTCTCTCAACCCAACCAAACCTCATCTGCTCCAAAAATCCACATCCCACCTCTTATCTCCTTCAAGTTTCAGAAAATGTTCAACGACAAATGGGCCAAGAGACCAATTGGTATTGGTCCGGTTTTCATGTTTGAAAACCTAAAATATGAAGGCACCTCCATAAAGAATGACATTGATGCTCTTGGATAGACATGTTTCTTTTAAATCTCTAATTGCTTTTATCCTGAAGTGATTAGGGCTTTTATTGCAAATCACAGGCCATTGCAGATAAATCTCTCATTGTTTTCAATCTAAAAGGAATTGAAATCTGTTTAACCCCTGGCATTCTTGCTGAAATATTGCAACTCCCATCTGAAGGACCCACAATTTTTGCAAAAACTGGTATTCAGCTCTGAACAATACCAAGGATGAAGTCTTTCAAGAGATGTTTATTGCGGGTTCCACATAAAAGTTTTTAGCAGATCTCAAACCTCTCCCAAAAATCTTCAACAACACCAGCCAACATTCACTTCTATCTCACTGTGGCAGTCATAAATATGTCTCTGACAATGATGCCTTGGTAATCTATCACCTCCTTCACTGTAAA
This sequence comes from Cicer yamashitae, assembly GCA_037974755.1. Classification (NCBI taxonomy): domain Eukaryota; kingdom Viridiplantae; phylum Streptophyta; class Magnoliopsida; order Fabales; family Fabaceae; genus Cicer; species Cicer yamashitae. The sequence continues at coordinate 36,065,032 of JBBPBQ010020324.1, read as the reverse complement.
AAATTAAATCTGCCTCATCTCATCATTCAGAATATGATTGCAACCACCAACAGGGACTACAAGAGAAATATCGTTCCGTATGGTATGGTTCTCTAAAAAATCTTCAGATATTTCAATGTCCCTTTGTCAACAAAAACCTCTAGCATTATAATATCCAAATTCTCATCTAAAAACATCTCACATATGGAACGAGAACAATCTGCTCCAGAAATCACCAAAACAAATTTGCCCCTACCTCAATCAAAAGAAAACGTTGCACTAGAAAACCTACTTTTGAACCACTTGTTGCATCTACCATTCCTCCAAATCACTCTCCACTAAATCCAAACAAAAATTTGTTCTCCACTCCTCTATCAGGATCCTCTCCCGCTGCAAATCCCTCTACTGTTCCTTTCACTCATCACTCACTTCAATCACCACCGCTACAAAGCCCTCCATGCAATCCACTTCATCAACAATATTCATCCCTCATGTCTCTTGCTTTCCCCTATCCTTAGAAAACTGATTCATTTCTTTTTGGCATTAGTAAGTATTTGGCTTTTCCAGACATGGACCTCCCTGGTCCATCTATTTCTCTAGAACAATCCTCCTCAGGTATACTCCACACTATTAGCCCTAATTTTGCAACCTTATCCACTTTTTGCACAAATACTACCCCTGTTAATCAATCCTCAGCCTCAAAAGAGAACGATGAAAAGCGTCCCTCTAAAAACTCCAAAAGTGCTAAGAATGCATCTCACACAGATAGGGATATCCCTAAGATCTTTGATGCTCTCCAGATTATCCTTAATAAGCAAATCCATCAGGATAAGGAGAACGCACTTTTAAGGAATTGGATCACAAATCAACTGGCACCAAAGTTGGGACTGGAACCACCAGCGCAACATCCTCCTCCAACATTCCCAGGCCTCCCTAAGCAATCCATCTCTACCTCTTCTGAAGGATCCTCACCCTCCCTGTCCCTGTGAATTTCCACGTCTGATCTATTATCGTCGCTATTCTTTTTGATTTGATAAAGGGGGAAAGTTAATTAGGTCTTTAATTTTTAAGAATTAAGTATTTCAGAAGTTCCTTTTTGTTATTATATGAACTTCTGCTATATCTCGGATTTGTAATATTCATGAACCTAATTTTATAAGCCTGACATATCTGTTATTACAATTATGAACTTGGTATATTTAACCCTGCTATATATGTTTTGAATATATGCTATAGACATGGCATATTTGTTAATGTACAATGGTTATAAACTTGACATATCTTGTAGGAACCTAAGTATATATGGTTTAAACATGCCATATTTATGAATCTGTCATATTAATCTTTTGAGCATCATGAAAGGTTATATTTTTCAAAAAATTATTGACCTCAAGCACAAATTGAAGGGGAGCCATTTCTCAAAAAATACTTAGAATCAAAATTAAAAAATCAAATTAACATGTTTATCATATCAAAAAAGAGGAGATTGTTGAGGCAAAATCTCAAATTAATGTTTTGATGATAATCAAACAAAGTTAATTAATCTTCTCATTATGATTCAAACAATTATGTTGCTAGTTAACATGTTATTTTGAGTGAATTAATGAAACATAACAAAATTCAAATCAGAAGAAGTAGATCAATCAAGGTTGTTCTGGTTATTAAAATAGAAAAACAAAGATCAATCTGGTGTCACAGGATCAATCCAAGAATGTTCTGGTTTATTAAAAAGTCTTCTTGAATTCAAAGGCTACGCGAATGCATCAAGCTGCATGGAAAATCATCAATATTTATTACAAAGAACATAGTTGTATACTAAAGATTATTTTGGACAGACTCGTCAAAAGAATCAACAAAGTCAAAGCAACGCATAAAGATTAACTAGCAAGATTAATCACCAAAATTTATGGCTTAGATAAGCAAGTACAACTTGAAAAGTAAGGCACTACAACAAGTACAACTTGTACAAATGAGGCACTACATCACTGATACAAGTAGAGAATAGCTGGTCTACTAAACAACGGTAAAAAAGTGACAAAAACAAGCAGCTGCCCAAAACAAAAATAGAAACGAATAATGTTCTGATGATCAAGTAGCAACAGTCTTCAGTCTTCATTTATTTACAACACATGCCTATTAAAGAGTTCAAAAAATACAGCAAAAAAAAAAAGCAAAAAAGTATATTTGATACTTTAATTCTTAACTATGAAACAAATAAGCAAGATAAAACAACCTTCTAATAAGCATGACTACTCTATGAGAGAATCATCAAACCAACACCAACTCACACTTTCTAAATTGCTAAGAAAAGTTGCACATTTTAGGTGAACTCAATTGTAACAATCCCATCATACTTCTATCAAGTTATTTTTCTATCGACTCTTTCCTTTTTATATCTCATTCGCATCTATAAAAATAGTATTAACAATATTGGCATTAATAGAAATATTCAATAGCCGGTTATAATACATTTAAATCATCCAATTGAATTGTTTTTAATGTAATAATACATTTGGAGTACATTTGCAGAAAAGGAATACTTTAGCAATTAACTTGTACCAAAAGAACATTTGCAAGCTATCCATATACAGTTTAAGAAACGTAGATATTATGAAAAATAGTAACTTAGTAAAAAAAAATGAAAAATATGTAAATGTCTTTATTAAAATAAGTGTCACAAATGCAAATTTAAGTTGTATTTATTAAAATATGTAACTGTCTATAATTAAATAAGTTGTAAATTTTGCTTTAAATACACAATTTTCTAACATGTACTTTTACTGACATTTGACAAAAGAAAAAGAAGAATTGGTAAAAATGTACCCAAAAACAAAGAAAAAGTCAATAAGGAAAAAAATCAAAAAACTTCGTAATGTTTACGTGATGCTTAATTTAATATTTTTCTTCATTCATTACCTTTTACTTTTAAAAACATTTTGTCCATTTTCTTTCCTACTTTTTTATTTTATCTCTTTTATTTATTTCTCTTACTACTTTTTTTTTTAAAAAAAAACATACTTTTTTATCTTCTCTCTAATACTTTTAAGTTCTTATACACTGATTATAAAATAAGGTATAAAAGAGACAATTTGTCATTTTTTAGATTAAACTCATGTACACGACAAGTTCGCTTATTAAAAAAAATATACAGTCAAATTCTTATAATTAAAAATTTCAATACTTGTTACTTAATTAAACTATCGTGCATGGAATAAGTTTTAAAATAATTGTAATAAACAAGACAAGTTGTTACTTATGAGATAATTTTTTTTTGGTATACAATTAATTTCTTCTTTTTATTTATCAACCAAAACAATCTAAATAAGTACCAAAACAACTTGTTCAATGTATAATAGTTTTTGCTGATGAAAATTTCAAAATAACTATCATACATCAGACAAATGATCATTGATGAGATTGAACTATCATACACAAAATAAATGTTTACCGATAAAAAATTCAAAATAATTATCATACACGAAGACAAATTGTCACTTATGAGATTGAAATATCTTACGCAAAAGAAGTTCTCACTATTAAAAATTTCAAAATAATTATCATACATGAAACTTGTGAACTTGAGTTATCATACACCGGACAAGTTTAAAAATAACTATCATATACGTGACAATTTATCATAGATGAGATTGTACTATCATACACAAAATAAATGTTTATTGATAAAAAAATTCAAAATAACTATCATATACATGACAAATTATCACTTATGAGATTAAATTATCATACACAATAAATTGACACTTATGAGAGTGAACTATATCATAAACAAGACAAGTTTTCAATTAACTATCATATACAAGGATATATTATGACTAATGAAAACAAACTATATATCATGGGAGGAGTTTTTACCGATAATTAATTATTCATAACTATTATACATTGAACAAGTTGTTATTTATAAGATTAAACTCTCATACACAAACAAGTTTTCACTCGTAAAATTAACTTATCATACATAGATAAGTTGTCACTTAAAATTCAACTACTTCAAATATAAATTTTTTTTATTTCCTTCTAACAAAGCTTAATTATTTAGAAATCATTTGTTTTCTTCCAATTGTAGAAGGAAGGCTCTGATCACAGCAGCAGATGTTATACACAGGTGGTAAGCATCTCCCAGACACATAGCCATCCCTTTTGCATGCTTGATCACAGTCTGGAACATCTCTGCATTGGGCTATGCATTGCATGCTCCCCATACCTAGTGAAAATAGTAATATTAATTGCTTTAAATAATAGCATAAAATGAAAAAATAAATGGAAGATTCAAATTCTGTTTGTTAACTGTCTACATATATACCTACTGAGAATAGAAGAACAAAGATCACGGCTGCCATGATAAACTTCTGTGCCTGAGCCATTGCTTTTTTCTCTTCAGTGATTCTCTATATTTGATGAATAACGAAATTTGGCCTTATATAAACGAATATTCTTTACATTAATTCAAAGAAGTGTACTTTTTAATGCATAACTAGCAATTTTATGCATAACTAACAAATATTCATTTATTTCTCATTTAAAGTTTCCGTTTATTTTTTACTATAAACTAGAAGTTTCCGTTTGTTAGATTAAATATATTTCGTTACTTTTGATTAAATATGTTTTTATTAGGTTTGACTTTCGTATCTGTTATTTTTTCCTTTTGATTAGGATATATATATATATATATATATATATATATATATATATATATATATATATATATATATATATATGTGTGTGTGTGTGGGGGGCAAGGGATTAAGTTACATAGGAATATAGTAAACTCATTATAATATTTATGACAATTATCAATGGTTGTATTAGTAAACTTTAGTGTATAGCCCGTGTCAAAGTACGGGTTAAAATTTCGAAGAATTATTTTTTTTGACGGAAAATTTTGATTAACTTTTTTTGATAAATACAAATATATTTTAATATATATTTGAGTCAGTATAAATATATTTTAGTGAAAGGATTAAAATTGATTTTATATTTATGAAATTACTAAAATCAAGAAATAATTTTAAAAAATATAAAATTAAATATAATTTTAAGGAAAAAATTTATTGATGGGTTCTTAAAAATAAAATATATATTTTATAATTAAATATAATATTATATATATATATGCTAAATAGTAATTGTTCATAATCTTTAAATCATATCTAGTATATTATTTATCTGACATGCACGTGATTAAAAGTTTGACTAATATATAAATAAATATTCTTTACATTATCCCACTACGCGAAAAAGCGCATTTTACAACGCTTTTTTTAAGCCATTTACAGCGGTTTTTCAAAAAAATAAGCGTTGTGGTATCTAGCGTTGTAAAAAGATACAACAGCGCTTTTTAAAATAAAAAAGCGCTGTAAAATAGGTGGATATATTGTGCGCTTGTTATACTCGTTTTACAGCGCTTTTTTGGACAAGCGTTGTAAATCCCTGTAATAGCGCTTTTTAAATCTCTGCAATAGTGCTTCATATGCTTGCACCTATTACAGCGCTTATTTGAAAAAGCGTCGTAATAGGTGAATTCAATAGATGCATCATCATGCACCTATTACATCGCTTTTTCAAAAAAGCGTTGTAATAGGTGCATTCGATAGATGCATTATTATGCACCTATTACAGCGCTTTTTCAAAAAAGCGTTGTAATAGGTGCATTCAAATAGATGCATTGTTATGCACCTTTTACAACGCTTTTTCAAAAAAGCGCTGTAATAGGTGCATTCATATAGATGCATTGTTATGCACTTTTTACAACGCTTTTTCAAAAAAACGTTTTAGTAGGTGCATTCAATAAATGCATTATTATGCACCTTTTACAGCGTTTTTTCAAAAAAGCGCTGTAGTAGGTGCATTTTAATGCACGTTTTACAGCGCTTTTTTGAGAAAGCGCTGTAAAATGTGCTTTTTTTTCTTATTTTAGTTTTATTAAAAAATGCTGTAAATTTTAAAAAGCACTTTTATGGTTTTCACAGTCATTTCACAAAATCAGTACACAACAACACAGAACTACATATTCACAACAATCAGTTCATATTTACAACTATATAACTTTACATATTTACACAATTAGTTCACAACAACACAGAACTACATGTATACAACAATTCCTTGCACATAATAGAACTACCATATTCACAACAGCCCAAAACTACATATTCACAACTACCTATTCATATAACTATCATATTCACTATCATATTCATACAACTACATATTCATATTCACAACTATCAGTTCACAACTACATATTCGCAACAGCACAGAACTACCATATCCCTTGCAGCATGCCATTTCCCAGCAAATCAAATAATCTTCATTTCAATCACATACTGACACCAGTCTTCCTTTATTTCAATTAGATCTCTTTCAGAGAATGTTGGACTGGAATTGTCAAAGTATTGTGCGATATAAAAATTGAACATAAATAAGTTAGAATCAAATATATACATAGTTTATATATGAAAATTAAATAATGAAAATACCGTACCGTTTCTGGGATTATAGTTTGATTCTTATCAACAATCTCCTTCATTAATCGCAATACATAGTACCCACAGTCGATCTTGTTAGTTTGATGAGGGCACTATAAAATAAAACATATAAGTCAATAAATATTTGTGCATTGATTGTAAATGAAATTTTAAAGGCATATATTTCAAAACTTTATTGGAATCCATGTGATGTTATTTGACTTTTGCTTCGACACTGTAGCACCTCTTTGAGCTCGAAAAACTTGTAAAGCACTATTGAATAAATAAATGTGATTATTATAGCATTAACAAACACATTATATATATATATATATATATATGTAAGAAATAAATTAATATTACTTACGTGTCGAACATAGTCTTTATCTCGGAGTGATTGTTGTAATGGTCGTGCAAGGGATCTAGGTAGTATATAACTTCAGAGGTTGCATTGATTGCAAATAGCACCCAATGTGCCCTACAACAACAAAAATTTGGTTTACACAACTAATAAATTAAGATCTCATAAATTAAAAAAGAAATAAATAAAGAATATATAATTACGTACCTTGAATTATATGGTGCAAAGAACAACTTATCCTTCTCTTTATTTCCTAATAGTATATCTACAATGTATTTCTTTACATTCACTGGATCGTGTTTAAGCATCGAAATCTTATGCGTAGACAAGAATGAAGATCTATTTGACAATCTGCGCGTGTACACGAACTTCTCATACAAAAACCTTCAATGAAAATTTCAAATTAGATTAATTACCAATAAATTAAATTAATTACTAATAAATGCAATGAAAAGTAATTTTTACCTAATGTATAAGCTGATGACAGTAGCACTCAGCTCCTTATGGTTGAGAAGTTCGTATATGTGCTCTTTTTCTAGAAATTCTTCATACTCATCTCCGAATATAGCTTTATCCATGCTTATTATTCGTGAATCGTTGTTGCTGCCCATATTAGTTTTTGCCTGTATGTCAAGACACGACCCATATCGAGCAAGTCGTGGCTGACTTATTTTAGGAGCTGGAGTAGCAACTGATTTTACACAATCCAGTTTTTGAGCAGCAACTTTGGCCGCTTTATTACCCTCCAGCTTTTGCAGTTTGCCAGCTTTATTACCCTCCAATTATTGAAGTTTGCCGGCTTTATTTTTACCATGAACATCCAGTTGTGGTGCGGCAGCTGGCTTGCTGGCTTGCTTTGCGGGTGGTTTATTGGATTGAATCTGAAAAAATGAGGTTAATTAGTTTGTTAGTTTATTGAATCTGAAAAAATGACAAACCTTACAGAATAAATATGACAAACCTTTTTGGGCGATGTGACTGACTCGTTTTTGGGAATCTTCTTATCATTCCCTTTAGACTTTGTTTGAATCTAAATAAATGTGAAATTAAAGTTAACATTGGAAAAAAAATCAGCAATTAAATATACATATCAATTAAACATACATTTCAATTAATTAAACATACCTTATCAAGGGCAACAAGATGTTTGGGCCATGCCACGTAACTACCAATTGCTTCGCCCAAAAACTTCATATCTGCATCGTTGTCCGGTATAGGCAACGGTGCATTTGGTTCCAAAGCAATAACTGGTGATGCTTTGACATGGCCCACAGGGATCGGTGTGTTGTGCAATACTTCGCCCAGAGTATTGTACAATGTTCCTTTTCTGACCTTGCGATGAGTAGGGGAGGATAAGTATAGCACGCAAGGAGTGACACCCTAAATCAATGGTTAATACATAAGTATGTGAAACAATTAGGTTGAATGAATTTCTTATTTTATTAAGTAATTAATTACCTTATGAAGACTTTTGAGACCAACGTTGCAACTCGCGTTTTCACTCTCCATTTGAATTTCACGTTGGAGCTGATCTGCAAGTTGCTTGTCTTTATTCGTCTTCACCAAGAGTGCCACTTGCTCTGTTAATACTTTGATCTTCTCTAATACTTCCTCATTAGATGGGTTTTGGCGCTTCTCTTGTGAAAAAATAGCTTCTAGGAGTTACGCCAAATCCTTTCCCCCTCACGCGACCGGAATATTCAGGAACATTAAACACTTTACCTAGTATGTCCCTGCAACTAGCTTTGTTGTCCTCTTGATTTTCCGAACTTTGTTCGAGATTCGCCTAAATACACGTAGGCTTAAAAAGATAAGTTCAGTATCATTTTTAAAATACAATATTAAAAAGTATTAAAGTGATAAATATACTTACACAAAGTTCTATTACTTTTTGAACATTTTCGTTATCAACCACTCCATCTTTATTTACGCGAGCTTCCTTCCACAATATATGACGACCCAACGGTTGATCGGATTGGGTGTCTTGTAGCTATTCTCGTTAAGATCATAAACAAAATATTAGTTAGAAAGTATAGTTTATAATGTACCACATTATATAAAAGTGATGTTTAATTACTTACAAGTTTTTGCTCTAGACGTGCATATCCCATACGAGATTTCTTGTATGGGTGGGGAATATTTTTTGCCCTCTCGCGATTTGCCTTACTAATATTCTATATAAAAAAAATAACAATTTTGTAAAAATTTAAAATACGGTATGAATATGAATAATAAAACACAAATGCTAATAAATTAATCACTTACAACAAACGCGGGGTCCGAACGTTTTAATACGAATGCGCTCCATTCCTCATTTGATATATAATGTTTATATATTTTTGGAGCTTCTGCATTAATATTTTCATCACGGTCTTTTAGATAGCAATTTGAGAGGTGAGATCTAAAACCCCGGTGTATTTTCTCGGGAACTCTCAGCATGTAACTCTTTCTCACCTCGTCAACATCAAAAGCTGTCTGCAAACCAAATAAAGATATAGTTTGAGTAAAGTACTTCAAAGCAGTCTGTAAAAAATTATAAGTAAAAGAGTGGAGTAAAAAAATTACTTGTATATCAGCCCACAATACATCTTTTGCACCCTTCAATGCATTATCTCTCCAATCATCTATTGTGATGGGGATATTCTGACGAACAACAACCCCAATATAACTTACAAACATTGAACTGTTGGGGTCAATTGGCTGACCACTCTCATTCCATCCCATCTAATAAACTCATATAGTAAGTACCTCAAATTATAAACAGCAAATAAAGTATACCTCAAATTTTTTCAAAAAAGATAAAAAAATAAACAGCAAACAAAGTATAGTATGATATTTTGAAGTATAGTATACCTCAAATTTTTGCCAAGTACTTCTTGCTTTTATAACATTTTTCATTATGGTTGCACCACATTTGACTTCATTTTCGTAAGTCTTGGTGTTGCCAACTTCTTCATTTTGACATTCTAACTCTTTGTTGGTATCCATTTATCTACAACAAGTTCAACATGCAGTTCAGTATAACTTCAACAAGTTCAACATGCAATAGTCTAAGTTCAACATGCATTTTAGTGAAACAAAAAACTAATAAATACAACACCTGAAAAGTGTGAAGAAATACTTAGGGTTACGGGTTCGTAGGGTTCGGTTAGTAATAAAGAAGAACAAGAACAGCGCAGAAGACGAACAAATATGAAATGATCGTAGAGTTACGGGGTTCGCAGAAATACGTAATAAGGGTTACTAAAAATATATGGTTACGTAATGAGAAGGAGGATGAAGATGAGGAGGAAACAAGTGTATGAAGTTTACGTAATGAGGGTTAGTAATGAGGAGGAAACAAGGGTAAGGTTCATAGGGTTCGCAATGAGAAGGAGACTGAAGAGGAAACTGAAACAAGCGTATGAAGTTTACGTAATGAAGATGAAACTGAAGAGGTTTACTGTTATATATAAAACCCTATTACAGCGCTTTTTTGAAAAAGCGCTGTAAAAGACCTCCTTATTTTTATTTTTTTAAAAGCCTTTTACAGCGCTTTTATAGAAAGCGCTTTAAAAGGCTTCTTTGTTTTATTATATGAAAACGCTATGTGACCCTTTTACAGCGCTTATGCAGAAAGTGCTTTAAAAGACCACCTTATTTTATTTTTTAAAAGCCTTTTACAGCACTTTTGCAAAAAAGCGTTGTAATAGAGTTTTATATATAAAAGGCTTCTTTGTTTTATTATATGTAATTGTGCAGAACATACAATTGTGTCTGCTCCCATTCTGTCCTTGATATAGTCATTAGTCTCTTTCCAATTATCCCATCTCCTGATAATCTTCCCAAATGACGAGATATGGGAAGCCCTATGGATTCAACATTGGAAAGATATTTAGTACAAAATTCAACAGCTTCCTCGACAATGTACCGTTCAGCAATACAACCTTCTGGTTGACTTCTATTTTTTACGTACCCTTTTAATATTTTCATATATCGTTCAATCGTGTACATCCATCTCATATAAGCTGGCCCACAAAGTTGTGTCTCCTTAACAAGATGAACAGTAAGGTGAACTATTATATCAAAAAACGAGGGTGGAAAATATATTTCAAGCTCACACAAAGTAACAACAATTTCCCTCTGCCATGTCGGTAATTTCTGAGGATCGATCACTTTACTACAAATTTCCCTGAAGAAGAAACATAATTTAGTTATGGCTCGGCGAACTTTTTCAGGTAAAATTGAACGTATACCTATTGGTAGCAAATGCTCCATTAGAATTTGACAATCATGGGTCTTCAAACCTTTTAACTTGAGGTCTTTCATACAAACTAAATTTTTAATGTTTGAAGAGTATCCCTCTGGAACTTTAACTTCGTGTAGAAATTTACACAAAACAATTTTTTCCTTTCTAGATAGAGTATGAGCGGCTGGAGGTAGATATGTGCGATTTCCTTTCTTTACGGGACCCAATTCATTTTTTATTCCTATATCGACCAAGTCCAATCTTGCATTGATGTCATCCTTAGACTTTCCTGGTACATTGAGTAACGTACCAATAACACTATCAAATACATTTTTCTCAATATGCATCACATCGAGAAAATTTCTTACATACAATGACTTCCAATATGGCAATTCAAAGAAAATTGACTTTTTCTTCCACCCAGTTTTGACCAGCTCTCTCGCAAAAGGTTTGCCAAATTTATTGGTCAAACCTTGTACTTTTTCAAGTATTTGATATCCAGTCGGTGCTATAGGAGCTCTATCTTCCTCTGATTTTCCATTGAATGCATTTCTCCACCCACGATACTGATGACTATAAGGTAAAAATCTACGATGTCCAAGAAATACATTCTTCTTACAATGTTTCAACCGCATCCAATTTGTACTCTCTTCACATATAGGACATGCACACTAACCTTTAATGTTATATCCTGATAAATTACCATATGTTGGAAAATCATTAATATTGCTGAACAACATAGCCCTCAAATTGAAACATTCTTTCTTATACCCATCATAAACTTCCACACTTGTCTCCCACATAATTTTTAAATCTTCAATTAAAGGAGCCAAGTATACGTCGATATCATTCCCCGGTTGTTTGGGTCCAGAAATTAACAGAGACAACATCATAAACTTACGCTTCATACATAACCATGGAAATAGGTTATAAATGAAAAAAATCACAGGCCACGTGCTGTGTGAGATGCTTTGAAGACCATGTGGATTCATTCCATCATTAGAAAGTGCAAGTCGTAGATTTCTTGACTCTATCCTGAATTCAGGATATTCGTGATCAATTTTTGCCCATTGTGGAGAATCTGCAGGGTGTCGAAACTTTCCATCTCTAATTCTTTCATCTGCATGCCATGTCAAGTGTTTTGAATCTTCTTCACTGCGATACATGCGCCTAAATCTTGGTATTATAGGAAAATACCACACGACTTTTGCTGGAGTAGATTCTTTCTTCTTATATCGAGAGACATTGCATTTCGGACACGCCTTTAGTAATTCATATTCATTTCGAAATAAAATGCAATCGTTAGGACACGCATGAATCCTTTCGTAACTCATACCAATAGAGCACAAAATTCGTTTAGCCTCGTAGGTTCGACTGGGAAGTTCATTATCATCTGGCAACATATCTTTTAAGAGTGTTAGTAATTTTGTGAAGCTTTTATCAGACCATCCATTACTCGCATTTAAGTTGTACAACTTTAATATCACCGACAGTCTTGTGAATATAGTACAACCATTATATAATGGTTTCTCTGCATCACTCAACAAGCTCTCAAACATTTTAGGACAATAACGAAGACCTTCTTCAACTGCTTTTGCAATCTCCTCAACTCGGTCCGGCTCATATGTATCTGTATCGAAACCAGTTGAAGCATATGTATCTGTGCGGGTGTTTCCATTTATTTTCTAACAATGTCTTATCCAACATATATAGCTTTGATCAATTCCATACCATTCTAAATGTCCTTCCAATTCATATGCTCTAACGCGTTTTCCAAAACAACATTTTAAGCAAGGGCAAACGACTCTATTGGGATCTTTTGCATTCATCACTGCTAACTCAACAAACTCCTTCACTCCATTTTCATATTCTTTTGTCAATCGATTGACAAACATCCATTTCCGGTCCATTTTATATGACCTATATAAATGCAGTTACATAAATAATAAGCATGATTTCAAGTCTGTTATATATGACCTATATATAGTACACATATCTAACATTGGTCCAAGAATGATTTCTAAAGAGAACATATCATGAGAACATATCTAATATCATGTAACAATTTCAAAACAGAACATATCTAATATGTAACAATTTATTAGTTTTAATTAGTGACAACAAGAAATAAATAAATACAGTACCTGAGACAATGTTGATCAATTTGTTTTAAAGGAGGAGCAACGTAGGTCAATTTGTAGATGGGTGCACAGTAGAGGAGATGAGGGTTCGCAAAGTAGAGGAGATGAGAGCTTGTAGGGTTAGGACAACATATTAAATTTGTTTTAAATTTGTTTTTATTTAATTAAAGTGAATGATTTTTATTTAAAATGAATGATTTTACGACGCTTGTACAAAAAGCGATCTAATAGGTCTTTTAATAATGTGAAAGCGCAAGGCTTTTACAGCGCTTTAACAACAAGCGCTTTAAAAGCTATGTAACATAAGGTGGGAGAGCTACATTTTACAGCGCTTGTGTTTAAAGTGCTCAAAAAGCGCTGTAAAAGGTCATGTGAGAGCGCTTCAATTTAAAGCGCTTTCTAAAAAAGCGCTGTAAAAGAGTTGTAAACATTATGTGCAAGCATATGTGACCCTATATAACTCTACAACAACGCTTTTTTCACAGCGCTTGTCAAAAAAGCGTTGTTGTATCCTCCGTAATTTTTAAAAAATTATACAACAGCGCTTGTATTTAATAAGCGCTGTAAAAGACGCGCTATAAAATGTCATTTTTGGCGTAGTGTCTGAAGGAGGTGGTGTATGAAATATGTTATTGTATCTTAGGTTATTTGATTATATTAAAAAAAAAAAAAAAAGGTTGAATGACTTGTACAAATTCAGTGAAATAGAATAGTTTTTTTTTATATGAAAAAATTATGCATATGAATATTTAAGTTTGACTTGTTTTCCATAAAATCGTTAGAGCTGTATTTCTCGGAAAGGTGTTTCAAGTAATAAAGTATGCATGTTGTGGTCATTTTTTTAATCTCTGTTTAACAATGTCAACAATTTAACAATGTCAACAATTTTGATAATTTCTTTTAGATCAATTCATGTATATCCTGTAAATTTTTGAATGATTTTTTATATGTATGTTTAGAAAGCTATAATAATCTCTCACACCAAAAGTTAGAATTTATTAACAAGTGATGAATTAAATATGAATTTTTTAAAAAATTCATATCTAATTTATCTTTTATTACAAAATTATAAATTTTTTTAGGGAAAATTCTTATAATGGTATAAGTATGCCCGTAAAAAAACATTAAAAAATTTAAATAGTACACATGAATTGACTTTAAATGTATGGATCAAAATTGTTAATAAAAAACATTGGAGGAATCATTATTTAAAGAAAAATTTTAAATGACTAAAAATAAAATAAAATATATTTATAGAAACCAAAAACTTATTTAAACCTTAAATAAAATTCCAAAAATCACAAAATTTCCAATCCGAACACATAAAATTTATCTTCTCCCACTTTATCATCTCCCTCCATATTATCTCCTCCTTAATTTATTAGATCTTGAACTAAAATAAATTAAAATTTTCAAGACACTCTATTTCATGATCATCAAAATACCGACGACGACAACATCGAAAAAGAAAGAAAAAAAAATGTGACACAAACCTCTATTTGAATAAGGTGAACTTAATTAACTACTCAAACATTGATATGGTGCAAAGAATAATCAGATATAATGTAGACTCAGTTAGTAGGCTCTATCCTCTATTTAATGTTGCAATTCTCACATTTATATAAATATTATATAAAATTATGTGTCATATATATGCTTTAGAATAACATAAATAAATAACTTAAAGAATTTGTTTGCGAAAAGATCATTGGTCTAGTCCTATTTTTAATTTTTATTAAAATAATAACTCTCCACCTTCGCACATGTATAAGAATAAAAAGAAATTAAAATTTATTGTCGTAAATACTTAAACTATAGTCTATAGATATAAATATTGATTATTATTTGATCTCATTGTCATATTCTTATTTATGAATTGACTGATTAGTTTAAATAAGTTAGAAAATAATAAATTTATTTTAAATAAGTTAGAACATAATAAATTTATTTTTTTACAAAAGGAGATTATAAATCTATTGTTTTGTCTATAATTTGTGGTTGTATGATTTTGGAACGCATTCTTAGACGTGATTGGTTAAATGAAATTTAGTTTTTTAATTTTATTAGGTATATATTTTTATATTATGTAAAATTCCTCTTAAATTTTTTTCATGTAGTGACCAACATCTATTCAAAAGTTTCCCAAGAAAAGTGGAAGGAGTTTCTTATAATTGCGGTAGTGGACACAACGTTACTAGGGAATTTTTGAAGCAACGTACACTAAAAGGATTGATCCAGCAAGAGGTGGAGTTGGTAGAGAAGTTGGACCAACAACTGGAAAAGGAAGGGAACCAAAGATATCTAGGCGCAACAGTTGAAAGACCACAAGATATAGGGGGAGTGTTTGTTGTAAAGGGAGCTGAGATTCATGAAGATTTGATGTCACCTTCGGCAGTGACGGATTTTGAACAAATATATTGGGATAGTCGAAATTTGAAAATTTTAATATATAAATAAAAATTATAATATTGTATTGGATATAAGAATTTTAAATTGTAAATTTACAAAACTCTATTGAAGAGAGGTAGTAAATCAAATTTTGATTTATATTTTTAATAATTAAAATTTAGTTGGAATTTAGGTTGAAAAATTTATTTTAGTCTATAATTATAGTAGTTGTTTTTGTAATTTTTTTATAAATTATTCCCTCTGATATTTTTATAATAGACATCTGGATTATAATTTGGTCTACAAAAAATTTGTGTATTTAGTTCATCTTAAATATTTTGGAGACACTATTCTGATCTTAAAAATTGTGCCTAATAAAAAAATACAATTTTAATAATTAAAAAAGTTGGTAAAATAAATTTTAGTCCATATACATGTACCAATCTACATGATGCAATGAGGATCATGCCATTTGATTAGGTTAATTCGTGTAACAAGAAAAATGCACATATAACATGTCATTTGATTAGGTTAATTCGTGTAACAAGAAAAAATGCACATATAGCATGTGATCTTATCATATTAGACTCAAATTAATATACATCTCGACAACAATTATACATCCCAAAATTACAACAACATACACCACAATATCTATATTAATTAACATATTTATTAACCTATGTCATGTCATGTCTAGTTGAAATTTGTCACAAATTTGCCACAATTAATAAATATTCATTTTTTAATGTTTTTAACATAAATATTTTTTTTATATAAAATTTAACTACTTCCATGCATAATTGTATTTTTTTAAAAGATTATTATGACAAATAAAATGTCTTCATATAAATGAATAAAATAGAAATAATAGTATTTTTTAAAAAATTATTAAAATTTTTGGGGTGGCCGTGAGCACAGCTCCGCCACGGGGTCTCTAGTGCGATTCATGAAGAAGGATGGATCCTCAAGATTATATGTGGACTAAAGGCAAATGAATAAAACAAACACCTATGATATTGGAAAGAGTTTCTTGGAAACAACATAGACAAAAACAAACATGCCTATATGATCTATGGTGTTAGGAGAAACAGTAGAAGAGGCATCGATTTTGAGGAACCAAAGGAAACTCCTAAATTTATTATATCTGAAACTACTTGCCCATATTTCTTTAAGAAAGGTCATAATAGAATAACTTTTCCTATGTTGAAAACATGGAAAGACAACACATCTTTCAGAACTAAGAAACTAGGACCCAATCAAATGTGGGTACCTAAAAACAAAATAATCTATCTTCCAAATATCTTGAGCAACAAAGTTCAAACACCAATCATGGTACCTGAATAATGGATGATCACCACACGTACAAAACGTACAAAACATGATCCTCAAGGAATGAGGATTTATAGGATTTGAAGGAAACCGGAAGAGTAAAATAGTAGGTTGTGGAACAGTAGGTAATGGTTCTCTTCCCTTTATTTAAATTTTTTTACTTGTAAAAGGACTAATGCATAACCTACTGAGCATAAGTCAATTACGTGATAGTGATCTATATAGGAAGTGGTATTTGTAGAAAGGAAAAACAGATCTCTTTAGGAAATGACACGCACCATGATTCACGAAATGAATATTGCCAAACACTTTTGGGCAAAAGTAGTGAACACTGCATGTTACATTCAGAGTAGAATCTGTATAAGACTTATTCTCAATAAGACTCCTTATGAGTTGTGGCAAGGAATAAAACCCAATATTTCATACTTTCATCAATTTTGTTGAATATATTATATTTTGAATACCAAAGAAAATCTTAGCAAGTTTGATTCACGATCTCAAAAGTGTATCTTTTTGGGAAACTCTAAAAGGCCTAAAGCCTATAGAGTATACAATAAAGAAACTCTAATTGTTGAAGATTCAATTCATGTTAAGTTTGACAACAAAAAACTTGACCATAAAAAAACAAAGCTAGTTTAAGATTTTGCAGATTTACAAATATTAGCGAAACCAAAGAGGTTAGTGGAATCAGCAAACACTCCCTATAAAGAACCAAAAGATGACCACGATAACGCAACGACAAGTAATGACCAACCATATACCATACAAAGTCATCAGGAACTTAAGCTTGGATGCAAGTACAAATCATCACATTCAGATTCTCTAATTATCGAAAATATAAATGACACTTTGAAAACCAGGTTTATTTTTAAAGAAACATCGATGTTTGGACTATTGTTTGACATTGAACAAGAAACAATAATTGAAGGTCTATTAGATGATGGATGGATCATAGATATTCAAGAAGATTTAAACCAATTCAAGAGAAATAATGTATGGGATCTTGTACCCAAATATAAAAAATAAAAAAAGAAGCTAATTGAAACCAAATGGGTTTTCATAAACAAACTGAATGAGACAGGTGAAGTGGTAAGAAATAAATCTATACTTGTAGCTCAATGCTATAGTCAAAAGGAAGGTATTGATTACACTGAAACTGTTTCCCCTATGTCAAGGTTAAAAGCAATTAGAATTTTACTTTCATTTGCAGCTTTCAATAAAATTAGGCTTAATTGCACTTTTAGTCCCCTTATTTTTACTAATTCACGAAATTGGTCCCCTTATTTTAAAAGTCGAAAATTTTGATCTCCCTTTGATCTTTTAACTAAAAATTTGTAGGAAACATGTTACATATATGCCGAATAATTTTCTCATATAAAACCTTCGTGGGTAATTGTTTTCTAAGAATTTCAAAATCCACATGTATATGGAATATATTGAAGTAGCAATGTCAATTTACAAGGAAGGAGGGTTTGAATTGTAAATTCACCTATTTAAAATTTCCTGTTAAAACTTAAGAAAATAACTCAAGAATGATCTTGGTTGTGAAAACAGAAAACGGATAACGTTCTTGGTTAGTTAAAATCAACAATTTAGCTTATCTATTTAACTTGATAATTAAAAGGACTGAAAGTAAATAGAGATAAGGGAAGAGATATCACACACGGATATATCCTGGTTCACCCAACTCAGACTACGTCTAGTCCTCACAACTATGAGATTTTCCACTAAGTGGAACGTTCTTGGTTTTACAATGTTCTTGATTTTACACGGTCAGATCAACCTTGATCTGCTAGAGAAATTCCTTGCCACCCAGAAAGGAATTCAATCAAGCCACCTATCAATCTTTAGAGAGGATTTTACAATTCACCTTTTAACCATAAAAGGATTTTCTACAAACTACTCAAACTATAAACAACCCTTATAGTGTTGAGTTTACACAATATTGATTTAAAGATATCGGTAGAATCTGAGTATGCTCAACTCGTGTTTGAGAATAGATTCTTGATAAAAGAATTCAGTAAAATGATTCTGATATTTGAAGAAGAAAAAAGAACTGAATCTTTTGGTTGCAATTGAGAAGCTTTCAAGTATGTAAGTGATGGATTTTCTTAGCACTTGAGGTTCTACTTCTTCCTTGAGCTTGGGATTCCTTTTATAGGCTTCAAGGAGGTTGATGACCGTTGAAAAGGTGCCCAGCAGTCATGTGTCAGAATTGACCAAAGACCAGACTTTTTAAACCATGAATGTTCTTGACTTGAACATTCTGCGTTTTTGCTTCTGTGATAATAATGTCTGATCTGTTGCTTCTCATTCTTGACTGTGATGATCCTTTGTTTATACACACAAACATCTCAGATATGAGTTTAATTTATTCAGATTAAGACTGCCTTTTGATTCGTGCAAAACAGGCTGGAGAATGATTTATTTATACTGGAGAATGATTGTCAATAAGCTTGAGAATGATGTTATCATTCTGGGACTAATGTTTAACATACTGGAGAATGATGTTATCATGCTGGAGACAGTTGTTAACATGCTGGAGAATGATGTTCGCATGTTGGAGATTAATTGTAACATGTTGAAGAATGTTTATCAATCTAGAGAATGATGTTACCATGCTAGAGAATGATCATTTGTCACTTTTGTTTTGAGTCGTGCCTTTTAATCTTTAATCTTTTGGAGTGTTTCTTTTGTTGATATGAGAGTTGTAACTTCCTTGTAGATGTACTGGAAATCCATTTTTAATTTGCAGGAGCTTTCCTTGCATTAACAGATGATTTGATCTTGCTTGATGAAAATGACAAAAACGTGGAGAACGTTCTTCGTTTTCCAGATTTTATCAAGAACGTTCTTGGTTTAGTTTTGTTCATTCGTTTGCTTTTCTTAAAACTGATTTTGCTTGCATTTCTTAGTACCTATCTTGGATTATTACACTCAAAAGCACATGTTAAATTAACACATCATTTAGAATCATAATTAGAGTCTTTAATTAACCTTTGTTTGTTTACATCAAAACATTAATTTGGGATTTTGGCTCAACATATATATGCAGCAAAACTTTAGAAAGGATCACAATTTAGGGTTTAATTTTTAATAGCCCAAATTTCAAAAAAATTTACCAATATACTCCTTTTTGAAAACTATATACCAAACTACTCCATTTTTTGCACAGTTAGAAGTTGTCATTTGCAAAGGCGACTTCCTAAAGGAAGCCCAAGTTTGTAATGACAACTTGGTGTTTGATTTGTTTAATTTTTTAATTCTTTTTTAAATAGAGAAGTTTCCTTTTGAAAAAGTGACTTATTAAATCCAATTTTTTTTTAAATCCAATTTTTTTTTAAATCCAATTTTTGTTAAATAGAGAAGTTTCCTTTTTTAAAATTCATTCATAAAAAACAACACAAATTTTACAAAAATTACGTAGATTGCCTAGAATTGTCTGTAACATTTGGACAATGTTTTCGAATATGACCCGTTAATCGACATAGTCCATATTTTTTTGACACTTTTTCTCTAACGTTTATTTTAGTTCTAGTACGGGTATATTTGGTCGACCTTTTTTAATTCTCTATATTTCAGGGGTGGTCAATATCCTTCAATGGATATAGATGAAAACTATTCTTTGTAGATGTTAAATACATTAACAACTTTGTATACGTCAGACAGATATACTAAATAGCAACTTTGTATAATTAATTATGCAATTAAATATACTTATTTCTCCTTATTATTAAATATAAATATCAATTGTTTTTTTTTTAAATAAATGCGTGCTTTAAAAAGAGAGGGAATAAAAAAGAGATTTTTTATTAATGTGTTTGACAAGAGTGTGATCTTGCTCCTACGTATCTCCCGTACGATGGAGAAATCAAAGCTACGTAGTTCTTAGGTAGAAATTGCGGATGTGTTGACCGCTTTTAAAGAAATTGTGTTTTGTTGTTGATAAAAAAAGTTTTTGACCGAAAAAAGAAAGAAATAATAGTTTACTTGATTTGAATAATTATTTTTTAAAAAAAATGAGTTTTAAGACTATCAAGTTGTACAACTTGTGTCTCAAAAACTCAAGGAGTAAAAAGATGTCTCATCTAGTTAATCCGTTTAAGAGTATTTTTATATTTTCGATTTTAAAATTGAGTTTTAAAGCCACCAAGTGGTACAACTTGTGTCTTAACAACTCAAAGATTAAAAGATGTCACATCTAATTAATCTAATAGTTATTTATTGTGAATGTTTTTTTTTTAAAAAAAAAAGTAAACAAACACAGACACAGAGAAATGAGTTTCATTGTTAAGAGATAGAGAGTGAAAGAGAACATACACACAAAAAACGGCAATGAAAGGGGAGTTTCCCGCGGTGGTGGTTCGTCGAGGGTCGATGTTGACGTTGGTGACTGAGTGGACGCTCTAGCGGTAGTGCTCGTGGTGGTGGTTCGCCGGAGGTCAAAGTTGACGAAGGTGGCTCTGTGGACGCTCTAGCGGTAGTGCTCGTGGTGGTAGTTCGCTGGAGGTCAATTTGATGATGGTTTCCTAAGAGATTTGCAAAGGATGATGAAGGTGGTGATGTGTGGCTCATGCTCTCTCTAACTCTCTACATTTTAAGAAGATGGGAGAAATGCATTCAATGGAAAATCAGAGGAAGATAGAACTCATGTAGCACCGACTCGATATCAAATACTTGAAAAAGTACAAGGCTTGACCAATAAATTTGGCAAACCTTTTGCGGGAGAGCTGGTCAAAATTGGGTGGAAGAAAATGTCAATTTTCTTTGAATTGCCATATTGGAAGTCATTGTATGTAAGACATTTTCTCGATGTGATGCATATTGAGAAAAAATGTATTTGATAGTGTTATTGGTACGTTACTAAATGTACCAGGAAAGTCTAAGGATGGCATCAATGCAAGATTGGACTTGGTCGATATGGGATTAATAAATGAATTGTGTCCCGTAAAGAAATTGTTTTGTGTAAATTTCTACACGAAGTTAAAGTTCCAGAAGGATACTCTTCAAACATTAAAAATTTAGTTTGTATTAAAGACCTCAAGTTAAAAGGTTTGAAGACCCATGATTGTCATATTCTAATGGAGCATTTGCTACCAATAGGTATACGTTCAATTTTACCTGAAAAAGTTCGCCGAGCCATAACTAAATTATGTTTCTTCTTCAGGGAAATTTGTAGTTAAGTGATCGATCCTCAGAAATTACCGACATTGCAGAGGGAAATTGTTGTTACTTTGTGTGAGCTTGAAATGTATTTGCCACCCTCGTTTTTTGATATAATGGTTCACCTTACTGTTCATCTTGTTAAGGAGACACAACTTTGTGGGCCAGCTTATATGAGATGGATGTATCCGATAGAACGATATATGAAAATATTAAAAGGGTACGTAAAAAGTAGAAGTCGACCAGAAGGTTGTATTGCTGAACGGTACATTGTCGAAGAAGCTGCTGAATTTTGTACTGAATATCTGTCCAACATTAAACCCATAGGGCTTCCCATGTCTCGTCATTCGGAAAGAATATCAGGGGAAGGGATAATTGGAAAGAGACTAATGACTATATCAAGGACAAAATGGGAGCAGGCACAATTGTATGTTCTGCACAATGATGATGAGGTTCGACCGTATGTTACAATACACATGAATCAGTTATCTAGTTTGAACATGAATAGGAATCAAAATTGGATAACTCGAGGGCACAATCGAAGTTTTATAACATGGTTAAAAAATCACATAAAGTCAAAGTTTGATGTAGACCCCGGATCCATTTCACAGAGATTCAGGTGGCTAGCAAATTGTCCGAGTTTACATGTCTTTTCTTACACCGGTTATGTAATTAACGGCTACACATTTTATACCAAAGAACAAGATGATCAAACCACTATGCAAAATAGCGGAGTCACTCTCATAGCTGAAGCGATGCATATCTCAAGTACAAAAGACAAGAACCCAATATATGCAAATCTATCATATTTTGGGGTTATCGAGCGCATATGGGAGTTAGACTACACAATGTTTCGTGTTCCCATATTTGGTTGCAAATGGGTCGATAATAATAATGGCGTTCGGATTGATGAGTCAGGGTTCTTGCTTGTCGATTTTAATAGGGAGGGATACAAAGATAAGCCTTTTATTTTAGCATCGCAAGTTCAACAAGTGTTTTATGTCACTGATCCTGCTGATGATAAATGGTCCATTGTCCTATCGACCAATAAAATAAGTGATGATAACAATAATGATGAAGATGTTGGTAATGATCTTTTCTTTGCAACATCACAACCACATGAAGTTGATTCAACTGATGATGGTTTATATCTTAGAGATGATCATGATGAGGGAATTTGGATTAATCCATCGTTTAGTATCATTAATGGACAAACAAATGTGAATCCCACCAGGAAAAGAAGAAGAGCATCTTAATGTGTTTAATTTTTTTATAAGCCGTGTAATCTGAACTGAGTTCATGTAATTTAATTGTTTGATCTGCCAGAATTGATCATTTTTGTATTTAGCTTGAACTGTATTTGATTTTCTGCTTATACTGATTTTTTTTGCTTATATTGAACTCGAAATAAGCTTTGTTTGAGTACTGTATTTGAATATGAGCTGATCATGTAATTTAGTATTGATATATATATATATAGGTATTTAAGTAATTATTTGGAAGAAAAAACTAAAACTGAACTATATTAGGTGTTATGGTTCCAAACTTAAACTGAACTTATATTGTAATTTAACATATTTAACTTGAACTGAACTGAACATAAACTTCGTAATTTTACAGCGCTTTTGTTAACAAGCGCTATAAAAAGCCTTTAAAAAAAATAAGGAAGTCAAATAGCCCTTGCACATAATAAAACAAAGAGGTCTTTTAAAGCGCTTTTTGGAAAAGCGCTGTAAAAGGCTTTTAATAAAATAAAACAAAGAAGCCTTTTAAAGCGCTTTGTGGAAAAGCGCTGTAAAAGGGTCACATAGCGCTTTCACATAATAAAACAAAGAAGTCTTTTAAAGCGCTTTGTGGAAAAGCGCTGTAAAAGCCTTTTTAAAAAATAAAATAAAGAGGTCTTTTATAACGCTTTTTCAAAAAAGAGCTGTAATAGGTTTTTATATATAACAGTAACCGCTTCAGTTTTCTCTTCATTACGTAAACTTCATACGCTTGTTCATCTTCAGTTTCATCTTCATTCTCCTTCTCGTTGCGAACCCCACGAACCCTACGCTTGTTTCCTCCTCATTACTAACTCTCATTACCGTATCTTCATACGTTTGTTTCCTCCTTATCTCATAGCAAACCATCTTTGTTACAAACCCTCATTACGTATTTCTGCGAACTCGTAACCTTACGCTCGTTTCCTCTTCGTTCGTATTTCTGCGATGCTCTTCTTTGTTACTAACCGAACCCTACGAACCCGTAACCCTAATGCATGTTGAACTTATACTGCATCGTACTTAAACTACTGCATGTTGAACTTGTTGAAGTTATACTGAACTGCATGTTGAACTTGTTGTAGATAAATGGATACCAACAAGGAGTTAGATTGTCAAAATGAAGAAGTTGGCAACACCAAGACTTATGAAAATGAAGTCAAATGTGGTGCAACCATCATGCAAAATGTCATAAAAGCAAGAAGTAATGCCATAAAATTTGAGGTATACTATACTTTGTTTGCTGTTTATTTTTTATTTTTTTTGAAAGCATGTACTTACTATATGAGTTTATTAGGTGGGATGGAATGAGAGTGGTCAGCCAATTGACCCCAACAGTTCCATGTTTGTAAGTTATATTGGGGCTGTTGTTCGTCAGAATATCCCCATCACAATTGACGATTGGAGAGATAAGGCGTTGAAGGATGCAAAAGATGTACTGTGGACTGATATACAAGTAACTTTTTTACTCCACTATTTTGTTACTTATAATTTTTTCCATTGAAGTACTTTACTCAAACTATATCTTTATTTGGTTTGCAGACTGCTTTTGATGTTGACGAGGTGAGAAAGACTTACGTGCTGAGAGTTGCCGGGAAAATACACCGGGGTTTTAGATCTCACCTCTCAAACTGCTATCTAAGAAACCATGATGGAAATATGAATGCGGAACCTCCAAAAATATATAAACATTATATATCAAATGAGGAATAGAAGGCATTTGTAGCAAAACGTTCAGACCCCGCGTTTGTTGTAAGTGATTAATTTATTAGCATTTGTGTTTAATTATTCATATTCATAGCGTATTTTAAATTTTTACACGATTGTTATTTTTTTTATATAGAGTATAAGTACGACAAATCGCGAGAGGGCAAAAAATCCGACGCATCCATACAAAAAATCACGTATGGGATATACACGTCTAGAGGAAAAACTTGTAAGTAATTAAACATCACTTTTATATAATGTGGTACATTATAAACTATAGTTTCTAACTAATTTTTTGTTTATGATCTTAACGAATAGCTACAAGACACCCAATCCGGTCAACCTTTGGATCCTCATATCTTGTGGAAGGAAGCTCGCGTAAATAAAGATGGAGTTGTTGATAACGAAAGTGTTCAAAAAGTAATAGAACTTTGTGTAAGTATATTATCACTTTAATATTATTTAATATTATATTTTAAAAATGATATTGAACTTATTTTTTTGAATCCTACGTGTATTTTAGGAGAATCTCGAACAAAGTTCGGAAAATCAAGAGGACAACAAAGCTAGTTGCAGGGACATACTCGGTAAAGTGTTTAATGTTCCTGAATATTTCGGCCGTGTGAGGGGGAAAAGATTTGGCGTAACTCCTAAAAGCTATTTTTCACAAGAGAAGCGCCAAAATCCATATAATGAGGAAGTATTAGAGAAGCTCAAATTCCTATCAGAGCAAGTGGCACTCTTGGTGACGAATAAAGACAAGCAATTTTCGGATCAGCTCCAACGTGAAATAGCAATGGAGAGTGAAAACGCGAGTTGTAACATTGGTCTCAAAAATCTTCCCAAGGTAATTAATTACTTAATAAAATAGGAAATTCATTCAACCTAATTGTCTCACATACTTATGTATTAACCATTGATTTACGGTCTCAGTCCTTGCGTGTTGTACTTATCCTCCCCTACTCATCGCAAGGTCAGAAAAGGAACATTGTACAATACTTTAGGAGAAGTATTGCACAACACACCGGTCCCTGCGGGCCATGTCAAACTATCACCAGTTATTGCTTTGGAACCAAATGCACCGTTCCCTATACCGGACAACGATGCAGATATGAAGTATTTGGGTGAAGCAATTGGTAGTTACATGGCATGGCCCAAACATCTTGTTGCCCTTGATAAGGTATGTTTAATTAATTGAAATGTATGTTTAATTGTTATGTATATTTAATTGCACGATATATGATTATGATTGATTATATTTAATTGCTAATTTTTTCCGCTGTTAACTTTAATTTCACATTTATTTAGATTCAGACAAAGTCTAAAAGGAATGATAAGAAGATTCCCAAAAACCAGTCAGTCACATCGCCGGAAAAGGTTTGTCACATTTATTCTGTAAGGTTTGTCATTTTTTCAGATTCAATAAACTAACAAACTGATTAACCTCATTTTTTCAGATTCAATCCAATAAACCACCCGCACAGCAAACTAGCTGCCAGAATAAATCAGCTGCCGCACCACAACTGGATGTTCGTGGTAAAAATAAAGTCGGCAAACTTCAAAAATTGGAGGGTAATAAAGCTGGCAAACTTCAAAAGCTTGAGGGTAATAAAGCTACCAAAGTTGCTGCTCAAAAACTAGATCGGGGAAAATCAGTTGCTACTCCTGCTCCTAAAATAAGTCAGCCACGCCTTGTTCGATATGGGTCATATCTTGACATACAGGAAAAAACGAATATGGGCAGCAACAACCATTCACGCATCATAAGCATGGATAAAGCTATATTCGGAGATGAGTATGAAGAACTATTTGAAAAAGAGCACATATACGAACTTCTCAACCATAAGAAGCTGAGTGCTACTGTCATCAGCTTATACATGAGGTAAAAATTACTTTTAATTGCATTTATTGGTAATTAATTTAATTTATTGGTAATTAATCTAATTTGAAATTTTCATTGAAGGTATTTGTTTGAGAAGTTCGTGTGCACGCGCAAATTGTCAAAAT
Organism: Cicer yamashitae; assembly: GCA_037974755.1. Lineage (NCBI taxonomy): Eukaryota > Viridiplantae > Streptophyta > Magnoliopsida > Fabales > Fabaceae > Cicer > Cicer yamashitae. The sequence goes on along the minus strand of JBBPBQ010020324.1, from coordinate 36,037,976 downwards.
TTTCATTCTTGTCTCCGCATAAGCTTTCGATGTTTAAGCTCGATCTAGTGAATGTAACGAAATACGTTGTAGATATCCTATTAGGAAATAAAGAGAAGGATAAGTTGTTCCTTGCACCATATAATTCAGGGTACGTAATTATATATTCTTTATTTATATCTTTTTTAATTTATGAGATCTTAATTTATTAGTTGTGTAAACAAACTTTTTGCTGTTGTAGGGCACATTGGGTGCTATTTGCAATGAATGCGACCTCTGAAGTTATATACTATCTAGATCCCTTAAAGACTATGTTCGACACATAAGTAATATTCATTTATTTCTTACATATATATATAAATAATGTGTTTGTTAATGCTATATTAATCACATTTATTTATTCGATAGTGCTTTACAAGTTTTTCGAGCTCAAAGAGGTGCTACAGTGTCGAAGCAAAAGTCAAATAACATCACATGAATTCCAATAAAGGTTTGAAATATATGCCTTTATAATTTCATTTACAATCAATGCGCAAATATTTATTGACTTATATGTTCTATTTTATAGTGCCCTCGTCAAACTAACAACATCGACTGTGGGTACTATATATTGCGATTCATGAAGGAGATTGTTGATATGAATCAAACTATAATCCCATAAACGGTACGGTATTTTCATTATTTGATTTTCATATATAAACTAAGTATATATTTGATTCTAACTTATTTATGTTCAATTTTTATATCGCACAGTACTTTGACAATTTCAGTCCAACATACTCTGAAAGAGATCTAATTGAAATAAAGGAAGACTGGTGTTAGTATGTGATTGAAATGAAGATTATTTGATTTGCTGCGAAATGGCATGCTGCAAGGGATAGTTATATGATTATTTGATTTGTTTGTGTAGTTCTGATAGTTATATGTATATGAATAAGGCACATTTGAAAAGTTGTGAATATGTAGTTATATGAATATGTATATAGCTATGTGCTGTTGTCAATATGTGAATATGTATATGAATATGTATTTTGTTCTGTGCTGTAGTTTGTTGTGAACTGATTGTGTAAATATGTAAAGTTATAAAGTTAAATTATAAAGTTATATAGTTCTAGATGTTGTTGTGTACTGATTGTGTAGTGATTGTGAAATGATTGTGTGAACTGATTGTGAACTGATTCTGGATGAAAATTATTTTGGAAAAAAAATTAAAAGACGGCGCTTTCTAAAAAAATACCATAAAAAACCAAAAAACGTTTTCTAAAAATTTCATTTATAGCATTTTTTAATAAAAGTAAAATAAGAAGGCACCTATTACAGCGCTTTTTTGAAAAAGCGCCGTAAAACGTGCATTAGAATGTACCTACTACAACGCTTTTTTGAAAAAGCGTTGTAATAGGTGCATAATAACGCATCTATCGAATGCACCTATTACAACGCTTTTTTGTAAAAGCGTTGTAATAGGTGCATAATGATGCATCTATTGAATGCACCTATTACAGCGCTTTTGTGAAAAAGCGCTGTAATAGGGGCATAATAATGCATCTATTGAATGCACCTACTACAGCGCTTTTTAGAAAAAGCGCTGTAATAGGTGCATAATAATGCATCTATTAAATGACCTATTACAACGCTTTTTTGAAACAGCGCTGTAAAACGTGCATAAGAACAAGCGTGTTTGTAGCAGGGATTTACAACGCTTTTTCAAAAAAGCGCTGTAAAACGAGTATAACAAGCGCGCAATTTATCCACCTATTTTACAGCGCTTTTTTATTTTAAAAAACGCTATTGTATCTTTTTACAGCGCTAGATACTACAGCGCTTATTTTTTTGAAAAAGCGTTGTAAATGGCTTAAAAAAAGCGCTGTAAAATGCGCTTTTTCGCGTAGTGCCTATAGGATATAGTGCGTTTTGGTAGATATTTTGTTAGGGGTATGATGCAAATTTTGAACAAGAATAAGATGAAACTAATGATGATGAAGGTTACACAAATAAATTTTAAAGCGTGAGTATCACACTAAATTTTAGGTTCGATTCGCCCCCACCAATCTATGTATATTAGATGCAAACGGGTTAACCGGTAAATTGCTTCCATGATACTTTGCAATCCTTGAAGTGAATTGCACATTCACATCAAGTTTATCGATCAATAATAGTTTACAGAATAAATTTTCTTCATTTACTATCGTTTACTATAGAAAAGAAAAAATAACTTACAAATATTTTTGACATAATTTGGACTCATGGAAACATAAAATTGATATATTGTTTTATAAAGTAACTCATGTCACTTGGTAAAGGAAAACAACTCTTGGATAAGTTTCTGCAATATTAAACCAGAACTAGAACTATTATGTAGTGTTAACAGTTTATATTGACACATTGTAATGTTTGGTCAAGTGGTTAGTGCTCATTCATTCTAGTAGAGCACATTGGTTTGATTCCTATCGAGTGATTAACATCAATTAGACTTAACCATCAGACCATAAGTCAACTTAATTATATTATTTCAAATATATATATATATATATATATATATTTTGGAAATATTTCTCACGTTTTAAGGTTGTGTGTTAATGTATTGGGTCACTTATATGAACAAAGATTCATTTGAGTATTTGTCAAATAGTACAGTTTAAAAATTGATATAGCTAATTAAAAATCAAATCTTTAAATATATCAATTTTTCAACAATTATTTTTGTTTATATTTTATTTCAAATAGAGTAATGATTTTTACGTCCAATAAAACCATTCCTTAATCTTTTTGTTTCCTTTCTAAATGATTTGTTGACCACCGCGTAATTTATGTACCTTACAAAAGAGGACCAAGTATGAGGCGGCTGTGAATCGCAATTCGGCCGATGATAGGATCTGATAAACCTATTGATGAGAATGGCATGAAAAAGTGACACGTACTGTAAAATGGTTAACCTTTGATTTGATTATAACTAGTATTTGAGTTTTTCTTTTTCAAATATTAAAATTTAATCTATGATTATAATTATAAAAATTTAAATAAATTAAATTCAACCAATTTCTAATGATAAATAGTGTCAATCAAACAAAATTAATAATAATTCATATAGTATTAAATGTGTATAATATACAATTAAATTAAATATAGCATAATAAAAACATAACTTATAATGTATTGGTGATTGTCCATTTTAAAAACACAAAATAACCTACTAACCGAAGCACCAAATATCCTCTTATTTGATCATAGGAAAAAATATACAAATCTAATAGATCTAATCAATCAAGTATGAAATTCATTACACATCCATCTACTCGTGCAAAATTGTTCAATTCAAACAATTACGAATAACTCATTGCAAATTCTATTCGTTTTTATGCCGATGATATTTAAAAAATATTTTAATTTTAACATATGACAATTATTTGATAACAAATATTTATCTTGTGTATCAATTGTACGTTTTCACACCTTCCTTAGCGATTAATTTCCAAAAATTATAGTTTGTGTATTTTAAGTGTTCTCATTTTTACTATCCCGTATACTTTTTTTAATTAATTATATAATTAATATATTATAAAAAAAATAATTTTAACTAATTGATTAATGATAAATCTTAATCTCGTGTATAAATTATATGTTCTAACAACTTCTTTAACACTTATTTCCAAAAAAAAAATAACATGAAAAAAAATTAAAGTGTGAAAAATTATAGTTAATGTATTATAATTGTCTTATTTTTATATTGATGATATTAGAAAAACAATTATTCCACGTGGTAATGGATTCAGAAGGCAATGAATGTAGCCAAGCTCTAGCTCTATCCCTTAATGAAAAAGGGAAAAGCCTTAGTCTAATGGCGTCACTAGTCACTCCATTCATTTTCAAAGTGTCACAATACTCTAAAAAAATAGACAAATGAAGGTTTGGATCATCCGTTGGAGTACCGGAGAATTGGTTTTGTTGTACCATAGATAGCAACCAAGGTTTTAATTCAAAATTGTTAGCCTCTACCATCGGGCGCGCAATACGAATGCAGTATCGTAGTATTGGGAGAGGCATATTCTATCAAGATTCTATTTTCAGCCTTTTTTAAATCTTTTTCTTGTTCAAAACTGTTTTTCTCCCTTCTTCTCCTATGGCAAAATCTTTCTATCTCGGGTATTGGTTTGACAAGATTCCCAAGACTTTGGATTCTTCACATTCAAAGAGAGAAAAATCGGTAATAAAAAAAATATATTAAAAATATAATGAAATTTTTTTAGTCTAATTAGTATAGGAAAAGAGAATTAATATCAAAAGCAAAGTCCCGACAACGGCGCCAAAAACTTGATAAGACCACAAGTGCACGGTATTATCGCGTAGTAAAAATTATCGTTCCCACAAGGACTTTATTATGAGTACTAGTGTCTCTTTACTATGATGATTAACTAAAACAGTAAATGTTGATAATGATTTTTGGTTTAAAATTCACAATAAAAATAAAGCCAATTGTAGTTTTTCACAATGATTGATACAATAAAATTAACCTTTGAGTTATGAGTGTTAAACTCTTAAAAATCAGATAAACAATTATAACTAATGGATTCTTTCAAAGAACAAATTTGTATTTTAAACTAATAACCAACTTATTTTCATAATTGATGTATTAGCAACATCCATTAAGAGAAAATATCTTTCATGATTTCAAAAAAACCAAAATCTATTTTCATGATTTGATTCTCTTGTCCAATCTTACGGGTAAGATATCAAATCTACCTTTCGGTATATTATTTGATATCTAAGTATGAATATGATTATTACTAAGATTAGATTAAAAGATCAACACCCATGACAAAAAGAAATAGAAATTGTTAGAGATCCAACATTGGAAGATCTACTCACATATGATCATAGTAGAATCAAAGCTTAAATATAAAAACATTGGAAACATAAAATAACAGAATAAAATAATAAAGCAAAAATAGAAAACTTAATATTATTGAAACTAGAAAATTTCTAAGAGAAATACAAGAACAAAAGAAAGAGTAATAAGAGATTGTGAGTAGGAATGTGTGTCTAAAACTGAGTATTTTGGTCCTTTTTATAGCCCAGGTACCTTCATGAGCTTTAATTACAAGAAACCATGAGAATTTCTAGCTTAGGTACCTCATCAAATTAAAAATATCAAATTAACCTATCAAATAAAGCTATAAAAATAGATAAATTCTAGCTTATCACATATTTAACTAAAAGAAAAATCTCATGCTTGTGTAACTTGTGCATAATAATTGATGTAAATCCTATGTTGGTCCATCTAAAATATTAAATTTAGAAATACATTGTATTTTAACAAAATGAAGATGAATCTAACCATCTTCTTCATATATTCTCTTATTTCCTTCTTTCATGCATTAGTAGTATATTTTTATGTGCCTGATTACACAGACTCTAAATAGCCCTGCATAATTTTCTTGCAAGATGCCAACAAATGTCACTGTTGATGCACAATCCTAGTTTTATAAAAGCTTATGTTTCCCCTCCATTTGATGCACAATCCTAGTCTACAAATTTTGGATTTTACTTTGTTTAAAAGGGATTTTCCAACTGAATTTGTAACTGTAACTACTTTTCTTGATTTTGGTCTAGTGAAGAAGCTTATGGGTATTCTTTGTGACTGTTCTATAATATGCTTCACTTTAGTTTTTGAAATCACTTGTTCACCATTCTTCACCTGTCAATATACAAAAATACAATAAGCCAAATATCACAAAATTAAACAAATAAAAGGAAAACATTTTGTATGATATGAATCCCATTAAAATTTGAAGGATGACATTGAATTTTCAATACATCAAATGGCTGAAAATATCCGTCAGGAATTGGGATCAAATTTGAAAAAAACACTATGTAAAAGCTTTTTTATTTCTCACAACTCACATACAATATCAAAATGCTTCGTTGTGCAAATTTATTTCGATACCAATATAGGAACCTAATGAAGCAATGTAAGTAATAACAATCTATTTATAAGCAATGACAGGCCTTTGGTTTTATCATTTAGATTCTTTTAGGTAAAAAAATTTCTCCCAGCAAACCAAGACATCAACAAATGAAAAACATGAGTTTGGAGAGTTTAACAGTTGTTTGATATATCCATATTACAACATCAAGCCTACCATGAATGCAATAATATAAAAGCACATTATTTTCACACAATTTAGAATGAGTTATATGACCAGAAAAAATTTGTGTTATTTAGTATTTTATCTCCACGAGTAAGTATAATTTGTGATTCTCTTTTTAGTATTGATGATATTTTCCTTACTAATTGTTCTTCTATAGTTGCATGCAGACGTTATTGGCAATTGACTATAGTCCTCCTTCTTTGTTTTGATAATTGTTTTGGTCATTTCTACTGTCTAATTCTTCTATGGATAATGAAGTAATGAAGTAGAAGGTATCATGGTTTTATCTCTTCTTCTGGATCCTAGCTCGCTCAAGGTTCTAAGGTTCTAAGTATTTTAAACTTAAGGTTTCAAAATCTTTCTCTTCTCACGGGACCACTGATATAACTATTATGGGAACACCTACCTTACTCTTGGGTTTTACGGCTTACCAACAGAATAAACCACAGCTGACCAACGTTATGATGATTAAGATTTTAAAAACATAAGTTTTAAAACAAAAGAAATATAATTTAAATCCTCAGAGTCCTTTTACAAGGCTCTGATACCATATAAGAACGACAAAGTGATGAACAGTAATAAAGAACAGTAAAAAGGTTAAAATTGAGTAAAAATAACGGTAACAGTAAAAATGACAAATAGTAAAACATGACGATCAATAGTAAAGAACATTAAAATAAAACTCTTTTAATAGTAAAGAACAGTAAAAAATCTATAAAAATTTGACGAACAGTAAAAAAAAAACTCTTTTTTTTTTAATATGGAAATGATAAAGTAAAATTGAATTTTAATGCAGCAGCTAACCAAGAAAAACAAACATGATCCAATGAAAGTTATTAAATTCATAATAATAAGGAAGTTATAAAATTATCTAAATCTATATTAAACATTAGTATTGACTGAAAAACATAATGATAAAAAGGCCAATTGTAAAATATGTTCAAATCCATGACGAAGATATACTTACAAATATTTGATTATGTGAAAGCTGGAGATGTAAGAACTCAGAATATTTTCAGAGAGAATTTTTATTACAAGGATTTAAAGTGAAAGGTTGTACAAGCGTGTTTTTACAATGAAGAGGTAATTCCCTTATATAAGCACAAGGGATGACTAAAAATACTAAACTAACCTTGGGCTATTTTACATTTTTGCCCTTATATTATTCAGAATTTTAATCATTACAAAACTACAAAAATAGTAAAAGCTGATAGTCAAAAGGTGCTTTTAATCCTTTGTCGTCCATATCTACAAGGGTGAGCTGGCAAGATGATGCGTTTCTTCACATGTCTTTGTCGGCCCCAAATAATGCTGATAATGATAATGGACATGTCACCAATAATACAGATTCCTTTAATAATTTGGGTAATCCAAAAGTAATGTTGTCATATCTTGTTTTCCAATAATACTCAAATACCTTCTAAGCCATAGCAATCATCTTCATTTTGTGGAGTAAGGCTCTGGGAAGATTCTTCCGAGTCTTCATTATTGTTTTCAGACTCTGATATTTCCATTTGTAATTTCTTTAAAAATTATTTTTTTATTGGATGATGACGATAATTCAGCCATGATTTTGGATTTTTCTGCTAAAAATTGTCCTTCTTTAATGTCGTCTTTTGGTTTAATAAGGAATTTAGGATTTCTCCTAAACCATTCTTGAAGGGTAGAGTCTTTTAATAATTCGGTATTAAATTTATTCCACCATTTTATTTTAATGACTCTGAACACCCAATTAATGTTGGAATCAGGAATTGATAATTCCTTTTTATATGTCCATGAGGTAATCCATGAAATTCCAAAACTTGTATGAAACATTAATATTTTCATATGGTCCGGAAAGTTAGTTTCTTTAATGAATTCTTGGAAGGCTGATCCAGCAAATTCTGGATAAATTTCTGGCTCAGGTCCCCATTCATTAAACCATTTAATAAACCAATACGGGAACTGTAATGAAATAACCTTTTTAAACCAAATGAACCATGAATGTTCAAAGGGTTCTTGTAAAAGCATGTTTGTCCATGCTTCCATATAATCATAATACGAAAATTCTTGGGGAGTAAATCTTCTGGAAAATTTCCTTAATACTGAAGGGTGATTTTTCCAGTCTGTTGGAGATAATACCTTTAATATTTTGAATTTTGACAAAATAATTTTTTGTTTATCATTTTGGTCATATGTATGAGTCAACTCTATTGAATCAGTATCAACTAGAACAAACTCATTAAATAATCTTGTTTTTTCTGGGGTAGCTGGTAAATAATGAAATCCGTGAGGATAGTAATGAGAAACAATCTGAAGTAATGATTTATTTAATAAATATTCAAGCTCTACAAGAACACTAGTGCAATATAACCTTATTAGATCGGTTCTTAAGTACTTGTTAGATCGGTTTATTGTCCGATCTAACATCAAGCGTTGTAATAAATAGGTAATTATTAAATCGGCTAAAATGATAGATGTAACAAGTCAAAATTCAAAATTGTTTATTAGATCGGTTAAATTTGAACCAATATAACAAGTCAAATTCAAAATTGATTTATTAGATCAATTAAATTTGAACCAATATAACAAGTCAAATTCAAAATTGATTTATTACATCGATTAAATTTGAACCAATATAACAAGTCAAATTCAAAATTGATTTATTAGATCGGTTAAATTTGAAATAACAAGTCATATTCAAAATTGATTTATTATATCGATGAGCCAACCGATTTAAATAATTAACTTTTTAATTTTTTTTCTTCGTAACTTTCACCCCTCACATATGTATTTTTCAGAATTTCACATATTACCCTATTAACTAAAATTTCTCATTCAACCATAAAACACAAAACTTCGTGTGAAGCTTTACATTTAAAAATCAATGATAATGAGTCATAATTTTTTTACAAAATCAAAGTTATCAAATTCAGAGCTACATAATCTTCATTATTTGTTAAAAAAAATATTATCTTCTATTAACAATCTAAAGATACTAAAATGATACAAGTGTTTCAAACATTTTCTATTAGTTCAAGAATCAACTTTGCACAACGTTGTCGGACATTCATCATTTCATCATCTTCGAATGGTTTTGAGTCTCCAAATATCTGAATTATAAACATTGAAATAACAAGATTATCTAAATCATGTGACCATAAAAATCATAAGTAGTTAATTAATACTAACTTTGAAAAAAATCTATCACATACCCGCATCCATGAATCAACAAGACCACTAGATACAATGTTCAACATATGTATCATAATGTAGTAGCCACACTCATAACCTTTAGGTTGTCTTTGACACTAAAACTGAATATCATATGTAAATTATAGTGAGTAAATATTATATAGATAAAGATATATAAATTATAATTGAAATTCTATATATATAATCTAAACAACTTTCAGTGGGAATGCTCCATGTGGGTTTATTCTTTCTTAATCTTCGCAATTTATTATATTCACCCAAAGCTCTACAAAACAAAAATATTCATTAAAATTGTATTATAAAACATATCAAAAATTTTATATACGTATACGGAAAATACATTAAACACTTACAAATTGACGATGTGCATGATATTTTTATTTGGTTTCCATCCTAACGAACATAGGAAGACTACAGTATTCTTTCTAGGACAAATAACGAGCAACTGCCAATGACGACTACATTGTGCAAAAAGTTAAAAGTGTTAAAGTACATTTATGTTATAAACTTAAAATGGATAAATTATAATAAAATTTTACTTACTTGTTGAGATACGGTAATAGATAACACTCTTTTTTATCCTGCTGCAACTTATTTTGTATGTATTTTTTAGCCCCAATCAAATCATATTCACTCTGAATGAAACATGGATCAATGAATCCATACACGCCACTCTTGCCCAAGTCAATACAAAGGCGATGCATATATCTAAGATATTGAAATAAATAAATTAAAATAACTATTTGTTATAAATGAAATTAATGTTTTGACTAATTTTACAAATTAAATGTACTTACGTCAACCATATTTGTATAATAGTGATGCACAACTCTCGATTACCCATACACAACTCCACTATATCGCTTTGTCCAAGAACAAACACTTCACTTGTCTCATGTTCCAATTTTAGCTCTATAGACAATGATATACTCATTGACTTTAACAACAATTGTTGAATACAATCTAGTTGAGATTCAGATTTTTTGAGTGGAACGTCAACTTTTATAAATATGTCAGCCTCCTAAATAATTAAAGATAAATTATTAGTCATTTAAAATATTTCAAGTGTAAATAGAAAAAGACGTATGTAATGAATACCTTATCAGAAACAAGCTGCAAAAGTCTTTTTGGCCATTGAATGAAAGTATTTGAAGCATGACCAACTGTTGTCACTTCATCAGTGGGCATAGATACTTGAGCATTTGCATCTAAAACCTTGGTAACCATCACCCTAACCATATCATTATCTAACAACTGATTGTGTAAGGTGGGCCCCAACTTGTACACATCAGCATATGCCACTACAGAATCATTATTATTAACATACAATTTACACTGTTCTGGGATGTCATCGTCCTCATCCTCTGGTATAGGTAGTTCAACAGAACAACTTCCCTTCATGAACAAATTTGGATTTTGTTGTGATAGCTCCTGCAACACTTTATTTTTAATCACATTAGTAAGCTTCTCTATTTGGTGGCTACTGAAAGCTGGTGGGGTGGAGGCATAATGAGAACGTGATCCAAAGTATTGTGGAATCCCCACACCTCGACCAACAGCACGAACACGACCAGGGTGCTCACGTTTCCCAATGGCCTCCGTCAAGATATCTGTACGTCCATGTGAACAAAGATTCCTTGAGACGTTTGTTCAACCAATGAATCCTACAAAATATAATTTATAGATACAATCACTATCAAATAAAGCATACCAGTGATAAGTAAAATTGCCAAGTGATAAGCTTACATTATTTTACTCCTAACTAGTGAATCATATAAGACTAACACAAATGAATAAATGTCAAAAACCAACAAGTGAATCAAATCACGACTATATAATGCAACCACAATTATTAATCCCCTATCTAAAACTGAAATGCCAGCATAACCTTCAAGAACAAGTGAAGTAAACAAATCAAAGTCAAAAGTATAATGCATGTGCAACAAGACTTACAGATATTATCAAATAATATATCTAGTTCATGATATCATAAACAACCAACTAACCTCATAGGTTGAAATATAATATTTGGAGTGTTATACACCTGGCAGTAGCAAGTTCCCATGGCACAATTAAGGAGGTCAACCAAATGAAAGGTGGACAGTGGGTGTTATTTCCAGTTTCCAACAAATATCCAAGGAGAACTGATACCATATTTACAGTCATGATATCATTCTCCTAGAAGCAGAGACATGGATTAGGAGAGCAAAATGAATTTTCAGTCAAATCATAGAATACTATATTATTTACAACCAAGTGATAAGTAACTTTATTGTTAAGCATAACATCAGGATGCCTTCTTCGTCAAGCATACACAATCTTCTCCAATCTAATCCACGCCAAATTCACCAAGCATATAATAAACATAAACATTCTTAAATAATACAAGTTTATAGTACAGATAATAGGATCCGAATTCACTACCGTCAATAAAGTTGATATGTGCAAATATTGTAACTAAGTACATACTCATCTAATAGAAGTACTCATCTAAAGTGATCCAGCTAAAAGTACAAAACTAGTCTATGTCAATAACTTAACTAACAACATATGGATCAAATATTTAAAAGGGACAGATGAAATCAAAAGGCTGTAAAAGGACAGGCTAACACAATCACTACACCAAAGCACACAGTCTGCAATAACGCAATCACCAGAAGCACACAAAGATCTGCACCAACAAGCGATGATACACCTGAATCAAACATCCATTCAACTCAATTCATCATTTCACAACCATCATTAGAAGAATATATACTGTAAAAGTGAATACTCAATGACAAAATTATTGCTCACCCATTCCTAGGCGGCACATCCATGTCAAAATACAACCCAAATTACAATTTTCAAGATAATTTTAAGCAAGGAATAAAAGAAACATGCACAACAACTAGGAACTATTTAGGAAGAGTGGCAAATAACACAAACCACGTATCAAAGGCATGAAGAAAATTGTATTGAAAGGCCAAATATAGAGTCCTAGAAATCAAGTTTTTGTTCATTTTCTAGAATCAACATTCCATTCCAATGTGAATGTATTGAAGGTGAATTTCTAGGACATATGTTTGAATACACAACAAATGAAGGAGATACTTATGATTTAATTGCAAATTTATATTATGCAAGTTTGACTACAATTGAGCTTTTGCAAAAGTTCAACAACTATGATCATAATCAAACATTGCCTCATAAGGTTAAGGTTAATGTCACTGTCAATTGTTCTTGTGGGAATAGTTAGATTTCAAAAGAATATGGATTGTTTCTTACATATCCACTTAGGTCTAGTGATACTCTTCAGAATATTGCAATTGAATCTAAAGTTGATGAAGTGTTGATACATAATTATAATCCTAATGTCAATTTCAGCAGAGGCAGTGGGATTGTGTTCATTCCAGGAAGAGGTATGTAACATGTTCTTCTTTACAAAGGCTAAGTTACTCTTTTATTCTTCTTCAAACTATATATAATGAATTTGCTTAAATGTTTTATTTATTTATTTTTTAACTTTGCTGATAAAAATGGAGATTATGTTCCCTTGTATCCTAGGTAGGTAACTTCGATTGTCTCACTTTTCATGTTGAAAGCTTATAGAAATGGTTCTATCATTCTAACTCTCATTTTTCTATTTTTTCCCGTTTGCAGAACAGGTTTGGCCTTCTTCTAAGTCTTTGTTCACAAAAAAATATGAGAATGTGAAAAAGGTTAATGCTTCTTGTGAGCTTAAATTTTCTTCCATATAATCAGGTCTTGCTAAGGGTGCAACCGTTTGTATATCGATAGCCGGAATATTCGGATTTCTGTTATTTGTTATCTATATTTATGTCAAATACTTTCAGAAGAATGAAGAACAAAACACTAAACTGCTCGAAACTTCTATCGCACTTTCAACTCAAAGCGGTAATAGCAAATTTTTGTATTCATATTGGCTCGAAGTTCTTTTATCTTATCATATAAACACTTAAGAAAATAGATTATGGCATGTTCATTATAAAATTTTATAGGATAGTTTATAAAAATAACTTATACGAAAATATTTAAAGAAGATTAGTATGGCTGATTTTTTGTTCCTGTTATGTGGTGAAGCATCTGGTAGTGGAGAATATGAAACTTCAGGATCCAGTGGACATGGTACTAGTAGTGCTGCTGGACTTACAGGAATTTTGGTGGCAAAGTCAACAGAATTTTCATATCAAGAACTAGCCAAGGCTACAAATAATTTCAGCTTGGATAATAAAATTGGTCAAGGTGGATTTGGATAATAAAGTGGCAAATAACACAAACCACAAACCACTAAACAAATCTTATTATCCACATGGGTATTCTACTATGTTACAATATGTGAAGAAAATGACAAATCTTATCTTATTATCCACATTTATTTGTTCAAACACGTCAGCCTACAACTCTAAATCAGAAGACACAAATGAAATTTGACAAAACACTTCAACAAATACCTGCAACATAATTTTAAAAAAGACAGTAAATAACCTAAAATACCCATAACATAGTAGACAGTAATTTTGACAAAACACTACAACAAATACCTGCAACATAATTTTAAAAAAGACAGTAAATAACCTAAAATACCCATAACATAGTAGAATACCTAAAATTCCATGGCTCGGTACATTCAATTTCAAATTCCATACTAAAAGATGGAATTTACAACCCATAACAAGTTCACTATTAACAAATCATTTGCAACCAATCATTTGCAAGAACAAATCACCAATGACCATTAGTTTAAATCAATAATTGATTAAGACTGTTATATGAAAATGGAAAATAATCAATTTTATGTTACACAATTACTTACAATTTTTTCTGCAATGACACGAGCATCTTCGAATGAGTAATCTCCCGATGGCTTTTGTCGAGCTCTCTTCCACTTTTCATGGCGTGATGGTGGAGATGGAGGTTCAACTATTGAATTTCCATATGATTCTTGTCTTTGTTTTATTTTTTCATTCATCAATCTTTCAGTAAGCAACTCATATCCCCCACGAGACATTAGGTGAGGGTATTTATTATGAGACTGAATCATTTGTGCCTTCTTTCGTTTCTCCTATTATAAGTAATACACCAATTAAATGTAATACTAGAAATAAATTATTAAGAGAAACTAAATTATAAATCTAGCTAACCACAAAGGAAGGATCTTGTCGTTTATGAACAAATGCCATCCATATGTCCTTATCAAGATAAGTATATGCCTCAAGAGGAGATTTGTGACTCAAATCCCCACCATTTAAATATCTAGATGCTAGACTAATTTTAAATGCCCTCCAACGTTCACCAGCATATGAAATCCATTTCTTTTTCAAAAATTCAGAATCAGGAACATCCCATTTCACCTACATTTCAAAACAAATGGAGGAGTTAGTGTATGACGTTAAAATATATTTACGAAATCATATATATACTAAAATATTCACAAAACTACAAGTACCTTAATAGCTTCCCATATCTGATTTTTCAAGTTGTTATCCACATCGTCCCAATTATCCACCAAAATACTGACAAAGCTTCGAGCAAGGGAAGCAACATGACCCTTAAAGTTTTTCCTATTTATCCCTGAAGGTAATCCAGTCAATGGATCTAAATCAATTGACAACTTCTTACCTATCATAAATCTACGTTTCAACTTTGCCATACGTGTACCACGCCTACCCTTTCTTTGTGTAGACTGAGTACCCTCCACACTTTGCGAAGGAGCTGACGAATTATTCATGTGTCCTTTTTAAAAAAGAATAATAATGGTCAATAGTAATTCAAAATAATGGAGAAAAATAATTATAAGCAATCATGTCATATATTGGTAAAAACTATAAACCATCAAAGTAAATATTATTGATAATGTGAAATTTATTAAGATAAACTATCATTATTACCATTTTATTTCTTACGAGTCTTATGTTTGAATATTCTCCCATATCCCTTCTTGATGATCATCACGAGTGGCATACTCATCGTCCACTATAGTTTCTTCAATGAAAGTAAGTATTTGTTGTGAGAATGAAGGAGTCTCAGAAATATCTAGCGTTGAATCTAGACTTTCATTTGGTCCATGAAAACTTTTACCTTGGAGAACCACTGACCATTTTTTGTTAGAGGACCACTAACATAAAACACTTGTTTTGCTTGGGATGCCATAATAAAAGGCTCATCCTTATACGCTACCTTTTCAAGGTCCACTAACGTAAAACAAAATTCATCAATTTTAACACCATTGTTGATGTCAATACATTTACATTTAAAAACAGGCCCTTTAAATTTTATGAAATCAACATCCCAAATCTCTTCAATGGTCCCAAAGTAAGGTATGGATGCTGTAACAGGGTTTTTATCTTTTGAGCTAGAGAAATGCATGGACTCAGCTACGACCATAACCCCACTATTTTGCATGGTACTACTGTCATCTTGACATTTTGTGTAGAATGTAAAATTATTGATATCGTAGCCAGTCCAAGTTATGACATCAAACTAAGGCCCATTTGCTAGCCATTTTAATGTATCAGAAGTTGTATTGTTGGTTAAAATGGTTTCTTTAAACCACTTTAAGAAAGTCTTGTTATGCTCATTCAACAACCATTTTTCATTCATTCTAGGATATTTTTCCTTCACAATGCTTTTATGAGTAGAAAGGTAAGGTTGAACCTCATCAGTGTTATTCTATATATACAAATGTGCTTGAAGTACTTCTTCCCGTCCCATGCTCTTAAGTTTTAAGCCTCGTATACCATTACCCACACATGTTCCCTCATGACGATATATAGTCAGAACAAAATTCAATAGCTTCTTCTGCTATGTACCTTTCAACAATAGATGCTTCAGGACGGTGTGGATTCTTCACATATCCTTTTAAAATCTTCATGTAACGCTCGAATAGATACATCCACCCCAAATAAACAGGACCACATAATTTAATCTCCCTAACTAAATGAACAATTAAATGAACCATGATGTCAAAAAAAGAAGGAGGAAAATACATCTCTAGTTGGCACAAGATAATAACAGCTTCATTTTCCAACTCATTTAATTTTTGAGGATCAACGAATTTGCTACAAATAGCGTTGAAGAATAAACACAACCTAGTTAAGACCTCTCTTACTTTTTTAGGCAATATGCCACGTAAAGCCACTGGTAGTAGTTGTTGCATCAATGTGTGGCAATCGTGAGACTTTAAGCCAACTAATTTCAAATCTTTCATTGAAACAAGACTCTTGACATTTGAGGAGTAGCCATGTGGCACTTTTATTCCCCGTAAACACTCACAAAAGCATCTCTTCTCCTTTTTTGACAATGTATGACAAGCAGGAGGCAAATATGTTCGTTTACCTGCTGATTGTGGAGCTAACTGTTGTCGTATACCCATCTCAACCATATCTAGACGAGAATTTAAGCCATCCTTTGTTTTCCCCTGAATGTTGAGAAGTGTTCCAATTAAACTATCACACACATTTTTCTCCACATGCATCACATCAATACAATGTCTTACATCTAGACTAGACCAATAAGGAAAATCAAAGAACACTGACTTCTTCTTCCATATATTTTTCTCAGATGTATGTTTTTGGTTCTTTCCAAAGATAACATTGATATCCTTAACCCGTTGATAAACTTGCTCCCCAGTTAAGGCTTTTTGGGAAATTTCATGCTCTTGGTGTCCATTAATCGCTTTTCTCAACTTACGGTATGGATGATTAGACTTGAGAAATTTTCGATGCCCAACGTAAACTGTTTTTCTTCCATGTTTCAATTGCTGGTAGCATGTTCCTTCTTCACATATAGGACATGCTTTCTGTCCCTTAACACTATAGCCACACAAGTTTCCATATGCAGGAAAGTCATTGATGGTGCAAAATAGCATTGCACGCATCTTAAAATATTCACGGGAATACCCATCAAACACATCAACACCTTCCCAAAGCATTCTCAAATCTTCAATCAATGGACTTAGATAAACATCTATGTCATTTCCAGGTTGTTTTGGACCTAAAATCATCATAGATAACATAATGTATTTACGCTTCATGCAAATCCAAGGAGGTAGGTTGTAGTAGAACGGGCCATGAACTATGGTTACTACTTAAGTTTCCATATGGATTCATTCCATATGTAGCAAGTCCAAGCCTAAGGTTCCTTGGCTCATTTCCGAACTCCGGGTACAAATCATCAATTTTCTTCCATTGCAATGAATCAGCTGGGTGACGGAGTTGTCCATCACGTTTCCTCTCATCGGCATGCCATCTTACATTCTTTGCATCATTTATATTAGCAAACAAACGTTTGAACCTTGGAACTATTGGAAGATACCATAACACCTTCGCAGGAGGCCTCTTTGAGCTTTCGTTATAAATGGAATCACCATCCTTCATTTTGTAGCGTGATAGTCCACACTTAGGACACTTATTCAACTCTTCGAACTCATTTCTATACAATAAACAGTCATTAGGGCATGCATGTATTTTTCTATACTCCATGCCCATTGGACACAATATCTTCTTTGCCTCATAGTTACGATTCGACAATGTGTTACCTTCTGCGAGCATTTCTTTCAACAATTCAAGTAATTCATTGAAGCTTTTATCTGTCCATCCATTTCTCGCCTTCAAGTTGAACAGTCTCAATACTGCAGACAACCGTGTGAAGTTAGTGCATCCCGGATACAAAGTCTCTTCTTTGTCACTGCACAAATTATCATGTACATGTGCACGATTAAAGGACTCTTGTCCAACATCAAGTATCATGTCCTCTAGTTGATCGCTCATATCTACATTAACTTCCTCTCTTTCTGAGGTATTTGACATGTTTAACGAATCACCATGCCATATCCATCTGATATAGTTCAGGTCAATCCCAGAACAAATAAGATGACTTCGTATTTCCTCAAATGTAATGTATTTTCTTTCAAACAAATAACACGACAATAAAATCTTCCTTTACTTTCAGGAAGTTTTTTTAAAGCAAATTGTAAAAACTCCTCAACTCCCTTTTCATACTCTTCACTCAAACGATTAGCATTCATCCAACTGCGATCCATAATTACTTCTGAAAAAATATTTAATGGTAAAATGATCTTAATCACATTTTAAGAATCATATTTCTACATAAAAAGTTAATTTGACAATGCTTTGTAACATCTATGTCAAAAGAATTTGACATAGATTTCTTATCTCATATATAATTTCATCAAAATAACTAACTATCTGCAATGTATAATATATCCTCAAGGTGACAATGATCAAACTCAAATCCCATCCTTACAAAATTTGGTACTGCATAACGCTTAATTTCAATAATGAAATCTCTTAACATAACTATGTCAAACTCAAATATATATATATATATATATATATATATATACACAAAGAAATTCAGGCTTAATTTAGGTTCAATCATAACATCCATGATCAGAGCTCACATATACAACTACCAAAAACGTGGAATCAGAGCAACTACAAAAAAAGAAATAAAATTCAAACAATGAATGAACTAGAATAGTTTACGTCTGCCTTACTGTTGTATATGTACATACACGTGGAACTGAAATAAATTTCCATTATCAAATCAATTTCAATTGTGCTCTCTAATCCCCCATCACAAGATTCAATTCTCACAATTGGTTGCATTATAGACATAAATTATTATATGTGTGTGCAATGTAAGTGATTATAGACATGTAGTTTTATGAATTAACTACGTACTAGATCTTTCATACTGTATGTTATTTGTTGAAACATAGGCATATGGTACAAAAAAATCACCCAGTAAACATTTGTTTGGGTAGCCAACAGAGACAACCCTGTCTCAGATAAAAGCGCTGCAAGGTTAAAAATATCAGCTGGTAATTTAGTTCTATTAAATAAGTCTTCAAAACAAGTTTGGTCAACAAACGTGAGTTCTCCTAAGTCAGGTTCTGTGGTAGCTATGCCACCACAACTTCTCAGGCCAAAAGCAGTATTTTCTTCAGCTAACTTTCTTGGGCAGAAAATTAGGATGGCTCATTGTCTCTTGATATGTGTTACTAATAAACATAATATACCATCTTTTTATTTTATGGTAATGTATGGTTTGAATAATGAGACTCTTTCCAAGTTGGTGTTATATTCAATCATAAAAACTATTTCTAATAGCTTTGTTGCACTCACTAGTATGATACAAAGGGGTGGTTTGTGACAGATTGCAGGTAAAATTAGACTTGACTGAACTGAGGGAATTCTTTAATATCAATAAACTTTCTACAATTATATGAACATAAATGCTTTCACCATAAACGATAGTAAAACAATGAGCAAACATTAGATGCTGAAAAATAAAAACAAAAATTAACAATGACTAATTAATGATCAGAGAAGATTGTTGAACCTAAAAAGAAATTACAGCAAACATATTAGTGTAGTAAATCAAAGAGCTAATGATATTTTATTTGAAACGAAATTACAACTGCCAACATTTTTACTCAAAACATTATAATCATTATCTACAGACAATGGGTGCAATGAGAGTGGTGTTTTCTCAAGCTCATTTCCATACTTAGCTAACATGAAAAAATTGACCCAAGTTCTTTTACTATATATTAATCTATTATTATAGAATTTATAGAGCAAACTAAATAGGTCACCAATTTTTTCTTTTGAAGCCAACAACACTAATACTACAATCCAATATTTTTTTGTGAAATTTTCACTCTGGTAACTTCCACATTTAAATTTCATCTCATAATCTATTGTGAGCCACCAGAATACAATCTTAATTAAAATATAAACATTGTCAAAGACCAAAGTAAAATATTAGAATAGGTTTTCATGTATCAACCGTAAGTTAATTTGCTATATCTAGAAAAGCAGCCAACAATCCCTCCCCATAAACATTTTATGAAATTATATATGCAGAATCAGATCTCTCTTGCCTATATAAACATTTGCTTTCTATGTCAGATGACTAACAATATATTTACTTGAAAGAATAAAAGAATGTGATCAATACATAAAAAAAAATGAATGTGGTTGTCATGAAAATTATCTCAGAAGAGCTTGCTGGCAAATTCGTCAATATCAACACCAAATATCAAATTTCTCAAACACATAGCATGCAATTTTATTAATAGAGACAATCACACAAACACATAGCATGCAATTTTAAAACATGATTGAAAATTGGGGTAACTAATACTATTCAAATTTCTCCATCACTTTCATTGTTTTTTAGGCATTACCACTTCTCAAATTTCTCCATCACTTCTATAATTAATAAGAGTTTAATTAACTATTACTACATAAACAATTCAATACTCCTCTTCAATCACATCTCACAACACAATCTAATCTTCTTGTTAAATGTTACATTGAAATTATTTTAAGTATTACTAAAATAAAATTCAATTAAAGATTAATAATAAGAACAATTAACAATGAAATAATTTTAGATTGTTAGTAACAAACAAGAATTATTAGAAAATTACCGGAGAAAGCAACAAACACTTCTCGATGCTGATAGAAATTGACACTTCTCGACGGAAATGCTCCTTGATAGATGAAAGAGGAAGACAAAGAAAACTCGTCGTCGGTGCTGAAGTAGAAAAATGTTGCGCCGGACCAACTCGTCGCCGACGATGCAGGCTGAAAGCTGAAGTTCGTTCGATTCGCGTTTTCACTGAAGGATGAAAATGTTGCAGCATTGAAGGTTCGTGACTGTTTGGTTCGTGACCAGATGAAGGATGAATGATGAAGAATGGATGAATAATGAATTGACGCAACTAATTAATTCGTGACTGGGTTTGCATTCGCGCTGAAGAACGAAAGATGAATGATGAAAAATGGGTTTGAATTCGCGCGTGATTCGTGACTGGGTTTGCTGAAGAACAAGGTGAAAACGTGAAGTAAAGTTTGCAGAAGAACAAGGTGAAAACGTGAAGTAAGGTGTAAATGGAAATGAAAACCTTACTTCACTTGATGAAGGATGAAATGGGTTTGTATTCGCGTGACTGGGTTTGCAGAAGAACAAAGTATGAAGATGAAAAATGGGTTTAGCGCGTGATTTCTATTTTATTTTTTTTTGTTGTTAATTTAGGGATTTTTTTTCTTCAGTAAACAGCTTGTTAGATCGGTCTAAAATAACAGATCTAACAAAATTTGTAATAATAATAAATTTGCCACCGCCTTTTTTTTAATGGATATGTTAGAACAGTTCAATTAGGACAGATCTAACAAAATTTGTAATAATTTTTTTTTTTGCAGTTTTTTTTAATATGTATTTTAGATCAGTTCAATTGGAACAAATCTAATAACGTTTACTACAATAACAAATTTGCTACTGTTTTTTTTTGTGCAATTTTTTTAAAAAAATATGTTTGTTAGATCAGTTCAATTAGAACAGATCTAATAAAGTTTAATATAACAACAAATTTGCCACTGTTTTTTTTTTTTTTTTTAATTTGTATGTTAGAACAGTTCAATTAGAACATATCTAACAAAGTTTACCATAATAACAAATTTGCCACCGTCTTGCTTATTACATTGGATGTATAACAACCGATCTAATATTAACGATGTAACAAGGTTAAAATGCACTAGTGGAAACAGTATTTTCTTATACTCTTTTTCTACAAATGGACAACTTAAATTACTAGGGGGTGTGTAATAAGGTAATTTTTCTGTTTTTTGGGTTGTAGTATTTAATTGGGATGGTGTATTTAAGGCAAATTGTAATGGTAAGATTAATTGGGATTGGATCGGGGGTCTTATGGTTTTTGAAGTTGATGGGTAAAAAGTTGGTAATGCTAGTGGGGTTAATGAAGTAAATCTATTTTGGGTTGGTAATTGAGAAGAAGAAGGAGTTTGTAATATCTGTTTAATAGAGGGGGTTTTTGTAATTTTTTCTTCGGTAATTGGAGGTGCATATTTATCTTTATGACTCATTGTTTCTTCCCTGTAAAAATTCTCTTGTAATAAAATATGGTAATGAGTTTTTGTCTCCTTTAATATGTTCTATTTCAAAATCAAAACAGGAAAGTAAATATTGCCATCTGGCAAAAATATGTTTCGAAACTAAGTTTTTAACATATTTTTGTAAAACATCTTTTGCTGCTTTACAATCAGTTTTTAATAAAAATTTCTTTGAAAACAAGTCATCTTGAAAGTTTGTAATGCATAAAACAATTGCCAAAATTTCTTTTTTAACAGTGCTATACTTTAATTGGGCGGTGTTCCATATTCCAGAGTAATACCTAACTATTTGTTCTTTATCGTTTCCTATTGGTTTTTGTTTTAATATACCTCCAAATCCTAATTCTGAAGAGTCAGTCTCTACTATTAATGATGCCTGTGGGTCAGGTATTCCTAAGCAGGGTAACTTTTTTATAATAGTTTTTAACTTCTTAACACTATCTGTCATCTCATTATTCCAAGCAGGTGGATTTTTTCTTAATCTTTTGAATAAGGGTGCACAGATAATCCTAAGGTTGGGTATAAAATCTGACACGTAATTTATACATCCTAAATATCTTGGTAATTGTTTTTTATCTTTTAATTCATCAGGGAATCTATCTCCGAACTCTATTGCTCTGTTTATCGGTTTAATTGCACCTTTATAAATATCAAATCCTAAGAATCTAATGTTATCTTGGAATAATTTCATCTTTTTGGCCGAGATTACTAATCCATTTTCTTTTATAATATTAAAAAATTGTTCTAAATGATTAAAATGTTGATTAATATTATTTGAGAATATTAATACGTCATCTAAATAAACTATAGCAAATTGCTGATAATCGTTGAGGATATTGTTCATAATGTTTTGAAATTCGCTGGGTGCGTTTTTTAATCCGAAAGACATTACGTTCCATTCCTAATGTCCAAATGGTACAACAAATGCTGTTTTATATTTATCTTCTTCTTTAATTTGAATTTGATAATAACCTGATTTCATATCAAATTTAGAGAATATTGAAGAGTTATGTAATCGACTTACTCAGTCTCTTTTATTAGGTATAGGATATCTAATCCATTTTAATGTTTTATTTAAAGTTTTATAATTAATGACTAACCTAGGGGCTCCTCTTTCTAATTCTGCAGCATTCATAACATAAAAGGCTGCACAGCTCCAAGGAGACTTACTGGGCCTTATTAATTTTTTGTCTAAGTACTCCTATATTTCTTTTTTACAATAATCTAAGTACTGGCTATTCATTTGTATGGGCCTAGCCTTAGTGGGTATGTTTTCTTCACTAAAATTGGGCTCATAAGGTAATGAAACTTCATGTTTTTTCCTAGACCATAATGCGTTTGGATTTTCTGCACCTATTTCTTTTTCGAATTTATTAATGTAAATAATTTCTTTTCTTTTTTATTATTTTTTAGGGGTAAAATAAATAATTAAATAAATAAATAATTTGTATACAACTAATTATAGGGTAACCGTCTTAACGGACGATGTAGGGTAATATTACTTTCCCTATTCGTAATTGACTCTCGAATCTATTTTTTGGTTCAAGAATTTTATTCTAGGTTTTATCTAAGTTTCCCTTTAAAAAAAAAATAAAATTGGTGGCGACTCCATTTTCGCGGACAAATCCGACGCGACAGCTGACGACTTCACTGGAGACTTTCGAGAGTCAAGCCCAATTTAATTAATTGTATATAATAATTTATTATTTTATTTATATTACCCCGGTTGTTTTATTTGTTATGATATATTGTGAATATAATTATATATGTCTTCTTAATTTATTTTTATTGTGGCTATTTGTTTTTAATTTTAGTTTTATTTATTTTTCGATACACTACCTTAACACGACTCACACATTATGAGTGGGCTCTATACCCGGGCTGAGTGCAACCTAAGATAAGTTAGAGAGAGACTGTGTAATGATAATCTTCTAGATGTACGTCCTGTTTGATTGTCATGAAAGTCTCACCTAGAGTTGACATTTTCTAGAATATTTCCATTTTAACAGTTTACCTATTGGTTTAATATTTTAGAATTGAGTCGTGTGCTCTAGGAACCAATTTAGAACTATAGCGCCACCTATAATAAAGGTTCACATTAAGAAAAAAACATCAAATAAGAAAAGAACCACCATGTAGGACACATGTATATATGAAAAAAAACCTACCGTATCTATATCTCATATTCATCATAATGCCTGCATAATCATGCATGTTTCATCTTTTATTTCATTTTACAATATGTTGTTTTTCTTTTTCTCCTCATTTTTTTAAGAAAAAATTAATTGCATTTTAGGAGGTAGTAAAATGTTTCAGTTAAATGCATAATCATTGCATTCACTTTTTTTTTTTTACATTCTCATAACATCTTCCTTCAAGAAGAAAATGGCAAAAAAAAGGCAAAAAAACAAAGAATATCATGACACCCTTACGGAACATGTTCTTGGGCTAAAATCATGGATGAATTAAAGCATACAAAGATTATCTGAATCAACTGAAAGACCCTATGGGTAAAACCCTTGATACTTGAAATCATGGGAATATTTCATGGAAAAAAGTATATCATGAAGAAGTCATGTTTACCCCTTGATTTCATAAGTCTAACAATTTTTACCTTTTAGTCTACTTTTTGGGTCACTTGTACACAAGATTTAAACCTGATACTAATGAGATTCATCTTAATACTCCACCCCCTATTTATGGGTCATGGACATACTTTTTTGACTTTTCGCCGCAGGTGAACTTCTAGATGTTGGGTCATCTATGTTGAACTTTCATCACTATCACTTATTACTTTGATGCCATGAAAAATTCATCAATCTAAAGAAAAATATCAAATCTTGCATAAACCTTTAAGGACAATTGAAAAAAAACCTTGACTAGACATTATGTTGAAGACATTGATGATGTTGCATGTAGTTTCTGAGTTTATCCAAAGAAGAAAGTCAACCATGAAGATATTATCAAGTTCTCTCATGAATTTTAATTTGATTCTGAAGCACTGATAATATTGCTAAGTATAAAGTCTTACGATACTTTTTATATTGACACATTCTTGTTTCCTTAATATTATGAATATCAATAAATGCATTTTTGTTTTCTCTTCCTTTTTACCCCTCATATATTTAACCATTTCTTACCCAACATTCTACGCCTTTCACTTATTCTAACCATGTACCATAAATATTTGGAAGTAGTTCATTCATATTAGGGTACAAAAATGAGTAAAGACCCACTAGGCTGAAAATCCAAAAGGACAACCTAGGAAAAGTTAGGATACAAAGTCGAATAAAGACCTGCTAGGTCAAAAACTCGAAGGGGAGACCTAGGCGAAAATGAATGAAGACATGTTAGGTCAAAAACCCAGAAGGGCGACCTAGGAAAAAATTACGGCAAAAAAAACATAGAATGAAGAAGTTATAAAGGAAAATGAGCAAATGATATGGCTTACACAGATCAAAGTCGAAGCAATATATTCCGAAAGGTTGTGAAGATAAATTGGGGCAAATCATATCCTCCAAAGTGGGTTAATAATGCGATTGATATTATAGTACGATTGATTAGCACACTTCTTTTATGAAATACTACTCATAAATCAGGTCATTTACCCATATGAGATCACCTTATCTTCTTCTCTTCCTATGAACCGTTCTTTTTTTGTACAATAGATTTTCTCACTAAATATCATCGTCTAAACTAATTTCTTTAGTTATTAATCTTTTTGTCAAAATGCATTTTTATCATAATCATATGTTGGAGGCCAAAACTAGTATGATGTCTTTACACATAAGGTAGTGGCAACTAGATATCAAGTCGAAGATGTAACAAAAATCTCTTTAAAGATCAAAAGGACAATCTCCACTATTTATTCGAAGTTGTGCATATTTTTCATCCATGAATCCAAGGATCATGTTCGTAAGGAGGTGAAAGAAATAAAAAAAATTGTAAAAAAGTTGATTGAAAAAATTGAAAAAGAAAGATGAAAATGAAGGAAAATGTTCATTCATCAAATGCATTCGTGATATTTCATATTTTCAATAGTATATAAATTTAAAGTCGGGACTACTGACCCGCACACTCTAATTTAAGGTCGGGATGACTAACCCGCACCCTCTGATTTAAAACCCAAGATGATTCCCGGTTACCTCACATCGATATTCTGGTTGGCAATGTGGCCTGAATTCGCTCTCCTCTTTTATGAATGTTTTCTCTAGGTATAATCAAATTAAGATGGCAGCCGAAGATATGGAAAAAATGACTTCATCACCCTTCGAGGAACATTTTGTTACAAAGTAATGCCTTCTGGTCTAAAGAATGTTGGGGCGACCTACCAAAGAGCTATGGTAACCCTGTTCCATGACATGATACATAAAGAGGTAGAAGTTTATGTAGACGGCATGATTGCTAAGTCATAAACAGAAGAATAACATGTTATTGATCTAAAGAAACTCTTCGAAAGACGTAGAAAGTTTAAGCTAAAGCTTAATCCCTCTAAGTGCACTTTCGGCGTGAGGTCGGGCAAATTATTAGAATTTGTGGTTAGTGAGAAAGGAATAGAGGTTGACCCCAATAAGATTCGGGATATTTCTAAAATGCCTCCCCCGAGTACAGAAAGAGAAGTTCGCGGTTTTCTTGGGAGACTAAATTATATTTCAAGATTTATATCACAACTAACTGCCACTTGTGAACCGATCTTTAAACTTTTACGGAAAAATGAAACAGTTGTGTGGAACGAAGAATGTCAAAACGCATTTGAAAAAATCGGACAGTATTTGCAAAAGCCTTCAATTCTAGACCCCCCAGTCCCCGGCCGACCCTTGATTATGTATCTTATAGTTCTCGACGGGGCCATGGGATGCGTGCTGGGGTAACACGATGAAACACGAAAAAATGAGCATGCCATTTACTATCTAAGTAAAAAATTTACAGAGGTTGAAATATACAATGTTAGAACATACTTGTTGTGCCTTAGCCTGGGCGGCCCATCGCTTGAGGCAATACATGCTTTGCCACACAACTTACTTGATATCCAAAATGGATCCAATCAAGTACATTTTTGAAAAGCCTACTCTCACAGGGCGAATTGCTCGCTGGCAGGTGATGTTATCAGAATATGATATAACTATGTTACACAGAAAGCCATCAAAGGGAGTGCCTTAGTAGATTATCTAACTAATCAACCTGTGGATGATTATAAGTCAATGCAATGCAAATTCCCAGACGAAAGCATCATGGTTATGTTTGAAGAATGCGATAATGGAAAATAGACCTTGTTGTTTGACGGGGCCTCAAACATAATGGGGCATGGGATTGGGCTTGTCTTAATATCTCCCAAAAAATATAGTTCATACCTATCACAGCGCGCTTGTGTTTTGATTGTACCAATATTATGGAAGAATATGAAGCTTGTGCCATGGGAATTTTGGCGGCTTTGGAATCAAAAGCGAAAATGCTGGAAGAATATGGAGGTTCATCCCTGGTCATTAATCAGCTTAACCAAGAATGGGAAACTCGAGATAAGAAGTTAATACCTTATTTTACCTACATAAAAGAATTGTCTTTACAATTTGAAAAAATCACCTTCCACCATGTCCCTCGAGAAAACAATCAATTGGCTGATGCTTTGGCTACTTTATCCTCGATGTTCCAAATAAGTCGAAACGATGAAATCCCATCCATTAAATTGGAGAGTCGAGATCATCTTGCCTACTGCCACGTAATGGAAGAGGAAATTGATGGGAAACCGTGGTATCACGACATTAAACATTATCTTATAAATAGAGAATATCTTCCCTGAACATCGGATAATGAGAAAAGAACTCTAAGACGGTTAACCGCGAGCTTTTTCGTGATCGAAAATATTTTGTATAAGTGGAATCATGATATGGTACTCCTTAGATGCGTTGATATCAATGAGGCGAAAGAAATTCTACAAGATGTCCACGATGGTTCTTATGGGATCCATATGAACGGACATGCCATGTCTAGAAAGATTCTTCGAGCCGGGTATTACTGGCTCACCCTAGAAAAAGATTGTTTTAATTATGTAAAGAAATGCCATAAGTGTCAAATATATGCTGATAATATCCATGCCCCACCAATGCCCCTGAACACCCTATCAGCGCTCTGGCCGTTCTCAATGCGGGTCATAGACATCATCGGAATGATCGAACCGAAAGCATGAAATGGACATCGCTTCATCCGTTTTTTATTTATTTTTTTACCTTTTATTAAAAAATAAAATAATAATAATAATAATAATAAATATATAAATAAATGTGAAGATATATAAAAATAAAAATAAATAATTAGGACTATAAACTTTAGACAATCACAGGTGTTTCCAGTTCTTGTTTACCTCTAATTCCTGTTCAAACTCTTTTTTAAAATATAAAAAAATAAAATAAAAGGTATATAATTGAATGAAAAGAAATCGAAAAGAAATGGATTGATGATGGTCATAAAAATCGGTATAATGGTGATAAATTGAATGAATAGAAACCGAAAAGAAATGGATTGATGGTCATAAAAATCAGTATAATGATAATCAATTGAATGAAAAGAAACTGAAAAGAAACAAATTAATAGTAATAAAATGGTGATCAATTAGCAATTCTTCCCTTGTCTTTTGCAACCTACACCCAAAAAGCCTATAAATAATCGATAGTAAGAGTAGAAGAGGGGAGCACGATTGAGAACACAAAAAAAAAAAGAATAATAGGCAAAAGAGGAGCAAAGAGTCTGATCATGGGAAAATCAGTAAAAAAAAACCAATTCCGTAGTAAGGTATCACTTTCTTATTGTTTCTCTAATTTTCTTTTTATTAGTCTTTGTATTGCATCCTTTTAAAAAATGTTCTTTTTTTTCTTTCTCTTTTTCTGTTTATGCAAAAATAAACTCATATGTTAAGCTTTCATTTTTCTAAAGTTGTCTGTTCCTAAAATTGTTTTCTTTGCAACCCAAAATACTAAAAAAAAAATATAACTAATTGATGTTTATAAACCAATCACCAAGAAAACAAATTTCACCCTCTTGTAATATAACAGAAAACTCATATCACGTCTTTATCAAATAACTCAAAAAAAATCATAACAACGAATAAATAGTTTTTTCCTTAGGATTAGAATTAATGGTCGTTGCCGCCGGATGAAATTCATCCTCGCTCGCCGCGCCACATCACTCACCCCCAATTGTTGGTGGCCTTTTTGTCGCGACAGATCCGACAACGCACGAGAAAATCCTTTAACAGACTGCTTCACTGTCGCGTCCATCTGTTTCGTTCACATACCGCCGCGTCACGTTGTTTTCTAACCTTAAATGACTTTACATTGCATCCTCTGATGTTTGGACAAAATTAAACGAACACCAAGACTTTGCTTTAAAACGCGCTCTAAAACGCGCCTCTGGTGATTTTGTTAATGCAAGCAATGCTTTGATTAGTTCTGCCTTTGATAAGTGTATCAAGCATCTAATTACTCTGCATATGATAATCATGATAAGCAATTGACTGTCTACCTCTGATAAGTATGACAATGCTTTGATAGTCTGATAATCGTGTCAAGCATTTGATCGTCCTGACTCTGATGGAAAGTCAATGCTCTGATAACTAGTCAACAATCTGAAAAATCAACGCTCTGAAAAAAAGTCAACTCTTTGAAGAACACCAATTTGTTCATCCTCAGCTCAACATCTTGAATCTGTTATATGTCTAAAGGTCTATGTGACATACTCTGATAATGATATCATCTGCTCATTTTGTCTCGATATCAAAATACACATAATCAATTACAAGGATAAATTCGGACAAGCTTTAATGGTGAATCATTCTCTAAAGATTTGATACAAAACTTCATGATGCATGTTGATTTCTTGCAATTAGGACAAAGGCCAGAAACCCTAAAGTTTCTCTATAAAAGAATGTTCAACCCTTATTGATCCATGCAACGACAAAACTTCAATAAGCATGATACAACTATCTCTTTTGCTCTTAATCCTTTTTTTCGTTTCTAAGTGCTGAGAAATATTTTCTGAGAGTACAATTTTGTAAACACCCTCTTGTGAAAATTATTCAGGAAACCCTTAAACACATTATGTTTGTACGTAACCTAGCTCAGTAGTGGTTGCATCCGTCAACAACTTGACTGTACAAAGCTAGAAGGTTGATAAGACTTGAACACAGTCAGGTTGACTAGTAGGTGTTCAGTGGAAGTGTGATTCAGTTGGTGAATTCATGGATTAACAATAAAAAATGCAAAATGCATCATAAAGCAAGAACCTTCATGATGAATGCTATCCTTTTTAAAGAGTTCGAAAAATGCAACAAAAAAATAAACAAAGAAATATCTTTGATGCTCTAGTTCTCAACAATAAAAGAAATAAGGAAGATAAAACAACCTTCTAATGAGCATGACTACTCTATGCGAAAATCATCAAACCAACACCAACTCACACTTTCTAAATTGCTCAGAAAGTTGAACATTTTAGGTGAACTCAATTGTAACAATTCTATCAAGTTTTTTTTCTATCGACTCTTTCCTTTTTAAATCTCATTCGCATCTGTAAAAATAGTATTAACAATATTGGCATTAGAAATATTCAAGGGCCGGTTATAATACATTTAAATCATCCAATTGAATTGTTTTTCATGTAATAATAATAAATTTGTAGTTCATTTGTAGAAAAGGAATACGTTAGAAATTAACTTGTGTAACGCCTAGTTACGTGGGTATAACAATTGAGGTAATAACAAAAAAGTTTTCATATTTATATAAGAGAAAAGATACTATAATAAATAATGAAGTACTCGAAAGAAATAATATTGTAAAATCCTTAAAATAAAACCTTACAACTGAAAATTTCTTAATAATCAAAATATTCAAAACTAGGCATTTAATAACTAATCCCGAAATAAACTACAATGTAGACACTATGTCTACTTATTCTTGATCTACTAACCTAATCTAAGGAAGTTACTCTTCTCAAAGGAAGTATGACTTCTCGACTTTCCCGACGATCTCAGTCTCTGAAAACAACACTTTAATATGATACTGAATCCCAGTGAATAATACACACATTTTAAAAAATAGTATTGTTCTCAGCCGGCGCGGTAACCGGAAAAATCGATCATGGCACCCGCATTCTCCAAAAATATTCTTTAGAAATATACTCGATATAACTAAGATTTTTCTATAATAACCAATTACTTTCAATAATTAATACATCAATTAAATTAACGATAATTCACATAAGTAATAATCAAATAAATCCACTACACACATTTATTCTGCAGAAAATAAATCAATCAATTCAAGAATGTCTCATCGTTATATGGAGATATATTACTTCCGTGAAGTGAGTACTATCTCATCATGTGGAGCACCAACTCATCCAGTGTGGGGTACAAGACCCATCTGTGTGGAGTTTAAACCTCATCTTATTGTGGAGTTTAAAACTCATCTATATGTGGGTTACAAGACCCATCTCCAGCACACACAATCAAAATAATTCATATTTTTAACAATCATATTCGTAAAATCATATTTATAACATAATATTTCATTTGAATATAATAACAACAATCATTTAGGAAAATATAATAAAACAATCTTTTAAAGAATATATATTTACAATATTATATTTCATTTGAATATATAATAACAACAATCATTCAAGAAAATATAATAAAACAATCTATTAAAGAATTTATGTATCTATAATATGATGTTTTATTTGAATATATAATAATAACAATCATTCAAGAAAATATTATAAAATAATCTTTTAAAGAATATATATTCAAACAATCATAAAAATGGTAATTCAACAAACAATAGTAAATAAATCAATTCATAATCTATTATTATAGTTCATAAAATCCCAATTTTAATAGAGTTAGATTTTCAACAAAATATAATTTTATAAGAAAGTACTATTCAAAAAAATATGTAACTCTTTTTCCATCCCAAAATAAATGTACCATGAAAGTTTAAAGGGTGTGATTACTCACCTTGAAGCCTTCTTTGATAAAATGTCCGCTCTCTATTATCCGCTATTAATCGCTATCGCCGGCAACTACAAAGTACTTCTATATTTTATTTTTATTTTTTTTTAACTCAGAATACTCTTTCTTTTTCTTTTTCTTTTTCTAAGTATCTATTTATTTATATACATATAATATAACTCAACCAAGAATCCTAAAATTGCTCATAGTCCGTCCGCGGTTCCACGTATTGTGCATTTCGTTCCTTATCTTAACGGATTGCTTCCGTGTGCTATTAAACCTGAATTGTTCCTAGTGGTCATCAATTATGCAACTAATCACCTATATTTACTGCCATCCAAGTGGATTGTTTGTTTTAAACATAACGTGACTTATACACCTTGCATAGTGAACTCATCTATTTACAATCCATCATAATTTATATAGATGTCTTATTTAATTATCTATTTTTATTATTCAATCATTAACACTAACCCTCCTAAAATTAATATGATTTGTCCTTATAACAAAATTATAAACACATGACAACAAATATAGTAATAATATTAATAATGATAATAACAATAACAATAATAATAATATTGATAGTAGTTTATAATTTAGATTATTTTTAAATTTTAAAATCAGAAATTTTAATTGTTTCTAATCTTTGATTTTAGGATGTTACATTTTCTCTCCTCCTTAAAGAAATTTCGTCCCCGAAATTAACGTCAGATCAAGCAAAACCAAAATGAAGCTACTGGTGCAAACATAACAAAGCTTATGTACCTGCATCCACAAGATTTGGATATTGACGTATGACTTCTTCCTCTAGTTCCCAGGTAGCTTCTTCTGAGGTTAACCTTTCCCATACCACCTTTACTAACGGGATCACCTTATTCCTTAGAGTCTTGGTACTTTTGTCAATAATTCGAGTAGGTCTAGGCTTAAAGATTAAATTATCTTTCAATTGAACGGACTCAGGAGCTATCACGTGTGAATTATCCGACACATATGTTCGCAGTTGAGAAGCATGAAATACGTCGTGAAGATTAGATAATTGTGGTGGAAGGGCCAATTGGTAAGCAATGGACCCGACTCTTTTTAGAATTTGGAAAGGACCCATGAAACGAGGGTTCAACTTTTTGAATTTCATTGACCTTCCTACCCCAGTCTTAGGAGTGACCCTCAAAAATACATGTGATCCTTCTTGAAATTCCAATGGTTTTCTTCTCCTGTCAGCATAACTCTTTTGCCTACTTTGAGTTGTACGCATTCTTTCCCTAATTATTTGAATTCTACTAGTGGTCTCTTGCACTAAATCAGGTCCTAACAGAGACTTCTCACCAACTTCACACCAACACAAAGGGGACCTACACTTCCTTCCATAAAGAGCCTCATATGGTGCCATACCTATGCTAGAGTGATAACTGTTGCTATATGAAAATTCTACTATCGGTAAATACTTATCCCAACTCCCACCTTCATCTAGAACACAAGCTCTAAGCATATCCTCAAGAGTTTGAATAGTCCTCTCTGATTGACCATATGTCTGTGGATGGTAAGTTGTGCTAAAACTCAGCCTAGTACCAAAAGCTCTCTGAAAAGCTTTCCAAAATCTAGAGGTAAACCGTGGATCCCTATCGGATATTATAGAGGTGGGTATACCGTGTAACCTTACTATCTCCCTAACGTAGAGGTCAGCTAGTCTATCTAAACTATAGGTTGCTTTAATTGGTAAAAAATGAGCTGATTTGGTCAATCGGTCAACTATCACCCAAATAGCATCAAAACCCATACGCGTCTTAGGCAAACCCATCCCAAAATCCATAGATATCCTCTCCCATTTCCACTCAGGAATTTCTAAAGGTTGCAATAATCCTGAAGGCTTTTGGTGTTCAATCTTAACCTTTTGACACACTAGACACTTAGACACAAAACTAGCTACACCCCTTTTCATTCCCGACCACCAGTACATTTTTCTCAAATCCTGGTACGTTTTAGTTATTCCTGGGTGTATCGTGAACTTACTCTTATGCGCTTCCTCTAAAATCTTATCCCTAAGACTCCCCTCCTTAGGAACAATGATTTTATCCTTAAAAAACACTAAACCATCACCAAATAAGGTTTAATCCTCCTTGCCCACTAGAGACTGCAATTCTTTATCTAAGAGTTGTTTTGTTTTTACTATCCCTCTCAAGTTACTACTGATTTCTAGCCTATTTAGATTCAAGCTTAAAGAATTAAAGGACACATCCAAATTCAGGTCTCTAAACTCCTCTAATAGGCTTGTCTCTTGTACCATCATACAAGCCACATGTAAGGATTTTCTACTTAGAGCATCAGCCACTACATTCGCTTTCCCAGGGTGATATTTCAACTCAAAATCGTAGTCCTTAAGAAACTCCACCCACCTTCTTTGTCTCATATTTAATTTCTTTTGATCAAACAAATACTTAAGGCTCTTATGATCACTAAAAACCTCAAATTTCGCTCCATACAAGTAATGTCTCCAAATCTTAAGAGCAAAGACTACAACTGCTAATTCAAGATCATGGGTCGGATAATTCGCCTCGTGTGACCTAAGTTGTCTAGATGCATATGCTACCATTTTCCTTCATACATTAAAACACGTCCTAAACCATTTTTAGAAGCGTCACAATAAACTACAAAATTCATGGATGGATCTGGTATGACTAAAACAGGTGCTGAAATTAATCTTCCCTTAAGCTCTTGGAAACTATCCTCACATTCTTTGTCCCACACAAATGTCTTACCTTTTCTAGTCAACTTTGTGAGAGGTAAGGCTAGACTAGAAAACCCCTCTATCAATTTCCTATAGTAACCCGCCAATCCTAAGAAACTCCTTATTTCAGTCACTGATTTAGGCTGGGCCCAACTTAATATTGCATCTACCTTACCAGAGTCAACTGTTACTCATTTACTAGAGATGGTATGTCCTAAAAACTTCACCTCATCAAGCCAAAACTCACATTTCTCAGGTTTTGCATAAAATTTATTATCTCTTAAAACATGTAATGCTATCCTACGTGTTTCTCATGCTCGCTCAAGCTCTTAGAGTAGATTAGAATATCATATATGAACACTACCACAAACTTATCTAAGAAAGGTCTCAAATTCGATTCATATAATCCATAAAAATAGCAGGGGCATTAGTCACTCCAAAAGGCATCACTGCATACTCATAATGTCCATATCTTGTCCTAAAAGCTATTTTAGGAATATCGTCACTCTTGACTCTAATTTGATGGTACCCAGACCTCAAACCTATCTTAGAAAATACTGAAGCTTCTCTCAACTGATCTAAGAGGTCATCTATCCTAGGCAAGGGATATTTATTCTTAATGGTAACTTGATTCAATTTTCTATAGTCTACACACAGTCTCATTCTCCCATCTTTCTTCTTCACTAAAAGTACTGGCACTCCCCATGGTGACACATTAGGCCTAATGAATCCTTTTTCCAATAAGTCTTCCAATTGTTTCTTGAGCTCATCCAACTTTAGTGCTAACATCCTATAGGGTGCCATTGACACTAGACCACACCCTGGTACTAAATCAATGGAAAATTCTAATTCTCTAATTGGGAGTAAGCTAGAGACATCTTTAGGAAACACATCAGGAAATTCACCAACTATAGGCATCAAGGTTAAATCATCCTCAACCTCTACCTTAGAAGAATATAAGAGCATGTTACCTTGAGCTCCCTCAACTAAATACTTATGACAAGCTAAAGCAGACACGAAACATTTGGACGAAGGAGGTGAATCAATAATCATAGGTTGAGGTGCAACAAAGATAGATTTATCAGAACAGTTTATAACTGCATGATTTGACGACAACCAATCCATTCCTAGGATAACATCTAATCCATACACAGGCAAACAAATCAAATCAACAGTATAAGGCAAATTTTGATAAACAAGAGTAGAATTTAAGCATGCAGTGGAGGTAGTAAGATTTTTTTCAGCAGGGGTAGTAACACATAAATCAAAAGGTAGACAAGAAATAGTCAACTATAAGGCTTTCACACAAGACAAGGATATAAAGGAATGTGTCCCTCCTGAATCAAACAATATGATAATCTTTTTATTCTTAATAAAACCCATACCTTTGATTAGATCATCTGACTCCTTCACCTCTTCTCCTTGGAGTGTAAAGACTCTCCCTTGGTTTTTTGGTCTAGATTGGGACTGCCCCTCACTCTGGCAACATCTAGCATAATGTCCAACATTTCCACATTTAAGACATGTAATTCGTGCGGCAGGACATGATTGGTCTCCATGATTGAATCCACACTTTTCACATTCCTTATTCTTACTAATCGAAGCTTGTCCTTCCTTGTCCTTTGAAATTGTAGGTACAGAGCGTAGATTCTTCTGAAATTTATTGTCCTTATTGTGGAACCTTTTTCCAACAGATTTAAACTTCTCCTTCGGTTTTTCAGCTTCCAGCGCTTGCATCTTTTGCTCAGCCACCCTTGCTCAAATTTGATTGCCTTCCACTCGTCTTGTGGGTTGTCCCTAAGATAGCGAGAATACCTTGAGAGAGCTTCAAACTTGGCTACATACTCTGCAACTGACATACCTCCTTGACGAAGATGAAGAAACTCTGTTTCCTTTTGAATGCGAACATTGTGGGGAAAATACTTTTCTAGAAATATCTCTTTAAACCTATCCCAAGTAATAGGAACTCCTTGTGTCAGTAGGCCTCCTCTAGCACAATTCCACCAATGCTCCGCATCAGATTCTAACATATAAACGGCAAGGTCCACTTTTTGACCATCATTGCACCGCATTACTCGAAAGATTTTCTCTAACTTCAGCAACCATTCTTCTGCCTCAACTAGATCAGAACTCCCACGAAAAGGTGGTGGATTGTTCTTTCGAAATTCTGAAATTCCTACATACTGAGGGTCTGCGAAAAGGAATACGTTAGCAATTAACTTGTGTAACGCCTCGTTACGTGGGTATAACAACTGAGGTAATAACGAAAAAGTTTTCATATTTATATAAGAGAAAAGGTACCATAATAAATAATGAAGTCCTCGAAAGAAATAATATAGTAAAATCCTTAAAATAAAACCTTACAACTGAAAATTTCTTAATAATCAAAATATTCAAAACTGGGCATTTAATAACTAATCCCGAAATAAACTACAATGTAGACACTATGTCTACTTATTCTTGATCTACTAACCTAATCTAAGGAAGTTACTCTTCTCAAAGGAAGTATGACTTCTCAACTCTCGACGTCCCCGACGGTCTCAGTCTCTGAAAACAACACTTTAATAAGATACTAAATCCTAGTGAATAATACACACATTTTAAAAAATAAAATTGTTCTCAGCCGTCGCGGTAACCGGAAATATCGATCATGGCACCCGCATTCTCCAAAAATATTCTTTAGAAATATACTCGATGTAACTATGATTTTTCTATAATAACCAATTACTTTCAATAATTAATACAGCAATTAAATTAACAATAATTCACATAAGTAATAATCAAATAAATCCACTACACACATTTTTTCTGCAGAAAATAAATCAATCAATTCAAGAATGTCTCATCGTTATATGGAGATATACTACTTCCGTGAAGTGAGTATTATCTCCTCATGTGGAGCACCAGCTCATCCAGTGTGGAGTACAAGACCCATATGTGTGGAGTTTAAACCTCATCTCATTGTGGAGTTTAAAACTCATCTATATGTGGGGTACAAGACCCATCCATGTCGAGTTTAAACCTCATCTCTTTGTGAAGTTTAAGACTCATCTATCTGTGGGGTACAAGACCCATCCATGTGGAGTTTAAACCTTATCTCTTTGTGAAGTTTAAAACACATCAATATGTGGGGTACAAGACCCATCTCCAGCACACACAATCAAAATAATTCATATTTTTAACAATCATATTCGTAAAATCATATTTATAATATAATATTTCATTTGAATATAATAACAACAATTATTCAGGAAAATATAATAAAACAATCTTTTAAAGAATATATATTTACAATATTATATTTCATTTGAATATATAATAACAACAATCATTCAAGAAAATATAATAAAACGATCTATGAAAGAATTTATATATATCTATAATATGATGTTTTATTTGAATATATAATAATAACAATCATTCAAGAAAATACTATAAAACAATCTTTTAAAGAATATATATTCAAACAATCATAAAAACGGTAATTCAACAAACAATTGTAAATAAATCAATTCATAATCTACTATTATAGTTCATAAAATCCCAATTTTAATAGAGTTAGATTTTCAACAAAATATAATTTTATAAGAAAGTACCATTCAAAAAAAATATCTAACTCTTTTTCTATCCCAAAATAAATGTAATGAAAGTTTAAGGGGTGTGATTACTCACTTTGAAGCCTTTTTGATAAAAATGTCCGCTCTCTATTATCCGCTATTAATCGCTATCGCCAGCAACTACAAAGTACTTCTATATTTTATTTTTATGTTTTTTTAAACTCAGAATACTCTTTCTTTTTCTTTTTCTTTTTTCTAAATATCTATTTATTTATATACATATAATATAACTGAACCATGAATCCTAAAATTGCTCATAGTCCGTCCGCGGTTCCACGTATTGTGCATTTCGTTCCTTATCTTAACGGATTGCTTCGGTGTGCTATTAAACCTGAATTGTTCCTAGTGGGTCATCAATTATGCAACTAATCACCTATATTTACTGTCATCCAAGTGGATTGTTTGTTTTAAACATAACGTGACTTATACACCTTGCATAGTGAACTCATCTATTTACAATCCATCATAATTTATATAGATGTCTTATTTAATTATTTATTTTTATTATTCAATCATTAACACTAACCCTCCTAAAATTAATATGATTTGTCTTTATAACAAAATTATAAACACATGACAACAAATATAGTAATAATATTAATAATGATAATAACAATAACAATAATAATAATATTGATAGTAATCTATAATTTAGATTATTTTTAAATTTTAAAATCGGAAATTTTAATTTATTTTAATTTTTAATTTTAGGATGTTACAACTTGTACGAGAAGAACATTCGCAAGGCTATCCATATATAATTTAAGAAAGGTAGATATTGTGAAAAATACGTAAGTTAGTAAAAAAAAATGAAAAATATGTAACTGTCTTTATTAAAATAAGTGTCACAAACGCAAATTTAAGGATAATTTTGGCAAGTTGTAAATTTTCCTTTAATACACAATTTTTAAAAATATACTGACATTTGACAAAAGAAAAAGAAGAATTGGTAAAAATGTACCCAAAAAAAAGAAAAAGTCAATAAGAAAAAGAATGTAAAAAAACTTCATAATGTTTACGTCACGCTTAATTTAATATTTTTTTCTTCATTCATAACCTTTTATTTTTAAAAACATTTTGTCCATTTTATTTCCTACTTTTTTATTTTATCTCTTTTATTTATTTCTCTTACTACTTTTTTTAAAAAAAAAACATTTTTTTTATCTTCTCTCTAATACTTTCACGTTCTTATACACTAATTATAAAATAAGGTATAAACTATTTACTAAACAATTTGTCATTTTGAGATTAAACTTTCATATATACGACAAGTTCGCTTATTAAAAAAATATATGAACAAATTTTCATTATTAAAAATTTCAATACAATTATCATATATGGGATAAGTTGTTACTTAATTGAACTATCATACACGGAATAAGTTTTAAAATAATTATCATAAATAAAACAAGTGGTTACTTATGAGATAATTTTTTTGGTATACAATTAATTTCTTCTTTTTATTTATCCGAAAAAATAATCTAAATAAGTATCAAAAGAAAAAAAAAAGATACCAAAAATAAAAATCATTCTTTAATTATACCAATACGATAGAAGTTATCATCGATAAGATTGAACTATTGTTCACGAGAAAAATTGTTGCTGATAAAAATTTTAAAATAACTTTCATACGCCAAACAAATGCTCACTGATGAGATTGAACTATCATAAATGCTCACTAATAAAAATTCAAAATAACTTTTATACACGGAGACAAGTTGTCATTTATGAGATTGAAATATCTTACACGAAATAAGTTTTCATTAATGAAAATTTCAAAATAATTATCGTACATGAGACTTATCAAATTGAGCTATCATACACCGAACAAATTTAAAAATAACTATCATATACGTGATAAATTATCACTTATGAGACTAAATTATCATACACAATAAATTGACACTTATGAGAGCGAACTATATCATAAACAAGACAAGTTTCAATTATTAAACTATCATACACAAGGATAAATTATCACTAATTAGAACAAACTATCATACACGGGACGGGTTTTTACCGATAATTAATTATTCATAACTATTATACACTAGTTATTATTTATGAGATTAAACTATTATACGTAGACAATGCAAGTTTTCACTTGTGAAATTAATTTATCATATACGGGATAAGTTGTCACTGATAAAAAGTTCAAAATAAATATCATACACAATAAGATCAGTACGTTGTCACTGATAAGATTAAACAATCATAAATCGTACAAATTGTACTGAAAAAATTATAAATAATTATCATACATGAAACAAATTTTTAGTAATGAAATTAACCTACCGTGCACATGATAAATATAATAAACTAATTATGAAATTATGATACATTAATTATTATTTATTTTAGATATTATGCACAGAATACATATCAAACCACGAAATGACCTATACATATGTGTCGTGTGCGAATACTCAAATATTTTGCTAGTTATCAAAAGCTTGAAAGAAAATAACGTCACAAACAATAGTAATAAAAAAAAAATTGATTTTTTTAAATAATTTTTTCATGAATATCATTCATTACCAATAAATAAAGGAGGTTTCTACCATGCACCCCCACACCTTATCCTCCCACACTCTCATCTCACTCAAAATTACGTTTTTGCCCTTTTTGACTATTCAAAAAATTTTATCATTCATTTTTTCACCCCCTCTTTCGAACTTTACAGAAATTACCCCACCATTCGAAAGTTTACAAATTTTCGAAATATAAAAGGTAAGTAATTTTTCTTAATTTCGAATTTTTCATAATTTCGAAACAATTATTTTTGAAATTTTTGAACTTTTAGAACAACATTAAAGTTTCGAAATGGGTTATTTTTTCCAGATTTTCAAAAGTTTCCATCAATACCAAACTTTCGAAATATTAATTTCCAGCTTTTTTTCTAATCTTTCGAAACATTGAAATGGAAAGTTTAAAAAATGGAAAGTTTATATAAATGGAAAAATATATAAATGGAAAGTTTATATCAAGAACTAAAATCGTTCAGATCAAGGCCAAACCTTTAGTAAATTGTTAATTTCAAAAGTTTCTAACAATTCTAAAGTTTCGAAATTTCTGCGAAGGTTTCATTTCGAAAATTTCAAAATTCTCGAAAGTTTGAAAAATCTGGAAATGAAAATTTCTAAATGTTCGAATGTTTGAACTTTCATTTCGAAATTTTCTAAAATATTCAAAAGTTTTAACAATATCTAGAAAATTTTCATTTCGAAAATTTCAAAAAGTTCGAAAGATTCAACAATTTCTAAAAAAACTTCATTTCGAACATTTCATAACTTCGAAAGTTTGAACAACCTGGAAAATTTTCATTTCGAAAACATCAAACGGTTCGAACGTTTCATCATTTTCTACAAAAACTTTATTTCGAACATTTCATAACTTCGTAAGTTCGAACAATCTGGAAAATTTTCATTTCGAAAATTTTAAAACATTCGAAAGTTTCAACAATTTATGAAAACACTTCATTTTAAACATTTCAAATTTTCGAATGATACTTACTTTTCTATTTCGAATATTTTGATACTTTCAATGTAAGAGAAAATTTTGTAAAGTTTCAAAAGAGGGGGTGAAAAAATTAGTGTTAAATTTTTTTTTGAAGGTTTTATAGATAATAAAAAAGGACAAAAATATAATTTCTTGTGGAATGTGGGGCCGGTGAGAGGTTAAGGTGTAGCGGTGCATGGTATAAACCTCCAAATTCTCTAGTGAGCCGAGTAAGAGGGGTCCGATAATAGACCTTACCGCTCCTCATGGGCCAGCCAAATATAATATTAATGACATTTTTACTAATTCAATTATATAATTATTAATTAAACAGCCGATTATTAATGACATTTTTCCAAAACAAATCTCACGATTTCAGAGAAAATTGCAACATTGTTGGAAATCTAGTAACACTCTAATATAGCCTTTGTCTAAATGTTCTTGATGTTTTTAAACTTCGAGTGAAAAATACTCGAATTTATAATTTTTTAAAAGTTATAGAAGTTACAACATTTCATATAGTTATATAAAAATAATTTAATTATTTGATCGAGTAAAAAATAGTTTATAAATTGGAATTCAAATTTAATTATAAATTTCCAAGACATATATGTAAAATACCAAACAAAAAGGATTTAATATTTAGCGATTAAATAAACTTTGTTATCATTATAATCGACCAATATAATTCTTTAAATTTAGTTAATCCCCTGAAATTGAGAATATAAAAACTACAATAAGACAAATTACAGAATAAAACTCAACTTCTTCAAATATAATATATTTTGTTATTTCCTTCTAACAAAGCTTAACTATTTAGAAAAGATTCTGTTTTCTTCCAATTCTAGAAGGAAACCTCTGAGTCTCATGACTCATAGTAATGTTGGCACAGCA
This sequence comes from Cicer yamashitae, assembly GCA_037974755.1. Taxonomy (NCBI): domain Eukaryota; kingdom Viridiplantae; phylum Streptophyta; class Magnoliopsida; order Fabales; family Fabaceae; genus Cicer; species Cicer yamashitae. Next base: position 35,994,975 of record JBBPBQ010020324.1, on the reverse strand, counting down.
GCAGAAGTCATTCTCAGGTGGTACGCATTCCCCTATCAGATAGCCTGCCGCTTTGCATGAATTAAAACAGTGTGGATAATCTTTGCACAGGCCTAGGCAGTGCTGGGTTCCCATACCTAGTGAAAATAATAATATTAATTGTTTTAAATAATAGCATAAAATGAAAAAATAAATGGAAGATTCAAATTATGTTTTGTTAGTTGTCTACATACCAACTGAGAACAGAAGAGCAAAGATCACGGCTGCCACGATAAACTTCTGTGCCTGAGCCATTGCCTTTTTCTCTTCAGTGATTCTCTATATTTGATCAATAACGAAATTTGGCCTTATAAACAAATATTCTTTACATCAATTCAAAAAAGTGTGCTTTTTAATACATAACTAGCAATTTTATAGTTTTTATTGTTCAATATTCATTTATTTCTCAGTCAAAGTTTCCGTTTTTATTTTACTCAAAATCAAAAGTTTCCGTTTTTTAGATTAAGTATATTTCGTCATTTTTGATTAAATATATTTTCATTAGGTTTGTCTTTTGTATCTGTTATTTTTTCCTTTGGACTAGGATATATATATATATATATATATATA
>JBBPBQ010020324.1:35953032-35993605 GCA_037974755.1 Cicer yamashitae | reverse complement strand
TTTAAAATCTAATCTAATTTTGTGGAAAGAATTTATGGATATTTATAGATTTTTAAAAATAAAATATATATTTTATAATTAAATATAATATATATATATATATATATCTTTATTCTAAATATTAAATGTTAATAATCTCTAAATATATCTAGTATACTATTTATCTGACACGCACGTGATTAAAAGTTTGACTAATATTTTCAATAAACTCAAATGTTTTTTAAAATCAAATAAATATTAATTGTCAATATAAATATCCAATCAAAATTATTTTAGTGAGCATAACAAAATTGAATATATATTTATGAAATTTAGTATAATATGGAGAAATATTTATTTAAAAAAAAAAGGTTCAAATTGAAGGAGGTGATGTGTGAAATATGTGAGATGATTAATTGGACTTAGGACATTCGATTGTATTAATAAAAAATGAGGTTTCTATCATGCACCACCACACCTTAACCTCCCACTCCCTCATCTCACTTGAAATTACATTTTTACCCTTTTTTACTATTCAAAAAATTTTAGCATTCATTTTTTCACACTCTTTCGAAACTTTACAAAAATTACCCCACTATTCGAAAGTTTACAAATTTTCGAAATATAAAAAGTAAGTAATTTTTCTTAATTTCGAATGTTTCATAATTTCGAAACAATTATTTTTTGAAATTTTCAAACTTTTAGAACAGCATTAAAGTTTCAAAATAGGTTTTTTTTTTCCAGATTTTCGAAAGTTTCCATTAATACGTAAATTTCGAAAGTTTCTAACAGTTCTAAAGTTTCGAAATTTCTGCGAAGGTTTCATTTCAAAAATTTCGAAATCCTCGAAACTTTGAAAAATTTGAAAATTTTCATTTCGAAAATTTCTAAAATGTTCGAAAGTTTTGACAATATCTGAAAAATTTTCATTTCGAAAATTTCAAAAAGTTCGAAAGTTTAAATTATTTCTAAAAAAACTTCATTTTTAAAATTTCAAAAAGTTCAAACGTTTTATTATGGGGGTGCATGGTATAAACCTCAAAAAATAGACCATTTTATTATATCTTAATAGGTTTAATTGTACAATTTCAGTGAAATAGAAATAGTTTTCTTTTATATAACAAAATATATATATATATATATATATATAATTCTTTAAGTTTGACGTTTTTTTCATAAAGCCCTTAGACCTACATTTCTCTTATAGGTCCTTCAAGTATCAAAGCATGTATCTTGAGGTCATTTTATTAATATATGAATAATGATGTCAATAATTTTGGTCATTTTTTTAAATTAATTCGCGTGTAGCATGTGAATTTTTGAATGATTTTTTATATGTATGTTAAGAAAATTATAATAATCTCTCACACAGAAATTTAGAATTTGTAAAAATGTGATGAATTAAATATGAACTTTTTTTAGATTTTAACGCTTAAATTTTTTTATTTAATTTATCTTTTATTATAAATTCTTTAGGGAAGATTCTTATAATAGTATAAGTATGCCTCCTAAAAAAATTAAAAAATTCAAATAATACACACGAGTTGATTTAAACGCAAGAAATAAAATTGTCGATAGAAAACATTAGAAAGATCTTTGAACAAAAATTTTAAAAGAACTAAAAATTAAATTTGTCATACTTATAGAAACCAAAAATTTACTTAAGCTTAATTTCCAATCCTAAGATATAAAATGCATCTACTCCCTCCATATCATCTCCTCCTTAATTTCTTAGATCTTGAACTCAATTCATGATCATGAAAACACAGACAACAACAACAACAAAAAAGAAAAGAAATGTGACACAAATCTGTATTTGAATCAGGTGAACTTAATTTAACTACGCAAACATTGATATGGTGCAAAGAATAATCAGATATAGAGGCAAATGTAGGCTCATAGTTAAGAGGCTCTTCTACCGCTATTGATATTTTTTAATGATCTTTATTCACACATATAATGTTGCAACTCTCACATTTATATAAATATTATATAAAAAAAAAAAGTGTCATATGCTTTAAATAACATAGATAAATAACTTAAAAAGTTTGTTTGCGAAAAGGTTATTGGTCTAGTCCTATTTTTTAAAATTCTTTTTATCCAAATAATAACTCCTCCACCTACTATTGTTTCGCACATACATGAGAACAAAAAGAAATTAAAATTTATTGTTGTAAATGCTTAGACTATAGATATAAATAAATATTGATTATTGTTTGGTCTCATTGTCATATTTTTATTTCTGAACTGATTGATTAGTTTAAATAAGTTAGAAAATAATGAATTTTTTTTTTTAAGAAAGGAAATCATAAATCTATTGTTTGTCTATAATTTGTGTTTGTATGATTTTGGAACACATTCTTAGACGTGATTGGTTAAATGAAATTTAGTTTTTTAATTTTATTGGGTATATATTTTTATAATATGTAAATTTGTCTTAAATTATTATTATTATTATTATTATTATTATTAGAGTGTATTATTTAGAGTGTCTTAAATGTATATTATTTCACAAAAACCAATCACTACTAGAAATCAGCTTTCTATGTGCGGATTCGAGCTAAATAAGTTTTTCATAGTACTGGAAATTATCATTATTACAACACCAACATAAACATTAATTTAGTAATCAGAAAATTATGGTATACCACTTTCATGTAGGTTTCAAGACTAATGCTTTCACTTACCTTTATGTCATGGTCACCACTTGTAAGTAATATTCCATCGAATGAGAAATGGTAATAATAAAGTGCAGCCAATCATCCATCATAGTTTCAACGAAAATGATGATTCTATTCTTACTCATTTGTTGGCTATTCATTGTCACTCTTTTATACTATGTATGTGTATGTTACTAAGTTATATAGGAACATAGACACTTCTATAATAGATTTGTTTTTCGTCTACCTTATTGGATGTCATAACAATTGCAATTTCTAATTCTCTGCATAATTGCATTTGATTCAAGTACAGTTCAATAATACTTCAATTATCTTCTTGTATAGTATTGACATTGATTGAACTGCATAGATTCCAGTTCATTAATGTATGGTCATACATTATCTTAATTATAAATTTATTGGTTAAGATGGTTTGATTCTATTCCTGTATTTATTTTGTATTGTACCATTTTAATATTCCAATTTGAACTATTTTGTTGTTACTAAGAATTAGTAAATCACAAATGCAAATCAAAATTAGTAAATCACAAGAAGATTTGATCAAGATTTTTCTACAAGAAGATATAGATTATATATAAGAAGATATAATCAAGAATTGTTTACAACAAGAAACGCTTACAAGAAGCTACATTTATTATTTAAATCTATGATTTAGATTTTGCAAGGACAACGGAGAAATCATAACCTATTTTATAAATAGATATTCAAGGTTGAAGAAGAAAATAAGAGAACTCACAAGCACAAAATTTCCTAAGTCATTAGAGTTCATGTAATACCCTTAATTTTTAAAATGTACTTTTTGTATTTTCAGGTGCTTGTGTGTTGAATTATGAGGCTTTTTAACCAGTTTTATGGGTATTTTGGATGTGAAATGCCATAAATATTTTTGTGGGTCCCGTTTTAAATTATTTGGCGAGAAATAATTTAGTTACGTTACGAAGAATTTATTGTCGGACTGTTTTGTTAAAAATATCTCTGGTTGCTAAAAATTTTACCTGTCAATTGAGATGCAATGAGAATAGATATTTTTATCAAAATTGTTGGGGTGTGTGTGAGAGTTTTTGAAATTGGTTGGTTTGGGATATTTATATATTTATATATATATTTTATTAGTAGTATATATATATATATAAAAGGAAAGGAAGAAAAGGAAAGAAAAAACATTTTTCTCTGCCTGCGCACGTCACTCCATCTTCTTCCTCTCTTTCTTTGTTTTGTTTCGAAAACCACAAACATAAAACCTCACATATCACCTAGATCCAAGCTTTATCTCGCGACGCGACTGAAGAGAAAGTTGATCGTGATCACGTTGCGGTGCTTGGGAACTAATTTTCGCAGCTCTGTGCGAAGCGGGAATTTTACCGGAATTTTATTGCGGTGCCGTAATCGGCCGTTCGAGCTACCGTCGAGGTAAGGACTCCTTCCAATTTTTAGCTTGCATATAGGACTCTATATGTGTATTTGTGGGCTTTGTTTTGATGGAGGTTATGTGTGAATTTGGGGAAATGGAATTTAATGGGATTTATGTGAGTTGTGGAAAAGAAATTTGGTGGTTTATGTTTAACAATTTTGAGTTTTGATTTGGAGTGTTATGATTGAAAATTTTGGAAAATCAATTTGGTGGGTTAAGGTGTATTGTTGTGAGAAATGAAGTTAATGCATTTTGTGGGTAAATGGTGAAATTGAATTTAATGAGTTTGAGGTGTGGGTGATGGTGATTTTTACTTGGTATGGTTGATGTGTTTATGGGTAACTTTATGAATGTGGATATTTGCTTTATGTTTCAAGATGTGGAAATTTGAGTAAATGCAAATTATGTGTGTATTTTGATTTGGTATGAATTGATGAGATTGTGTATGTGGTGATTTGAATTCAATATGATTTGTGAATTCAATTTCATGTGATTTGAGGATTGTATGCATTGAGTATGCTCTGTGTTAAATTTGAGAATCATTAGTGTTAAATGAGCATTAAAAATGGGGAATCTTTTAATAGCTGCATTTACTTAATGATTGTGGTGTCGAAAGTCAGCGTATGCTCATGCATTTCATAGTAGTGATAGTGGTGACCGGATGGGCCACAGGATGATTCCACGTGATTGGATGGTTCATCTTTTCCTTACGGGGATTATCGCATCGGTGATAGTGGTGACCGGATGGGCCACAGGATGATTCCACGTGATTGGATGGTTCATCTTATCCTTACGGGGATTATCGCATCGGTGATAGTGGTGACCGAATGGGCCACGGGATGATTCCACGTGATTGGATGGTTCATCTTATCCTTGCGGGGATTATCGCGTCTGTGATAGTGGTGACCGGATGGGCCACAGAATGATTCCACGTGATTGGATGGTTCATCTTATCCGTATGGGGGATGATTCGTGCTAACCTGTGAGAGGTTGCACATTAGTAAATCGTGCTAGCCTGTGAGAGACTGCACCTTGGTAATTAGTACTAGTCTGTGAGAGGCTGTACAATTATGATTTACGCCCCTTCGAGGAGTGTTTTGTTGATATTCCGGAATCATGTGCATTGGCATATACGCATTGCATTAGGGTGCTTGGCACGCGAGTCATGTTTGACATGTTATGATGTTTGTATATGCGTACTTGATTGTGATGAGTGATTTGTGTTGTGTTGGTGTTTGTGATTGATTGAATTGGTGTTGAAAGTGTTGGAATGAATTTGGAAGTGTTGGAATGTTTTTGAAAGGGGTAAAAACTGATTTTCTGCTGTTTTGACAGGTGTATTCGACTACACATGTGTTGTAGTCGAATACAGATGATTAAATTAGCTACTGACTTGATTTTTTTGAAGTGTATTCGACTACACAAGGTGCTGTATTCGAATACAGTTGAATGGAATGCTGTATTCGAATATAGACAGGCTGTATTCGAATACAGTAGTGCTGTCAGTGCTGTTTTTGTGTTTTTCTGCTGTTTTTGCAAGTGTATTCGACTACACATAGGGTGTATTCGAATACAACAGTGTTGTTTGGTCCAAAACTTCATTTTTCAACCTCGTTTATGCATGTTTAACATATGTAAACCCTTTCTAGATGCATGCTAAGTTGAAAGGTGATTTTGAGCATTTAAAATTGAATGTTATGTGGTATTTGTTAATTTCGGATTGGTGACCCTTTACAATTTGTGGAAATCTGGGCTTTTCCCTCAGATGAGAACCAGGGTCGTTCTAAGGCGTGACATGGCGATGGGTTGGTTTGTGACCGAAAGCAGTGGGGTTTGATGCAGCTCGTGGATTCTCAATACCCAGTCACCCTCAGATAGATTAATGATCAGCTTAGGGTTGTAATCAAGAATTTTATTTATTTTTCTCTTTCCTCTTTCAAAGTTGTTGTTGTAAAAAGGGAACTTGCGTATTCGAAACAAAGTATTTTAGTCGGTGTATATTTTACTTAGATACTTTGGATTTTTGTTCAAAACCATTTCCGCTGTTGTAATTAATGATAACCTTTGTCGTGGTGTTACGACTCAAATATTTTATCCAAGAGTATTTTCTTTATTTATGGATTTAACTTGGGATTTTTATCACTTTATTTTGAGAAAAAAAAATACACTCGCGCTTTTAAAAATCGGGGTGTTACATTGTGGTATCAGAGCTTTGGTTAAAATTTCTTTGGGGCTGTGAGTTGGGTGTCCTAAGCTGATCAAGAGTCGAGGTTAGGGGTATCAAGTGACTGGAGTCCACGCGTACGTTGTGTTTTGGTTTCTTGGGTCAAGCATGATGTGCTTAATTAGTTTATTGTTTCATATACGAAACAGGGTGCCTTGTGACCCTTCAGTTGGAAGAGTAGTTAAACCATAGAACATTAGTCGACTTTGGTCGATGAGTGTCTCTGAATTCCTGAAACGTATTGGTTGGGAAAGACAGGGTTGAAGCGGATCATGACGGCATGGGATTTATGAAGTGATTCCAAGGATATAGAGGCTATGTTATTGGTGTTAACTCGAAGATGTTATTGGTGTGAGACAGATAGGGGATTTCAAGTAAAGATCTAAGTGGAGAATTCATTTTTAAGAAAAGTATTAGATGTTTTCTCGGTAGATTTCATGACGAGACTGGATGAAGTTTGATAACTGTCAAAGAGATGTGAACACCATGGAATTGTTGAGGAGACGAGGCTTCCATTCGGAATAACATCTGGTGCTCAGGTGTCAACTAAAGAGGCTTGTGTTGAAGTTAAGGTGCGCTACACATGAGGGGTGAATATTACCTTGGTTAGGCAAAGGGAGCTATGAGGAATAGTCGATACCTTGAGGGGTAAGGTCGAGCATACGAGTTAAACTAAATTCGTGACTTAGATTGTTAAGTATGAATCTCATGACAGTTATAGGAGTGAGACTATATATTTTGTTGGTAAGTAACCAATCTCTGTGGTGTTTAGGAGATAATAAGTATGAATAGTGATTGTAGATGAAACTATTGACGCGTAAGTGTGAATTTTGAGTGGTGTTTGGGTAAGCATAAGGAGTTGAGACTTGATGTACTGAACCTCATATTACTATTAAGTGGAATTCGAAGTACAGAGTACATGAATACTTAGAGATTGTTACAATGTAAGCTTGGAGTGTCTATTAAAGGATGGTATACACTAGGAGAGTGAGAATATTTTGATAAGTTAGAGGGATTAATCAAGATTTGATTTGGGACCCTAAGATGGTTGATCCTAAAGTCAACGATTTAAAATCCACAAGGTTGGATGGAGGACCAAGTGACACCTTAAACTTGTATGATCAAGGGAGTTGAGGTAGGCAGGTGATAAATGATTCATGTTATGGATGGGAGTGTTTGAAGATTTACTGATAATGTTGGTTTATGATTAGAAGAGTTTTCATTAGTGATATTACTAAGACGGTTAGAGTCATTGATGAATAAGACCTTGTGTTGTATCTTAAGATGGAATGGATAAATTTAGACGGTGAAATGAGTATTTGAAGATTTCAGGATCAGATTTTCTAATTTTATTCAATGACATAGCGTGAATAGGAAGAAATGTAACGAATGATTTATGGTTTAGTTGTTGTTCTTGGGAAGGCAAGCGTTAAGATTTGAAATGAGTGTTTTAGTTACTAGATGGACGAGGAAGATATGTGGGTCTTGGAGATATTTTACTGCTAAGTTATGAGGGCGAGGATTAAAGATGATTATTCTTTAGGAGATGCTTATTGGGAATGCTTGAGAAATAGCTCTTTAGAATGTTCGATTGCTAAGATTCTTTTAGTTAGTACCTCGGTGAAGGTTGAGAATGAATAAGAAGTATCCAGCGAGTGAACCAAATTTTTGGAAAACGTGCCATGAAAACTTGTTGGAGCAGCACATGGGTATGTGGCTTATGTCAATTAAGGATTCATGAAAAGAATTATCCTATCCGAAAATCGGACATTGTTATTAGAAGAGTACGCCAAAGAATCCAAAGGCACTACTTGAATGCATGTCATAGGGGTACGTTATTGTGTTAATCAATCAAAAGAGTTAAATGTTTGTTTGATAGGGAAGAGTTGAGCATGGAATGAAAGAGTTTGGTGGGAACTAGTAAGGCTTGGTTTATTGAAATCACTATGATGAAGAAAGATGAAGTATGATGGCAGATGAGCTAAGCAAATAAAGGACTCTAGACGTTGACCACATGGACGGTTGAATGATGGTGGGGGTGAAAAGTGTTGAGTTATTATTTTAACTGTAGAATATTTCATAGGAAGTGTTAAAATTTGGAGGAATTAAGAATTTGTTGAATTGTTGAAGAAATTCGTAAAGACCAGGATAACAATCTAATCTGAAGGAAGAAAAGTTTAAGAGTAAGAGGAAAGACAAAAAGAAGATCAAGTTAAGTTGGATGATATTTTGGAATATGACGCACAATGGCGTGTACCGATTGTGGCTATCCAAGAAGAAAGCAATTTTTGGAAAAAGACATACAAGAGTAAGCTAAGTAATGATTTCGAAATAATGAAGATGTATCAAGGTTCGAGGTAGAGATTTAAGGTTTGTAAAAATGGAAAAGCGATGGAGTGAATACAATGTGTTTGACCTGTCATAATGACAAGATAATCATCAAGCTGCAAATAAAGGACGCGGTGGAATTGAGAAGTATCAGAATGAATGTTGGCAGCAGATGTAGGAAAATTATTTCCGGATTTATCTAGAATTGCGAAGTATGAAGGGAATTGACTAGTGAAACGTGAATTTGAGGTATTAGGGATGAGACAAATGTAGGCCTTAATCAATGAATGAAATTCAAATTGGATTTTTGTTGGAGACATGACTCTGAAAATGAAGTACTAAGCTGGAAGGAAGTTTGCGTGTTGTAGGTGGTTTAGTTCGGGCATGTCGTTGAAAATATTTGAGGAAACTTTGATCACCACTCGGATGTTGAGATGTAATTATTAATGTTATAATTAGAACAACATACTGATAAGAACACTACGGTTTGGCGTAGTTGTGCGACTAAAGAAAATCGAGGAAATGTGGGCTATGGAGAAATTGGAGAGTTCTTGGCGATAATGATTGTTTTATGCTCAAGGTGATGGATGTTTCGTATCAAGTGGATGTATATGAGGCTATGTGGCATAGTTTTGGGTGATTGTACTTCGTCGATAGGAAATTAAGGGAAACTCAGTGGACCTTGAGAAGATTGTTAGACCACTTGTACCTCGAGATAGCTTTAAGTCCAAGTTGAGGGGAGCATTATTACAGTTGGGTTAAGATGGTCTAAGCCATCATCATGGTCGTTGGCTACCTATTGACAAATTGAGGAACTGATCATCCTTAATCTCTTGTTGATAGTAGACAAAATCGTGTTGAATGGAACGGGCGAGTCTTACCGGCTATGATAGTGCGCAAAGTTGTTAAATACCCTATGAGGAGGGATAGACGACGCTTTCTTCGAGTAGGCCGGACGAAACAAGTTCTAGTATGAATGTTGAGTTGAAGTGTAAACCTAGTGTGGGTATTACTCTTACTTTAAGTTTTGAGGACGAAACTTCTTTTGGGAGGGTAGTAATGTAATACCCTTAATTTTTAAAATGTACTTTTTGTATTTTCGGGTGCTTGTGTGTTGAATTATGAGGCTTTTTAGCCAGTTTTATGGGTATTTTGGATGTGAAATGCCATAAATATTTTTGTGGGTCCCGTTTTAAATTATTTGGCGAAAAATAATTAAGTTACGTTACGAAGAATTTATTGCCGAACTGTTTTGTTAAAAATATCTCTGGTTGCTAAAAATTTTACCTGTCAATTGAGTTGCAATGAGAATAGATATTTTTATCAAAATTGTTGGGGTGTGTGTGAGAGTTTTTGAAATTGGTTGGTTTGGGATATTTATATATATATATATATATATATATATATATATATATATTTCATTAGTAGTATATATATATAAAAGGAAAGGAAAAAAAGGAAAGAAAAAACATTTTTCTCTGCCTGCGCACGTCACTCCATCTTCTTCCTCTCTTTCTTTGTTTTGTTTCAAAAACCCCAAACATAAAATATCACATATCACCTAGATCCAAGCTTTATCTCGCGACACGACTGAATAGAAAGTTGATCGTGATCACGTTGCGGTGCTTGGGAACTAATTTTCGCAGCTCTGTGCGAAGCGGGAATTTTACCGGAATTTTATCGCGGTGCCGTAATCGGCCGTTCGAGCTACCGTCGAAGTAAGGGCTCCTTCCAATTTTTAGCTTGCATATAGAACCATATATGTGTATTTGTGGGCTTTGTTTTGATGGAGGTTATGTGTGAATTTGGGGAAAAGGAATTTAATGGGATTTATGTGAGTTGTGGAAAAGAAATTTGGTGGTTTATGTTTAACAATTTTGAGTTTTAATTTGGAGTGTTATGATGGAAAATTTTGGAAAATAAATTTGGTGGGTTAAGGTGTATTGTTATGAGAAATGAAGTTAATGCATTTTGTGGGTAAATGGTGAAATTGAATTTAATGAGCTTGAGGTGTGGGTGATGGTGATTTTTACTTGGTATGGTTGATGTGTTTATGGGTAACTTCATGAATGTGGATATTTGCTTTATGTTTCAAGATGTGGAAATTTGAGTAAATGCAAATTATGTGTGTATTTTTATTTGGTATGAATTGATGAGATTGTGTATGTGGTGATTTGAATTCAATATGATTTGTGAATTCAATTTCATGTGATTTGAGGATTGTATGCATTAAGTATGCTCTATGTTAAATTTGAGAATCATTAGTGTTAAATGAGCATTAAAAATGGGGAATCTTTTAATAGCTGCATTTATTTAATGATTGTGGTGTCGAGAGTCAGAGTATGCTCATGCATTTCATAGTAGTGATAGTGGTGACCGGATGGGCCACGGGATGATTCCACGTGATTGAATGGTTCATCTTATCCTTACGGGGATTATCGCGTCGGTGATAGTGGTGACCGGATGGGCCACAGGATGATTCCACGTGATTGGATGGTTCATCTTATCCGTATGGGGGATGATTCCACGTGATTGGATGGTTCATCTTACCCTTACATGGATTATCGCGTCGTGCTAACTTGTGAGAGGTTGCACATTAGTAAATCGTGCTAGCCTGTGAGAGACTGCACCTTGGTAATTAGTACTAGTTTGTGAGAGGTTGTACAATTATGATTTACGCCCCTTCGAGGAGGGTTTTGTTGATATTCCGGAATCATGTGCATTGGCATATACGCATTGCATTAGGGTTCTTGGCACGCGAGTAATGTTTGACATGTTATGATGTTCGTATATGCGTACTTGATTGTGATGAGTGATTTGTATTGTGTTGGTGTTTGTGATTGATTGATTTGGTGTTGAAAGAGTTGGAATGAATTTGGAAGTGTTGGAATGTTTTTGAAAGGGTTAAAAACTGATTTTCTGCTGTTTTGACAGGTGTATTCGACTACACCTGTGTTGTAGTCGAATACAGATGATTAAATTAGCTATTGACTTGATTTTTTTGAAGTGTATTCGACTACACAAGGTGTTGTATTCGAATACAGTTGAATGGAATGCTGTATTCGAAAACAGACAGACTGTATTCGAATATAGTAGTGTTGTCAGTGCTGTTTTGCTGTTTTTCTGCTGTTTACGCAAGTGTATTCGAATACAACAGTGCTTTTTGGTCCAAAACTTCATTTTTCAACCTCGTTTATGCATGTTTAACATATGTAAACCCTTTCTAGATGCATGCTAAGTTGAAAGGTGATTCTGAGCATTTAAAATTGAATGCTATGTGGTATTTGTTAATTTCGGATTGGTGACCCTTTACAATTTGTGGAAATCTGGGTTTGCCCTCATATGACGTGGCGATGGGTTGGTTTGTGATCGAAAGCAGTGGGGCTTGATGCAGCTCGTGGATTCTCAATACCCAGTCACCCCTCAGATAGATTAATGATCAGCTTAGGGTTGTAATCAAGAATTTTATTTATTTTTCTCTTTTCTCTTTCAAAGCTGTTGTTGTAAAAAGGGAACTTGTGTATTCGAAACAAAGTATTTTAGTCGGTGTATATTTTACTTGGATACTTTGGATTTTTGTTCAAAACCATTTCCGCTGTTGTAATTAATGATAACCTTTGTCGTGGTGTTACGACTCAAATATTTTATCCAAGAGTATTTTCTTTATTTATGGATTTAACTTGGGATTTTGATCACTTTATTTTGAAAAAAAAAAATACATTCGCGCTTTTAAAAATCGGGGTGTTACATTTCATAAGGTTAAGATCCAGAGAAACACTTGCTCAAAAGAAATATTTTCTAAGTATTTTCTACTATGAGAGTCATTGTTACAATCAACTTGTTAGAAGCAAACCAATTTGTTCCAAACTCTTGTAACCCAGCCCGATAGTGGCTTTCATGTTCCTCAAGCAATCTATAGGTTTCAGATTGTGTTGAGAATATTTGGCTTGTAAAGTCAAGATGTTTGTGTTTCTCAAAATATTTGTACGTATCAGGTTGTTTTTAGAAGACTAACTTATAGGGTCAAGTGCTGTGTATTTCAAATTTTGAATTACTGGATTAAATCCTTTTAAGTGAAGGAACTAGAGTAGCTACCAAGTTGTTGGTGAACCATGAGAAATTCTTGTGTCACTTTAATTCTCCAATTCTCGTTTTACTTCTGCCTCTAATCACTTAACCCAATTGCTACTACTTTTATTCCAACTAACTCACCAAACTCGAACCATTTTTAATTAAATTAACAAAAAGAATCCAACTTAGTGAAACACAATTCAACCTCTCTTCTCGTTTTTGCACCTTCAATTGGCATCAAGAGCCTGATTTCAAAAATTAGCACTTTACATAGTTTGAACAAAGATTGTTTCAACCTTTCTAAGTATTTTCTACTACAAGAGTCATTGTTACAATCAACTTGTTAGAAGCAAACCAATTTGTTCCAAACTCTTGTAACCCAACCCGATAGTGGCTTTCATGTTCCTCAAGCAATCTATAGGTTTCAGATTATATTGAGAATATTTGGTTTGTAAAGTCAAGATGTTTGTGTTTCTCAAAAAATTTGTACGTATCAAGTTATTTTTAGAAGACTGACTTATAGGGTCAGGTGCTGTGTAATTCATGTTTTGAATTACTTGATTAAATTCTTCTAAGTGAAGGAACTAGAGTAGCTACCAAGTTGTTGGTGAACCATGAGAAATTCTTGTGTCACTTTAATTTGCAATTCTCGTTTTACTTCTGCCTCTAATCACTTAACCCAATTGCTACTACTTTTATTCCAACTAACTCACCAAACCCGAACCATTTTTAATTAAATTAACAAAAAGAATCCAACTTAGTGAAATACAATTCAACCTCTCTTCTCGTTTTTGCACCTTCAATTGGCATCAAGAGCCCGATTTCAAAAATTAGCAGTTTACATAGTTTGAACAAAGATTGTTTCAACCTTTCTAAGTATTTTCTACTACGAGAGTCATTGTTACAATCAACTTGTTAGAAGCAAACCAATTTGTTCCAAACTCTTGTAACCCAGCCCGATAGTGGCTTTCATGTTCCTCAAGCAATCTATAGGTTTCAGATTATATTGAGAATATTTGGTTTGTAAAGTCAAGATGTTTGTGTTTCTCAAAAAATTTGTACGTATCAAGTTGTTTTTAGAAGACTGACTTATAGGGTCAGGTGTTGTGTAATTCAAGTTTTGAATTACTTGATTAAATTCTTCTAAGTGAAGGAACTAGAGTAGCTACCAAGTTGTTGGTGAACCATGAGAAATTCTTGTGTCACTTTAATTCTGCAATTCTCGTTTTACTTCTGCCTCTAATCACTTAACCAATTGCTACTACTTTTATTCCAACTAACTCACCAAACCCGAACCATTTTTAATTAAATTAACAAAAAGAATCCAACTTAGTGAAACACAATTCAACCTCTCTTCTCGTTTTTGCACCTTCAATTGGCATCAAGAGCCCGATTTCAAAAATTAGCACTTTACATTGTTTGAACAAAGATCCAAGGATTCAACAATGTCTAGATTTGGTGAAGATGTTGTTGAATGGTGATTAAGCCATCTTTGTTTTATGGTGAACGATTTGAGTATTGGAAGGACAGGCTGAGGAGTTTCTTTATCTTACAAGATCCTGAACTTTGGGATTTAGTGAAAGATGGCTACATTGCTCCAACAAATTCTGATGGTACTGAAATTTTTAGGAAAAAGATGGATGATGAACAGAAGAAGAAGTACAAGATGCATCACAAGTCCAGAATTGACAAAAAGTATCGATGACAATTTGGTTCTGCCTTATGAAGGAAGCAAACAAGTTCAAGAGCAAAGGTCAACCTCATAGTTAGAAAGTATGAGTTGTTCAAGATGGAAGAAGATGAAGACATTGAAACAATGTTTTCCAGATTCCAGACTCTGGTCTCAGGATTAAAGGTACTTGAGAAGAGTTTTATTACTGCTGATCATGTGAAAAAAATTCTTAGAAGTCTACCAAGCAAGTGGAGACCTAAGATTACAGCTCTTTGAGATCACATGAAATTGAGTTTGAAGAGGATGAGCCCAAGAAGAAGCAGCCAACTTTGGTCTTGAAATCCAAGCAGAAGATGGTTCTGAAGGCAATAGCAGATTCAGAGGATAATGATTCAGATGATCAGAATTTGAACTTAGATGATGAGGAGCTAGCTTTCATATCAACAAAAATTCAGAAGATTTGGCCCAACATAAATAAGTAATTTCCGCAAAGTAGTCCAACATAGGAAGGGATGAAAAATCTGACAAGAAAAACATCATATGTTATGGATGCAATGAACTTGAAAATGTCAAGTCTGAATGTCCAAATCTGAAAAGGGAAAAAAAAAGGGAAACATCAGAGGAATTATTCGAAACCCAAGAAGAAGGTTATGTTGGCTACATGAGATGATTTTGATGAATCCTCTGATGATGAACTGCAAACAGATTTGACTCTGATGACTCATACCAACTCTGCCTTTGGATCCAACACAAACATTGATGCTGACTCTGGAAGTGAATCAGTTGATGAAGAAATTGAGACATTTTGTAACTTAACCCGATCTGATTTAATGAATGTCATAAATGATTTTCTAACCAAAAATCACAAGTTGTCTCTAAAACTGATAGCACTTAAGAAAGTAAATGCAAACATAACTAAAGAAATCAATGCCTTATAAACTGAAAGTGTTAAGGTTAAATATGAAAATAAAACCTTGAAAGATACTCTTGTTTCAAAACCTTTAGAAAATGTCACGTGTAATTTTGATAAATATGAAGAAGCATTCCAAGATTTTTTAGCTAACAGTATAGAAATATTTTTTAGCTTCTATCATTGATGGAGTTAGTAGAAATGGGAAAAATAGGTATAGGATTTGAAGAAACAGTAACTAAACCTAAATTTATTCCCTTTGATATTTTGTGTAGTATTTGCTCTAAGAAAGGTCACTCTAAATTATTTTGTCCCATGTTAAATACAAGAAAAGACAAGAAACGTTTCAAGACTAACAAACCAAGACCCAACCAAATTTGGGTACATAAGAACACAATTATCTATGTTGCAGATGTCCTCAACAGCCAAGTTAAAACACCAATCATGGTACCTGGACAGTGGATGTTCACGACATAGGATGGGAGAAAAGTCTAAGTTCCAAGACCTAATATTGATCTAAGGAGGCACAGTAACTTTTGGAGGAAAGCAGAAAGACCAGATCATTGGACAAGGAACAATTGGTAATGGCATCTCTCCTTCTATTAAAGATGATTTATTTGTTAAAGGTCTTAAACATAATTTATTAAGTATTAGTCAGTTAAGTGATAATGATTATGATATTATATTTAATAAAAAAATATCAACAAAAAAAAAACATGCAAGACAATTAGTCAAAAGGATGAATATGTATTATTTACAGGTCATATAAAATAAATCTGTTTAGTTTAAAGAAACAAGATGTTAGATGTCCAATGTCATAAACTAAGAGAAATTAATTTGGCACAAAAAGTTAAGTCATGCAAACCTTAAATTAATCTCAATATTGAAATTATTTCATTTTTTGAGATTCCCTATATTGATAATTATTACTAAGAAAATTGAAAATAGAAAATTGAAAATTAAATTTTCATAATTTGATTTATTGTTTTTATTGTTCATTAGTATATGATTTGAATTTGTCTTAACATGTAATTAATGTGTCATTACTTGACTAAAATTAATAAAATGAGGCTTATAATAGTGCAATATATACTTTTTATTGAAATTATTGTTGAAATATTTTTTTTCTTCATTTGTTTAGATGTAGTTTTAATAGAAAAAGATTATAAATAAATTATAGATTGTAGATGTAGTTTTTGTGTGTCATATTCATATTCATATTCTAATGTGCTAACTTGTGTCTATTTTTTTAGTGTAATAAAAAGATAACTCTGGATGCGGAAATAAAATAAGTGGTCCTCTAACATTTATATTTTAGATATATTGTAATTCTGTACAATGATAAAATTATACATATAACGCATAAGATTCAAAAAACATATTATATATGAGCAATCATCTTTGTGTGAACTGTCTACAGATCTGTGCATAAAATTGGTTTCTTTAAAATATATATTTAACTTTAAAAATTATGTTATGGACCATTATAATCATTGAGAAGACTCCTTAAGTATTTCCTACATATATTTTGTGCATAAAATATAAATTATAAATTATTTTCAACAAAATATTTATATTAAAGAGGAGAAGTTGTATAACTAAAAATTCTTGTACAAAATTTAAAAATAAATAGATGAAAATAAAAACAACAAATAACAAATGAAATAAAAAAATTCAAGTGTTTTTCACTATTCTTTTTGAGTTTTATATTGGATGTGTTTGTTTGAACTTAAATAAAAATGGTTTAAAAAATTTAGAAATTATTTTTTAAAAACTTATTTAAAAATAAATTTTCGATTTCCGTTTATTTATTATCATAAATCCGTTTGTTTACTATCATAAAAATGAATTTTTTTAAATAATTTTTAATCTGTTTGTATACAATTTTATAAAAGTGATTTTTTAAACAACAAAATTATCATAAAGGATATGACTTTTCTAAATACATTAATCTCTCTTTTCTAAAATTACCATAAACATGCTATCCATAGTCATTAAGACAATAGTATTTGTAGAATCTTTGCTATGCTAGGTGTCAATATGTAAAACATTCGTCGTAAAATTTACTATAACAGAATAGTTAAAATATTTTACATTGGACACTTCAAAATTTATTAGTTTAATCCATTTCTTACTCATTTCAAAATTGATTAATATACTTAAGTACTCATCAAAAAAACAATAAATAAACACACAAAAGCAAAAATAAATTCGTATAGCATATGAATAATGGAAAGATAAAATAATTCAAATAAAATGTATATAAACAACAACAAAACGACGTGAAGAAATCAAGAAGAAAAAAAAACCTAGATCAAAGTCGCCAAGAAGGACAAAAACGGCCACATGTGGGTGCATGACGGAGAATACGTGAATTGATGAAAAAATTAATGGAGAAAACCCTATTAAAAATTAATGGAGGACAATTTCGGATTTTCCAAAAAATATATGAGTAATTACATCATTTTCTTCTATTAGTGACTTAAGTCTAGTGTTTTTAAATTTTGTGGCATATATATCTCTCGTCTATCACATGAGGCAAATGTGAAAAACTACTTTTTTTAGCTTTTTATCTTTTGCTAAAAATTAATTTTTTAATAAAATAATTTTTCAAAAATCTGAAATAGACACACCATTATTTTGCCTCCTTCAAATTCGTGAAAATAAATAAATAAAATTTATAAAAATGTTGTTGTGAATCAACCATGAAGAGAAAGAAAATTAAACAAATAAATTCATCTCCTAAAATGGTGTTCAGTACATATTAAGTGACAAAACTAAGTTCAAATTATAAATATGAAGAGTGTGATTATGAGATTATACTTAGAAAATTTGGAACAAAGGCTAAAAGTTATGGGATCAAAGTTTTAACACGATCTGAAATTCTAGCAGCACAACGATTTGACTGGTTTAGAAGTAAGAATGATTTATAGATATTTAAGTTGGTATAAAATGGAGAAAGAGATTCAAAGTTTAGTTGGACATAGTTTGGATAAGGTTTCTCACGAGTATGAGTGAAAATGCATGGTTAGTTGAGATTGCTATTTATATTAATTTACCCGTACTAATTTTGCCGAGCGAAACTCCCTATGCAAAGCGAATTTCTATAAGTGCCACGCGTGTGTAAAACTGTGAGTTCCCCATCATACGGTTGACATGTGGTACTTGTCGAACAAGAAAAAGTATACACGTGACGACTAAACAGCTACAAAATTTGCACAAAATGGTGTACACATGTGGTCCCATCAACACACCTTGAAGGAAAAAGAAACAGATAGTAATGTGTTCGAAAATTAATGGATTTCATAAATCGTTGTTGTGGAAATAATTGTTAAAACTAAATTGATTTTGAAGAATAATGACCTTTAATTTTTTTGATGGTAACATAAATTATTTTGTGGAAAAATTTATTGTGCTATTAAATATATTTAAGTGTGCAGACCCTTGTCAAAAAATTTAAAGTCTTTATGTCGTATGGTCCGATAAATAGATAAGCTAACACAAAGAAATTAAGGCAATACTATGAAATATATGTTAAGATATAACTAACTCAGACAAACGCGCTCTCAACGCACCTCTGATGAATCTGCTGATATAAGTTCACTCTGATGATTTTGCGTTTGATAACCTTAGTATCCAATTTGACCATCTGATAAAGTCATCTATATGCTAAAGTCAACACTCTGATAAAGTCAATATTTGAACATCATTTTATCTTATGACTAAAGAAGCACATAACATCCTTTAATAGTGCACTCCTCTAGTCATCCTGCCATTTCTATCAAGATGCCCTGAATCAATTATGAAGAGGAATTTGGACAAGTTTTTAATACTGATTCAAGATCTCTGAATATTTCATATGAGTTATTACATGTTGATTTCATGCAATCAAAGCAACGATCAGAAATTATAATGGACTAAAAGGCTCTTTATAAAAGGATTTGTGATCATCACTAAGAAAGACATAAATATAGACAACACAAAATAAAAAACAAGAGAAGAATTCCTGTTTTCACAGATACAAACTCTTAAAAAAACTCTTGTATTAGCTCTAAGTGCGGAGAGACCTGAAATATATTCTAAGAGAAATTTGTGTAAATACTTATGTGTGAGAGTTTGTAAAAAGTCCAATCTAAACGTTGTTGTAACTTGGCCGAATAATGGTTGTCGCCCTCAGTAGCTTGACCATACTAAGCTAGATGGTTTAGAAGACTTGAACACAATCAGTTTGACTAGAAGGTTCAGTGAACGTGTGATTATATTGGTGAATATTTGATCAAATCCTTATGTGTGAAGGGGTTGAGCGTAGCTACTGTGTTGGTGGTGAACCACAATCAATTGACCTGTGTTTCTCCCTTTATCTCTTTACTTATTTCCTGCTTTCAACATCACTAGTTTTTAATTTGTTTTTAATTAAGTTTTTGAAACAAAACAAAATTCAAACCCCTTTTTCTTGTGTTTTCTCTCTACAATTGGCATCAAAGCATGTTCTCAAGGTTGAACACTTAACTATGTTTGAGTAAAGATGTTTTTATTATGACTAACTCTGGTGATGAAGCTATAGGTGGAAATGTTAATAGGCCTCCCTTGTTTGATGGGGAGAGATTTGAATACTAAAGAGACCGACTGAGAACTTTCTACATCTCACATGATCCTGAACTTTGGGACATAGTCGAAGATGGCTATGAAGCTCCTAAAGATGTTGTTGGTGTTGAAATATCTAGAAAGGATCTCAACGCTGATCAAAAGAAACAAGACAAGATGCATCATAAAGCCAATACTTTTTATGATGAATGTTACCACCTTCAAAGAGTTCGAAAAATGTAGCAATAAGGAAAAACAAAGAGCATCTTTGATGCCCTAGTTCTCAACTATGAAAGAAATCAACAAGTGCATGAAGCTAAGGTAAATCTACTTGTCAGGAAGTACGAACTCTTCCAGATCGAAGAATATGAAGACATTGAGAAACTATTTTCTAGATTCCAAACACTAGTCTCCAAACTGAATGTTCTCGAAAAGAGTTACACTACATTTGATCACGTCAAGAAGATCCTCATAATTCTACCTAGCAAATGGAGACCAAAAGTAACTGCAATTCAAGAGGATAAAGATCTCAACAAATTGCCTTTAAAAGAGCTGATGAGTTCACTCAAATCCCATGAGATTGAACTAGTCGAATATGAACCAAAAAGGAAATCAAAGTCATTGGCTCTCAAATCCAAAGGAAACAAAGGAAACTCCAAGGCTCTACAAGCTAATGAGGACTCAAAGGAAAGTGAATCACAAGATCAGAGTGAAGACTCAAATGATGAAGAGTAATCATTCATTTCAAAGAATATCCAACGCATGTGGAATAACAAGAAAAAGTCATTTACCAAAAAGGAATTTCAACAATCCACAAATAGCATAAAAAGTAAAGAAAAATCATAAAAGAGGAAAATCATCTGCTATAAATACAAAGAACTAGAACATTTCAAATCATAGTGTCCTAAGCTTGAGAAGGGAAACTCTCAAAGAAAAGACTTCAATATAAAAAAGAAGAGTTTAATGGCTACTTGGAATAACTATGATGAATCCTCTAATGAAGATGAAGAACATGCAAACATGGCTCCCAAATAGTATAATGTTTATAAACAATGAAATGATATTTTTCTTATGAAAATATTTTGTTCTAAAATACAAAAGTTGATAAATATTTATTTGATTCATAAAAATTATCATTAATTTATTGATTTAGAAAACAAATATATCAAAGCTCTTCAATTTATGAATGCAGCATAAAAATTTTTTGATACTATTTTTTTTTTAATTCTTGTAATTTAATCAATGGAGAGTCTTAACCACATGGATGAAGGTAGTAATTGATTATAAGAGTATCAATACTTTAAAATAAATAACACAATCATATATGTTGCCCTAAAAATTTAATGAAGTTGATATAAAATGTCAGCAAATAAATGAAACCGTGTTTAAAAGTAGAGCAATTTCTATCAAAAAAACAAAAAAAACAATGGTCAATTCCCATGTACAAGACAAGTGTGGCATAGGCTCTGATGAAGAGAAGCATGGTCCATTCCTTAATGGAAATACAAACTTGTGATTTCAACAATTAATTACTATATGAACAACATCCCACATGACCTCCATAAATTTTCTCTTCTTTTGATTCCACCTACCTTTCTCATAGCCCAAAACTTATTAAAGTCTTCCCATGCATTCTCGACACTTGCCAACTCTTAAATTAACTTCACAGCTTCGCTTGCTATCTTTTATTACTCTCAACTGTCCACTATACTACTTCACTATTATATAACACACCCCTTTTGCATGCAATCTAACACACATCAGGTTTTTCATTCTGAAAAACTGAGACAAATAGTTGAAAAGGTAAGTAAGATGGCAAAGTGGTGTACAATGTTTGTGGTTGTTGTAGTTCTTGTAGTGCATGCAAGTGCAGCACGTATGGTTCCTAATGGCGAGGAGGAACAAACAATGGGTGTGATGCATGCAAGTGCTAAAAAGGGTGTTGATGATAAGAAGAATTTTGTGGTTGGTGGGGTGGGTGGATTTGCTGGTGGGTTTGCTGGGATTGGTGGGATTGGTGGTGGAATTGGAAAGGTTGGTGGTATAGGTGGTGGAATTGGTGGTGGTATTGGGAAGGTTGGTGGGATAGGAGGGGTAGGTGCTGGAGCTGGAATTGGTGGATTCCATGGTATTGGTGGATACCATGGTATTGGTGGTGGCATTGGGAAGGTTGGTGGGATTGCTGGTGGAGCTGGAATTGGTGGGGATATTGGGAAGTTTGGTGGCATTGGTGGTGGAGCTGGAATTCTTGGTCATCATGGTGGAGTTGGAGGGTTAGGTGGTGTTGGTGGTTTAGGTGGTGGTGTTGGTGGTTTAGGTGGTGGTGTTGGAGGCTTGGGTGGGGCTGGAGGAGTGGGAGGATTAGGTGGCGCTGGTGGTGCCGGTGCCGGTGGCGTTGGTGGTGGTGCCGGCGGATTGGGTGGTGGTTCTGGAGGCTTGGGTGGTGGAAGTGGTGTGGGAGGCTTAGGTGGTGCCGGCGGAGTGGGAGGCTCTGGTGGGACTGGTGGAGGAGGAGGCTCTGGTGGGACTGGGGGAGGAGGAGGCTTAGGTGGTGGTAGTGGTGGTGGTGTTGGTAGTATGGCTTGTGGGTTTCACCCTTGTCCTTAATTTGGATTCATTTTGATGTTTTGCATGCATGTATGTTGTTGGTGTTGATTTATTTTGCTGCCAATTCTTTAGGGTTACGTAGTCTTAGGTTTAGAACTTTCTTTAGTAGTAATTTATTATTAATGTTATTGAGTTTCTAAGCTTCATATGTTGTTGTCTTGTCAGATCTATTTAGATTTTAAGGTTTTATTGTCAATCATGCATCGAAGATCAATTACTATTGTTGTTTCTAGTTTTATAATTTTGTAGCTATCTTCAAGTTTATATATTGGGGGTATTTAATTGGCAGCCTTTATTAGTAGTACATTCCTTCGAATGGTGGGTGTCTATATTAATGCATATTCGCACTACATTTTGTTAAATATACTTCCACTATTCTAAAATAAGAGTATACCTATATTTTTTTAACTTATAAAAAAAAATTAAAAATGAACAAACAAATGTAGTTTTTAAAATTATTCAAATTAATTATTGGTTATTAACTTTTGTTGTAAATGTTTAATAAAATTTAATAACTTAAAAATAATGCATATCGTATGAATTTAAGGGTTTGAATTAAAAAAATAATTATTAATATTTCACTGAAAAAATAAAATGATATTTACTTTGGAACAATTGCTAAAATGATATTTTAAAACGGAGAGAGTAATTATCTAATTATTGTACTTTTTCAATTTGTTTAGTACTAAAGTAGATGATAAACTCAATCAAATTCAAATTAATTTTTATGTACCGATAATGTAAATATATATGAGTCAAACTATTTTTAAATTTCTTTGGACCAATAATTGAAGTTGAAGACAATTCTTGTTTGGTTTTTCATTTATCCACCACTCAAAAAATACGTTCCAAATATATATATATGAGTCAAGCTTGTTTTAGATAAATCCTAAACAGGTTCAATCAGTCTAAAGTACTTTGAAATTAAGGTTCAATCAACTTGAAAGTAATTTGAATCAAACTACATATTATGTTAATTAGTGATTAAGTTTTAAGAAGGAGATATGAGTTCAAATCCGAAAAACTAACATAATCACTTATTATTGACATTTTCCTATAAAAGAATGTTTCAATATATTATATATATTCTCTAATTTTAAGTACCATTTGGAAAAAAATTTATCCTTAAATATAGACATCATTTCCATTTCCATATTATTATTATTTTCAAACATATCCCTTATTAATACTACTAATTTGTCTTGAAATATGAAACGTTAAATTTAATATATTCAAATACAAAATGTTATTTTAAGAACATTAACACATCCAATGAATACCTTAACTAGTCTATCAACATTTTCAATAAGCGTACGTGAAAAAACAATGGGTGCTTATATTAAAGGATAGAGGTAGTATATGATATAATACATTGATAGTTGTATTAACTCAAATATAATTTGATTAATAAACTGTAATTTAAATAAATATAATTAGTTTATGATGAAAACTCCAATTTATTAATAATATTTGGTTATTAACTCCAATTTATCGTCATTTATCTTTTACCAAATATTAGTTTTGGTACTTTATCTTTTTTTGATTATTTTTTATCCTTTGTTTTTTATAAGTGATGAATTTTAATCTTTTTCACAACCTGAGCAAAAGCAATATAACGATATCTAGTCATTGGGATTCCTTCTATGCATCCATTATAATATCCTTTTAAAAAATATTCATTTAACTCAATAATATTGCACTTGAAAAAACTCTTTTTGTGTGTTTTGAAACATATGTAACCTCATTAAATGAAAGACATTTATCAGAGTTATCTGTACATCTATTTCCTCTATATTAAGATTACGCATTTAACTTTATAAATAATTCAAAATTAGATCTGAGTGGTTCATGACAATAATCATAAAACTCTTTGAAAGAGTTATGGTGAAAATAACTAAATTTTATCACTTATAGAAGATAAAAGACAAAAATGAATAAAAAATATAAAAGACCAAAATGAATATTTAGTAAAAGATAAATGATAAAAAAATATTTAAGTCTTTATTTTATTAGAAAAATTCGTACCATTTTTATAGAAAAAGGCTCTTTTTTTTTTTTGTACTTAGATGTTATTATTACACAATAAACACATACACATCATGGAAAACAATAACGCCCAAAAAATGAATGGCGGGGGGCGGTGGGGTGGGGGTGTCACGTAATAAAAATAGGAGTTTCATATAATTGCAATCTTGAACTATTTATGAAAACATGGTGTTCTTTCAAAAAATACTAATTGTAATTTTGATCTTTCGATTTTTATGAAATTACTTATATGTTGTTATTATTACACCATAAACACAAACACAAGATGGAAAACAATAACGCCCAAAAAATTAATGTGGAGGGTGGGTGGTCAAAAGTAGCAATAACAATCACAAATAATTGAGGGTTTGAATTGTGATCCCTTTTTAATATGTTAATTCTTGTTTTTATTTTAAATTAAATCAAGATCAATCTTGGTTACACATAAAAATCGAGAACGTTCTTGGTTAGTTAAAAACAAATTAAACAGATTATTTCTTCGTGATCAGTTATAGTATCTTGGTTCACGCAAGGTGGGCTACGTCCAGTCCTCACAATTTGTGAGTTTTTCCACTAATGTGCTTCACATAAGAACTTTCTTGTTTTAACACAATCTTTCTTGATCAGTTACAACATTTACCTTTCAACCTTGAAAAGGTTTTTACAGTTATCTTTCAGTCCAAAAAGGATTCTTACAAGGCACCTTTTAATCACTAAAATGATATTTACAATATACTTTAACTATCTAAAGAGATAGACTTGAGTTTCAAATGATGTTATGATAAAATGTTGTAGCATCAAAATCTACTCAACACTTGTTTGAGATTAATTTTCAGCAATAAATCAATAAAGGGATCCTTGAATATAGTAAGAGAGAACAGGAGTTTTTGCTTGATTGAAGAGTTTTGTTTTCTCGAGTATGATTGTTTTAGTAATGAAATGATTGCATTGAAAACTCTTGCAGTTGTCTTCACCTTGATGTACCTTTTGTAGGCATGGAGAAGGTTAACATGTTTGTTGTTTGATATTTCTAGCTTTTTTATGTTTGGTTAAGTTATTTGTGTGCTTTCTAACTTTTCTCTTTTTCATTATTTGGAGAATTAGCGTGGTGCTAGATTTAGAAGATGGAGCAAGGAGATGGTTGCAGTCAAGAAGGACAACAAGGAGTAATGGAGCAACATCACTGTAAGTTTATTATGCTTAATTATGTACATTGATGCTTAATATGTATGCTTGTAAGTGTTATATGTTAAATTTTCAATTGTTTTATGCTTAGTATGTATGCTTCATGTTAATTGTTTAATATGCATGCTTGCAACTATTTTATGTTTAATGGGTATGTTTCCTTTATGTTTAATTTGTATGTATGCTTCATGTTTAATTAGTTTCTAGACTTGCAACTATTTTATGCTTAATTAGTATACATTCCTTTATCCTTAATTTTTATGTATGCATGTTTCATGCTTAATATGTATGCTTGCAACTATTTTATGCTTAATTAGTATGTATCTATTATGCTTAATTTGTATGTGTACTTCTTGCTTAAATAGTAATTATGTTTGATTTTAGTTTTTATGTAATATGTCAAGCACTCTATTACTAGTTATTAATTAAACATTTTAACTATCTATAAAACTTTAAGCAGATTAACTATAAAAAAAAATTTATAAGTAATTAAAAACTACACTTTAACTATTAAAAAAAATTAAACAATTAAACTCTTAAAATCTTTCAGTAGTGGATTCTCAACCAACACAACCAGCTGCTGCTGCAGATGGGCTTCCTCCTCTTCCTATGGGTAGTAAAAAAAGAAAACCTAATGCTAGTGGTCCTAGGAGAAGCTCTAAGGTTTGGTTGGACTATAACATTCTACCCGATGAGCATATCTCTACCGCTACTTGTAAACATTGTCAGCAAAGATACCTTTGTCATTCTAAAACACATGGAACCTCCAACATGAAAGCTCACCTTGAAAAATGCAAAAGTAATACAACTCACATTCTTAATTACCTCAAACAAACCTTTCTTTTGGTAAGGGTGGTAGTTTGGTTCCATACAGCCAAAGGTTTAATGCACAAGCATGTAGGAATGTCATTGCCGTTTTTGTTGTCCTTGATGAACATTCCTTTAGAGTGGTTGAAGGTGAGGGTTTTAAACAATTATGTAGACAGTTGCAACCACAAATGACCATCCCTTCAAGGAGGACTATTTCTAGGGATTGTTTTCAGCTATATCTTTCTGAAAAATTGAAGCTTAAGGCCTATTTCAAATCTGATTGTAGTAGGGTAGCTGTTACTACGGACTGCTGGACATCCGTTCAAAATCTCGGTTATATGACCCTTACTGCTCATTTTATTGATAAACAATGGAACTATCAGAAACGCATTATAAGCTTGAGTTTAGTGCCAAATCACAAAGGGGCCACTATTGGTAAGAAAATTGAAGAGGTGTTGATGGAATGAGGTCTTAAAAATGTGTCTACAATTACCGTTGACAACGCATCAACCAATGATGTGGTTGTATCTTATTAGAATAAGAGACTTAAGAAAAAGAATAGACTAACGGGTGAAGGAGATTATTTTCATATGAATTGTTGTGCCCATATTTTAAATCTAGTAGTCCATGATGGGTTAACAAAACAAGATTTATCTCTTTGTAGCATTCACAATTCAGTTAAGTTTGTCCAGTCTACTTTAGAATAAGCTTTGAATTTTAAGGAATGCATTGAAATTTGTAATATAACATGTAAAATACTTCTTAGTCTTGATGTTTCCACGAGGTGGAATTCAACGTACATCATGTTAGAGTGTGAGGATTCTGGGTATTTGAGTTGGTTTGGAATTGCTGGCCCTCCTACTTCTGATGATTGGGAAATAGTTCAAGCATTTATGGGTTTTTTAAAGATTTTATTTAAAGCGACGAAGTGTCCTTGCACACATCTTTTCATAACTTGGCATCAATTCAATGTGAACTTAACAAAACATCAATGAACTTGAATACTATTGTGGCTATAATGGGTTCATATATAAATGGGAAATATGACAAATATTGGAGTAACATTGAAAAAATCAACCATTTTCTTTATTTTTGAGTGATATGTGACCCTCGTTATAAATTGAGGTATATTGTGTGGACCTTTAATGACATGTATGGTGAGGATGTTGGTAAGGTGAAGGCTGAAAATGTTAAGGATAGTTTAATGAAGTAGTACAATTGTACAAATTCACCCATGATCATAGTGTTGTATCTGTTGCTGTCCGATTTGGAAATATTTCCCCTATTGAACAATCTACCCCCCCTAAAAATCCATCATTTTTTGCACAAGTAGATGCCTTTAAACCACACTTGAAAAAAATTCTATTGATAAGCATAACGAACTTGAGAGGTACTTAAGTGACGCTTATTCAGTGGATGGTGACATTTTGATTTGGTGGAAGCTAAATTGTGCTCGTTATCCTATTTTGGCAGCAATGGTGAGAGAAATTTTGGCCACACTAGTGTCAACTATGAAGTAACAATGTCAATTATAAGGAAGGGGGGTTTGAATTATAATTGCCCCTTTTAAAAAATTTATGTTTAAAACTAAAAGTTTTACTCAAGATTGATCTTGGTTATAACGAACAACGATCTTGGTTAGTGGAAAAACAACTATATCAATTTTATCAATGTAAAAGCTGATTGTAAAGCATGTAATAAATAGATATAGAGATAGAGAGATTACACAAGCATATATCCTGGTTCACCCAAACACGGGTTACGTCCAGTCCTCACAAATGTGAGATTTTCCACTAAGTGCTCAAGGCAAGATCGTTCTTGGTTGTCACACAACTTTTCATAGATCAATCTTGATCTTTATACAATTTCCACCTTTCTACTTTAGAAAGGATTTCCACATATTTACCTTACACTATTTCAGAAAGGATTTTGCGAACTACCTTTTACAACATAAAATGATTTTTACACACTTCTCAAGCTATGCTAACACACTAGCCTTGAGTTACAAAGTAATGATTATAAGGATGTTAGAATCTGAGTATTGCTCAACTCTTGTCTGAGAAATAGATTCTATAAGTTAAAACTCAATTGTTATTGATTCAAACACAACACAAAGAATGGAATTGCAAGCTGAAGAATGATTGATGCTTTGCTTGGTACTTTGAGTTGTGTTTTGTTCTTCATCTTGAAGCTGTATTTATAGGCTTAAAGAGAGTTTAGGACAGCTCATATATCCGTTGAAATGAGGCCAGCTGTCATGAGAAAATAGGTGGAATGAAACAGACTAAAAACAAGAGAGATCAAGCTGAATCCAAGAACGTTCTTGACATCCAAGATCGTTCCTCATGTTAGTTGGAGATGATCTGACTTGCACACTGACTTGGAGATGATTTGCTTGCTTTAAGTCAGTGTGCAGGTCTTGATTTGAAAGTACAACTGTAGTGTACTTTACAGCCTGTACCTATGTACTTGCATTTGCCTCAAATGAAGAATGATCTTGCTTTTAAATTTCTTTATGAAGTATGTCTTTGATTCTTCGAATTCTGGAATCATTCTGATTTAGATTTATCCTTGCTTATTCTTGATGAAAATATAAGATGAATAAAGCTTTTAGGATGCAACCTTTCACAAGGAAACTGATCATTCTTGATTATGACGGAAATGAAGATCGTTCTTCGTTTTCCAGACATATGTCAAGATCGATCTTCGTTTTGCTATTTTTTGCTTTCTTGATTTTAATGAGATCTGCTTTGAATTGCTTGGTACCTATCTTGTTTTAACATACTCAAATACACATGTTAAATACCAAAACACTTAGAATCATAATTATAATTCTTAATTAACCTTTTGTTTAATTATTATCAAAACATTTAATTTGGGATTTTATCTTAACAATCTCCCCCTTTTTGATGATGATAAAACATGTTGATTTGGATTTTTAATTTTGATTCTAATAATAATTCAGAGAGTTTTTTAATAAAAGACTCCCGCTCAATATGTGCTAAGTATTTGAACCAAATAATGATTTTTCATTAATGTCACAAAAAGATCTTTAAATCATTATAGGGGGGTTCAAAACAAAAAAAAAAGTACAAGTAGACATAAAAAGGAAAGCTACAGATCATATTTAAAATCTAAGATACTTCTCCCCCTTTGTCATAGCAAAAAGGCATAGGAGAGTATAGCTTAAAAATAGAAAATTAAAAAGACAGGGAGGATGAAGACCCTTCGGATGATGGAGATAATGAAGGCTGAGGAATTTCTAGAAAAGTAGGAGCAGGATTTGGCATAGGTGGTTCGACTCCAAGCTTTGGGGCAAGCTGATTTGCTATCCAATCCCTCAAAATGACTTGCTCTTTGTCTTGATGAGCTTGTCTTGTAATGATTGATTGTAGAGCAGCAAAAAATCTGGGAATGTCCCTACAAGCTTTTGAGGATTCCTTTTCCAGCTTGGTCCATTTTGAGGGACGATGTTGTTCATCAATGGCAGTGCTTTGGGAGGGAGTAGTAGATGTGAAAAAAATAGATAAGGTAGCAAAAGTAGTACTGATGTTAGGGACAGAGTGGGAAGCGGAATAATTGGGAATAGATGGGCCAGCAGAATCCAAATCAGGAAAAGCCAAATATTGACTTATTCCAAAGAGTGATGAAGTAGTAGTCTTTTGGGGTGAGACAAAAATGGGAGACATTATGGAAGTATGTTGAAAAGGAAGTGTAGGACATAAACTACCTTGAGAATTGGGATGAATGATAGGTGGATTTGGAGAAGCTGCAGGATTCACATTTTGGGAAACATCAGGAAGCGCAGAACGTTCTTCAAGATTTGGTGGGGGTGAAGAACGTTCTTGAGGTTCAGTTGATTGTTGTTCAGTTGATTGTTGTTCAGCAAGAGTTCTGGCATACCGTTTTCTTTTGTTTG
This sequence comes from Cicer yamashitae, assembly GCA_037974755.1. NCBI lineage: Eukaryota > Viridiplantae > Streptophyta > Magnoliopsida > Fabales > Fabaceae > Cicer > Cicer yamashitae. The sequence continues at coordinate 35,963,199 of JBBPBQ010020324.1, read as the reverse complement.
TGGATGATGGAATGAAAACAGATTGTGGTGGAATTTGTTTCATATGGGATATATTCTTTGATGAGAATTTAGAAATTTTGATGTTGGAGGATTCAGTTGAAAGTGGAATCTAAAAGTGTCTGAAAATTTTTTAGAGGACCATGCCATAGGGGACAATGTTCCTCTTGTAGTCTTTTTGAATGGCAGCAATCATATGTTGGATGATCAGATAAGGTAGATTGAGCTTCTTTCGATGAAGAAGGTGATAAATGACGAGAGCGTCATTATTAGACACAAATTCGTGGATGCCACAATGGGGTAAAATGTTGTGTTGGCTTATGTTGTTAAAATTTTTTGGGAGGGGTTTCAAATCAGCTGAGATATTTTTGGTTGAACCAGCAGTAAACAATTATTGGAACACCTCTTCTTTTGAGATGTTTAGGGCTGAAAACCAATCTTTCCCAAAGATTGTTAAGCCTTTAGATGGCAATTGCAGAATTTCAACCAAAATTTGGGGGTCAAGTCGAATTTCGATACCTTTTAAAGTAGACACAATAAGAGACTTGTCTGCAAATGCTTCAGCTTTGCAGTAGAAGGCTCGAATGACATCTAGGTAGTAGCAGTAAGAAATTTTGTAGGAAATCAGTCCAGCCAAGGGCATTAGTATGATGCTGAATGGAGATTCCTTCGACTTGAAGATTTTCAAAGTCAAAAACACGGCCAATGCCAATATGGCATTGAGTCCATTTTTCAGAATAAAGTTTTTGAATTTGTGAGGAAATCAGAGATGGAATAAGGATTTTTGCAGATGAGGGTTTGATGGAGGTTATAGGGTTAGTGGTTTTGGAAGTCTTTGTTGGCTCTTGGGTTGGAGTTTTACAAGGAGAACGTTCTTGGGGTTGTAGTCTTGGTGAAGAACGTTCTTGAGTTTGAACACGAGGTGAAGAACGTTCTTGAGGAGACGAAGACCGTTCTTGATATGGTTTTTTCTTTTGAGGTGTCTTAGGGTTTTTTAGTTTTTGGGCGGCCAAAAACTGTGAAAGTGTTGCAGGTGATGGAGATTTAGGGTTTTTTGGTTTAGAAGCAGTGGTTTTGGTTTTGGTGTGAAGGCGTTTGGAAGGAGAATTTGACATAGTTTTCTGAATTTTTGGGGTTTTATGAGTGTTTGGGGATTTTGAATTTTTGGAAGATTTTGGGATTTCAGGGGACTTAGGTTTGGATGGTTGTGAAGGGGTAGCAACTTGTGGTTGGGGAATAGGTTGAGATGGTGAGGGTTCATCAGCATCATCATCAAATATGGTATAAATATTGGTATCAATATTTTTGTTTTTGGAGGTACCAATGCTAGCTACAATACGCATTGATCTTCTTCTTGAGGAAGAGGTGCTGGAAGTAGGATTCTAAGATTTTTGAAGGTGTGGTGGGGCTTGATTGGTGGAAGGAATAGGGGATTGGAATAAAGGAGGAAGCACAGTGGAGAGAGGAGCAAGAGTGATTGGTTGAAGACTTGTTTCAGGGGAGGAGCACATATAGTCGGAGAACGTTCTCTCAGAAAAAGGATGAGGGGGTGTTGGTCTGGGTGGAGGAGATGGTGATCGAACAGGAGATAGGGATGGTGTTGGTTGTGATGTTCTGGGATGTTTATGAGTAGTAGTTTTTGTGCGAGCCATTTTTGTTTTCAGAAAAAAAAAAAATGAGAGCTTTGAAGAACACGAAGGTAAGAGATGAAAGTGCAGAAAAAAAAAAGTTTGAATTTTTAATTTTGTGATAAATAAAAAGTGACCGTTTTTTTGATGTGCTTGCAGTTGATTAAGGAGTGGAAGGGGTGCCACGCGTGTGATGGGATTGATAAGACAGTTGAGCATGGGGAAAGAGGAAAGAGAAAAGATGTGGCTGGGCAAAAACATGGGTAGCCGTTACTTTTAAAAAGGTAACAGACGTTTCAGATGAAAAGTCTGTTTTTGAAAGTTAGTGATGATGAAGAACGAAGATCGTTCTTGAGCGTCTTGACAAAACAAGTGAAAAACGAAAATCGATCTTCGTTATGCCCAGATTGATCCTGTTTCAAAATTTTCAATCTTGACCAGGAATTTCAACGATTTTTAGTCGTTCTTTGATGGAATTGAAGCTATCTTCAACAGGAGGCTTTGTAAAAATATCAGCCAACTGATTCTTTGTATCCACAAAAATCAATTCAACCTCCTTTTTACTTACATGATCCCTAATAAAATGGTGCTTTATCTCAATATGTTTAGACCTTGAATGCTGAATAGGGTTCTTAGAGAGATTAATAGCACTTGTATTATCACAATATATTGGAATATGAGAGTACCTTACTGAATAATCTTCAATTTGATTCTTGATCCTTAAGACTTGAGACCAACAATTTGCTGCTGAGACATATTCCACCTTCACTGAATATTCTTTTTTATGATCCATAAGACTTGAGAGCAACAATTTGCTGACTCAAAAAAACTTAATCTATACATGTACCACCTTCGCTGATTTTTTTTCCGAGCTAAAGAATATTTATAAAATTAAAATTATAAGTGATTAAAACACATCAAGAATTATTATCAAATTAAATGGCACGATAAATTTTTTTTATAGGGGCATGATGTGACACCCTAAACCCCAAAATAACATTTATACTAAATTATTTGAAGAAAACTCGCAGCGGATAAAGAAAATCCATTCAAGAAAATAAAACTTTTATATCTATTTTAGGATATCACGTTTCTCTAAATACACATGTAACAATTCAACTTTGTTCCTCAATTAAAACAATGCAATTTCAATGAACTTGATTTAACTAGAATTTCTTGATTTAATTCCCAAGACTTACTAGTACTAAGGTTTTCATATAAAAAATCATTTGTAATTACATAAGTAAAATACACATTACAACTCTTAATTCCCAGTATCACTTATCAGAGCGGAGTTTCTCCCAAACTTGAACTTGAAGACTCATTAACCTGTAATAACTGCGATTTCGCAAACGCAGGGCCAAACCAGTCAAACACAAACAATGAAAGAGGTGAGTTTTGAAATCACGTTGATAGTATAATATAAGTATGAAGAACAAGCAAACAATCATAATAGACTGTATCATACCCACATTATGATACATCAAAATATTCAAGCAAATAGTACCATATTATAACATCAAAATCACTCAAGTAAAATAATTATCTCATTATAATATGCATCAAATCATCTCAGAGAAACTATTATTACTTTTGAAACTCATCAATCACAACAAAACAATCACAAGAAAATGCAATATTATGCATAAGCTTAGACTGTATTTCACAATGTTGTACCATTCTAACTCTGAAGTACTTGGTTAGGAGGCTTGATACTATGCCACCATCCTGGTGGACGGACAATTCAAATTGGCCCTAACCTCATAGATCCCCTCAACTCAACCCGAGACACATATACGCAACAATCGAGGTAAACGTGTGTTGCATGGTAGCTCCCAACATTTGGAGTTCTACCTCCAAGTCACCTAGGAATTCCCCACCTGAATACCTCCAAGGTCTAACAATCTTTCCTTAAGGCTCAACAGTAGACCGCCACGATCACGCTCAATTCAGTTGTACTTCCCCGGAATCACTAGGCTTGTCAGGCCCTACCTATATGATGACAAAATAATCTCCACTTCACAAATTCTCAATATTTATTTTCTCTCCTCGTTGGCCTATGATACTCCATTAAGACCATCATCTCAAACACACATTAGAATCATCATTATTTCATCAACTATGGGGTTACTTCAATATTCTCCTTATAATTTTATAACATCATTAATCATACATAATCATCGTCATCATATAAACCCATCACAAATTTACAACATCACTATCATCAATCAAACATCTTCACATAAACTTATCACAAATTTATATCATAAATCACACATCATCATCAAATAAACTTACATCATACACTGCATTCATATTTTATTATCACTTCACATAAACTCATCTAATCACTACGCAAAAAAGCGCATTTTACAGCGCTTTTTTTAAGCCATTTACAGCGCTTTTTCAAAAAAATAAGCGTTGTAGTTACTAGCGCTGTAAAAAGATACAACAACGCTTTTTAAAATAAAAAAGCGCAGTAAAATAGGTGGATATATTGCGCGCTTCAAACAGCGCTTTTTAAATCCCTGCAATAGCGCTTCAAAAACATGCACCAAATTCATTTGAAATCAAATATCACAATAGTATCAAATACCACACATTTAACGGAATTAAATCAATCAGCACCTTATAAATATTTCTATTCCATATTTTAATCTCACAATTTCCATATTTGCACATTAATTAATTTATCACTCAAAGGGCTAGTGCCGTACGTAGCGAGCTCCGGATGAATCGTTGGGAAATACGGTTTTCCCGTTCATCTCACAATATATTATACTCATGAATTCAAACGCTCTGTCACCCCTTACCTTATTTCGACGCTTTCACACACGAATACGATTCCACGAGCAAACAACCTTTATTCTCCGACTCTTTGTCCTTCAATCGATCTAACGCGACAATTTATGGGTAAACGTTAAAAATAAATTATGAGAAGACACTCTAAAAACTAAATTTCGAAATTCGGTCAAGGAAACTTACCATAAATCAGAAAACCAATTAGTGGATAATATAGACATTTTTCACACGATCGTTTTGGCATTGGTTTCATTCAAATAAGAGTTACGGTGAAGAAGAACGATGCAAAATAAGGAATTTTATAAACGGAGAAGTCGGGTATTTTAGAGAGAAATTAGGATGGTTAAAAATCTAAGGAAGTATGTTTATTTGACTACCTAAATGAATAAAACAATATACTGAAATTTGGACGAGAACATCGATCACTGGTGCCAAATGATAGGTTGTTGTTGTGTTTCCTCTTTGGTTTAACGGCGACCGTCCAACTCCCTTCCCTATTTTTTTATTTATTAACAATTAGGGTTCACACATGCGTCAAACCCATTGGTCTCTTTATTTACTTTTTTTTGTTTTATTACTATTATTTTTATTTTGTTAAAACAAAATTAATAGTTACTTAATCTCATTTTTAATACTCTTTGAAACATCATTTCATTTTCAAAACATAACTAATATTTCATAACTAAAATATGATAGATTATTGTAATTAAAATAATTAACCTTTAAAAAAATACATATTACTACTACTGAAACTCTCATATTCAAAATAGTCACTATAATTATACTTATTTTTCAAAACACTCGCATTAAAATACTATCATCATTAGATAATAGTAAAAATCATAAAATAAAAACATATATCATCAACACTTTATTTTATTATTAAATCATAATAAAATTATATAAAATCACAATGCCATTACAAGTATATCAAAATAAAGGGAATAAAACAAATATTACTACTACCTAAAGATAATTATTTATAAAATAAATAAATAAAAACAGACAATAGTTTAAATTAATTAAAATATAACTATGTGCACGCTTAACATTAGTCAAACGCACATGAGAACATCACATTAATTACTCACGCGTAGATACACGTAAAATCACCTAAAATTTTATTTTTAGAAAAATATATAAGATAATAAAATATAATATTTTTTATTTATATCACTAATTTAGTCTAACATGTACAAGATTAAAATAATAGAAAGCACACATATAAAGAAAATTAATCAACGTATATTCTAAAATAATTCTAAATTCAAATTAATTATTTAAAATCCTAATTTATTAATAAAATAATTTATTATAAAATTTGGGGTGTTACATATGATAAACTAATGGTAATGGGTATGTTGCATATGAGTCTCCAAATAAAAGGTGTGATCTGTTTTATTGTTTGAAATGAATGCTTGTTAATTATAATAAGTATCATTAACTACTAATTTTAATTGAATATGTTCCGAATTTTTAGTGGAGATACCATTTTTAAATTGTTTGAAATGAATATAAAAAATAATTGTTTGAAATGAATGATTGAGTGTATAAGGCTGCCATGTGGCAGTTAGGAGAGATAAAGTGTTGAGATTAAAAGTTGATGGTAAGGCATTCAATATGAATTTCTTTCTGATTCAATATGAATTTCTTTCTGATTTAATATGAATTTTTTTTCTGATTCAATATAAATTTACTTTAAAAGGATACTTTGTACTATTTAAGTGACGTAAAATTACATCAGCAAATATGCATTATAAAATTCACATAAGAAAAAACAAACAATAAAGTTATTCCACAAAATATGAAAAGTTAAAATGTCTTATTTTTTATTAGAAGTTTTATTAGTATTACCATTTTTTTTCAAAAGCTCGTTAGTATTACAATTATAATATTTTTTAAAAATTTAAATTATTTAATAAATTTACACCATGATTGAATAACAATATCCAATAATTTGTGTATGACACTAATTAAAGTTTTAAATTATAAGTGCTTAGTTTTATTGCCTAAAACTATAAGAAGTTAATAATATAGAATATTAAATTATTGTTATCTAGTATAAGATTATTTGTAGTGGTAAAACGTTTGTTAGTAGAGAGGCGCACCTAAGAGGGGTGAATTAGGTGTTTAGAGATTTTCTGGTTTTTAGAGACTTAGTGGATTATTTTTCTGACTATGATTAGAGTATAGTAAAATGTATGGCTGAAAAATAAAGAACACAACGAATTTATCCTAATTCCCCTTTCAAACCAATGGTACATCGAGTCCTCTTGCACACCACAAGAGATTTTCCACTATTGTTAGAATAAGTACAAGTCTAACTCTAAGACTTCTGTTACAAAGTTCTAACAATATGCCTAAGATAGCACACAACTATCCTAGTTTACAACACTTGAAGAAAGTACACCACTTTCCTCAACTTACACAATAACTTGAATGATATTACAACAATGATTTTGACTGAAATCAAGAGAATATAACAGTTGATGCTTTCTTGTACAATGATAACAGTCTAATAAAATTTCAAGTACAATAAAGAACCTTTCTCAATAATATGATAATGTAGAACATGTACTTGAAATATGAAAGTATGACTTTGCATAATTCACAAAATATTTCAAAAAGTTGTTCAAAGTTGTTCTAAGATTCTTGCTTTTTTTTTTTTAAATCTAAAACTAAGAAGTATTTATACTCCTCAGACATCACTTCAGATCAATAGCAATCGCTCCTAGAAGTTTGATGAACATATGCAATGATCCAGAATCAGTAAGAACTGAAAAATCACATTGTTTCACAATTGTATTCGACTACATCCTGAGTGTAGTCTAATACACTTCTGTAACGTTCAGATTTATTTCAAAATTTCAAACTTGTATTCGAATACAAATCCTTGTAGTCGAATACAGATGACTAAACTTTGCCACTAACTTGATTTTGTATTTGGCTACAACATGTTGTAGTCGAATAAAAAAGTGCAGTTTTAGCTACTGACTTGGTATTTGTATTTGACTACAATATGCTATAGTCGAATACAGATGTGTAGTTTTTGCTACTGACTTCATCTGTATTCGGCCACACATATATGTTGTCGAATACAACCTTGACTTTGTTAAAATTTGATTTTTAAACATTGTTCATCCAGTTTGATACTTTGAAAATTCTTTTGATGCATATGCTAGAGTTTTGATGAAGTAATTAAGGTTCTCATGTGCATTTGAAATATAACAATATTAGATTGCATCATGTACCTTAAACTATAAGTCTTCTAGCATTGTCAATAGTTGACTTCATTTAGAACTTGCAACTTGATCACTTTATTTGGTCTTTGTCTTCATCAAAAACATAGATAATCTTGTATATTTACAAAGTTATTTATGAAGTGTCATTTTAATGGTAAGAGTTTAACTATGTAATCTCAATTGATAATTCAAATCTCATATAAGCGGTTGTTAAATGATCATAACATCATTATTATTATTAATAATTTCTTCTTCTCCAATTTAAAAAAAAATGGCAAAAAGACATGTTTTGACTTTGTATATTGTGGATTTAAGACTTCTATCTCCTTAGGAAGGAAATAAATGTAAATTTTTTTTTTCTAAATGTTTTATGAAATGTAAAATACAGATATAGATATAATATATATATATATATTTATATATATATAAAAGTAAGATGACCCAAATATGAATTGTGATTTGCTGAATCCAACCCACTTATATAGTTTAAAAATTCGAAGAATGCATATCATTTTACTTAACATCACGAACTACAAGTGCTGACGAAAAATATAATAAAAACTAAAAGTTAAAAATAAATTTAAAAAAAATAAAAATAAAAATAAAAATTTAAAATTTAATAACCACAAAATATTTCTGTTTTACAAAGACAAAAATATATTTAATTCTAAAAACTTCCACATAATCCCGTGAAAAGTATCCACATAAACCACAATAACTCAATAATTCTTTTCTCAAATATTCAGTTATCAACTTTATAACTTATACATAGAAAAGTTACATACTAACGAAATTACTTCACTCACCTTTCCAAGAATCTTGCCACATACCTTCATTTGCTTTTTCAATTAATTTTTTAATTTTATCATAAAAATCAAATATACACAAATATTTGTCAGTAAATAATTAGTTAAAGATAATATTTGATTAATATCATTGACATCAAAATAAAAAATAATTATAATATATCAACTATAATTGTTTTACTCTTTAGAAAAACTATAATCTTTTTAGTTTTTACACATCAATTTTTTTTTTTATATTTTTCTTCTAGAATCTATTATCTATTATATATATTAAAATAGACTCTTACAATCCAAAATATTGTGTCACCTCATTCAATCTGATGTGGCACATCTAACAAACGTTCTTCCTCTTTTTTAGTGCAATTTGTTTTTAGCACAAATTTTATTACATTTTTTTCATATAATATTTTGTTGAACTATTCATGTGCATAAGTTACAAATTATAATACAATAAATATTAATTATTTGACACTCATTGGTCCTCCATTATTATTGATAACGCGTATTCCTCCATAAATATCTTCAAATTGAATATTATTATATAGTATCATTACTGAAGAAAAAAAATCTTTTAATGAAATTTATAATATCTACGAAATCTATCAGATGTCACTTATTAGATAACTAAAATTAATATTTAAATCAAATAGAGAAATATAATTTAGAATTAGGCCAACAATTTGTTTTTCTATTTTTTCTTATTATACCATTACTGATATGGACTTAGAGAAAAATTTATATATTTTCTGAAATATTGACATTGTTATGTATGGTTATATACTAAAATATATTTTTAACTTTTTTCAAGTAGTAAATTGTTTTTTTTTTGTACAAAATAGTAAATTGTTTCGTTATTAGAAGAAAAAAAAAACTATCTCAAACAAATACTTTTTAAGCATTGTTTGCATTATATGAAACCTATTTCGATATACCAAAAATTGTAATTTATAAACAACATATGCACGCTTCAACCCAATACATTTTTTCTAAGGACAAAATCGTGAAATCTTACTATTTTGATAAAACAATACGTTGAAGTGTATAAAAAGTATAAATCGTGAAATCTTACTATTTCGATATACCAAAAATTGTAATTTATAAACAATATACGCATGCTTCAACCCAATACATTTTTTGTAAGGACAAAATCGTGAAATCTTACTATTTTGATAAAACAATACGTTGAAGTGTATAAAAAGTATAAATCATGAAATCTGGTGTAAACCAAATTAAATAAGTAAATATTAATACACAATATTTTAATAAATGTTACCAATATAGTTGATAAAATGTTCAAATACTTTTAAATATTTATTTAGACATTAAAAATATCAATATACAACTTTTGTATTTTTTTTATTATTGTGTCTCACATATATTTACCAAAACAAATAACAATTAGTCAATCTAATAAAAAAATTTGTGTTTTGTTTCTCTTATTAGTTATCAATGCATATATTTACCATGAGCATTATTTCGAAATTTTTTTAATATGTGTAGGAAAAAAATGTTAAAATTTTAAAAATTCCTACATAACTTATATACTTTAATAAAAATAGAGTTTACGATTATCAATTATATAATTTATCTTTTAAATCATGGTTAATATTTTATGTCTATAGACCATAAAAAATCAGCTAAATGGTACAAATTTGATATTGTAAATAAAGTTCAAATCTAACTTGAAACGGT